>JADRCH010000028.1:14040205-14098093 GCA_019843965.1 Rhynchomys soricoides | reverse complement strand
GCAAGGCCTTTCTACCCTGATCCTCTAGGTAGATGTATCTGAGTTGAACCAATGCCATGGATTCTTGAGCAATGAAACAGCACATGCAGGCAGAAACAGCACAGAGCAGTTCTAGGTAAGACTCAGAAAAATCTCCTATATGTCCTGAACCCCCTCCTTCCACTGTGGTGACTCCAGAGGCTCTGTGGAAAGGCCCCATGGGTCAGGAGTAAATGAATGCGAATGAGGCAGACAACCCCTCTGCCTGCCCAGGTCTTCACTGGATCCTAACTGTGAGTATGCCGTGCACATTTATGGGGTTACACCACTGGGCTTTGGGGGTTGCTTTTATCATCAGCTGCCCCATCATTCCACATCAGGCCATCTGCAGAACACTTGTCTTGACCACTCAGTCTCATTTGAACTTTCCCACCAATGTTGGTAACTTCCTTTGGCAGACATCCTTCCTCCCTCTACTCCAAAGACACATTCTAGACATTTCTCTTCCTCAACGCTCCTAGGGCTACATCCACTGAGCTATCTTCCAGAAACCTGAGTTAACTGGTCCAGTGAGGGTTTCCTTCTCTCTACTCCTTAATTCTTCACAGAGGAACCTCTGATGTCCCCTGGGGATGCATCCTTGTTTACTGAGGCTCCACAACTAAATCTAGGTGTCACTCATGAGTCTCCCCTTCCCCCCATGCAAGGCCTCAGCAGACCTAGTTGAGTCTACCCTGGCCCCTGTCTATATCCCAGTGCCACCATCATGACCCCTGCCACAGTCTCTTAACTCGCCTCAATTTTGCTTGTTTCCCTTTGAATCCTATTTCTGCCTGGCATCATAAACATAGTACTCTTGGCTTCAATCCTCGAGTGGCTTCCCATAGCTTATAAGTAAACTGATGAACGCTTTGCCAGCTCCTACCAGCCTCATGTGCTGGTAGGTTTCTTAAATATAGCACATTCATTCTAGCCCTGAGCCTTTGTTCTGTGTCCAGAAAGCTCTTTGAATGTTCCTAAGATTGATCTGTCATTCTGAAGAACCAGCCTGCCTCCATTTAAGGCTTAAGAGCTCTCTTATAATAATGACAAACTAGGTTCACTCTTGTTTATGATTAAACCTCTGTCTCTAAAGCATTGGGCTATGCCTACAATGCAATCTTAACTACAAATGGCTCTGTACTACTGTCCTAAGAATGGCAATTGTGTCTTTGCTTTAAAGAGCTGTTTATAACATCTTACAATCCTACCTTTTTAAAAAGGTTATATGCCCACCTGTTGTTCTATCTTGCTATGTCTCTTTGTTTCAGGAGGGACTAACTTGTTATGCTTATGATTCTGCTCCTGTAACCCTGCCATTTGCCTGCCAAATCCAGCATCAGGAACCCCTTACCTCTGAGCTATAAAAGCCTTGACTTCCTCACATCTAATGTTGACCTCTCAAACCTTGCCTTAGGGGGAGGTGGCCCATGTGCACAAACAAAGAAGCTTGTCTTAGCCGGGCCGTGGTGGCGCACGCCTTTAATCCCAGCACTCAGGAGGCAGAGGCAGGCAGATCTCTGAGTTCGAGGCCAGCCTGGTCTACAGAGTGAGTTCTAGGACAGCCAGGGCTAGACAGAGAAACCCGGTCTCGAAAAACCAAAAAATAAAAAATAATAATGTGTTGGTTGGGGGTCAGCATAGCATGAGGACTTGTGTTAAAGGAAGCATTAGGAAGGTTAAGAACCACAGGTCAAAAGCAAGCCCTAATGGTTAGTCCTTCTGTTTTCCCAGGGGCCCAGGTAGGAACTTAGCAATCACTGAGGGACAGAAAGGCTAGCTGTCCAGATACAAGTATTCCATCCTGGCTCTAGGGGGCAACCTTCCCCAGCCTTGCACCTTCACACACCCAGCTATGCAGGTTCACTTAAGCTTTGTGGACCTAAATTCAGCTTGTGAGTTCTTCGATTCTTCTGCCCAGATCTTACCTCATCACCCTGGAGAAGTTCAAAACTGAAGCCCTTGGTTATGGCAGCCAGATTCTGTGCCTAACGCAGAGGAGGGGAGCCTAGCTTTCTCTCTCCATGTCTGCAGCTGTCTTTCTCCTGAGGACCAGAGAGCTTCAGAAAGAACTGGCTTAGAAGGGGAGCTGCAGGTGTCTGGCTACAGGGAGGGCATCATCCTAGGGCCTTGAATCTGGGTCCTTCCTGAGCATCATCCTGGCTTTGAGGCTCCAGGAAGGAGCCAGATTCAAGGCTCTAGGATGATGCTCCCCACAACCTCTGCCTCTAGAACAGGTTCTTAGGGCTTAAGTTGAACTGCTTTAAGTCTACCCTCACACTGAGCCCCTGCTTCTCTGCTGGCCTGAGAGCCTTGAGCAGAGGTTTGCAGCCTTCCTAATGCTGTGCCCCTTTGATACAGTTCTTCATGCTGTGCTGACCCCCAACTGTAAAATTAACTTCGTTGCTACTTCACAACTGCAATTTTGCCACTCTTATGAATCATAATGTAAATATTCATGTTTCCTGATGGTCTTGGGAGACCCCTGTGAAAGGGGTCATGACCCACAAGTTGAGAAACACTGGCCTAGAGGCTCTTTCACAGGCAGGATGTCAAGGTAGGAGCCACAGGCCTTTTGATACAAGCTAAAGAGCATTGGAAGGAAGCAGATGATGTTACTATCACCACAGCAGCCTTGGAAGAGCCGTGTGAGTTTCCAGCCATAGGACCCAGTTCCAAACTCCTTCCTCTATCCTTGGGTGTGGAAAATGTTGATGTCTGGGAAGCAGAGGGCAGGTGAATCCTGTGTTTACCTCAGCATGGACTGCAGCCTGGGGCTTGTGAGGCTGATTCACGTGGGTGAGTCCCAGGAGGCTGAAGCCGGAGGAGGAAGAATCAGGCTGCAGCTGTGAGGTGGAGGAGCAGCCACTAATGCCTGGCACACCACATGATGAAGATTCACACTGAGACTGGAATTTGGGATGGGTTAGTTATGTGAGTAACTCACCTGGAAGTTTCCTCCAGAGCAGGCAGAGATCCCTGCTCACAAGATCAGCGGTGAGTAAAGGACTAGACATCTGTCTGTTCTTGCTTCTATTCCAGAGCAAGGTCCCAAGCATAGCACCCGAGGGAGGTCCGAGTGACCGTGCTTGAAGACTCCTTCTAAAAGAGGAGAGGATGGGCCAGCAATGGGGGGGGGGGGGACAATAGAAACAGAGCTATGCCAGGAATGGAGTAGAAAGGTACAGAAAGATAGACCCATGGGGGAGCCATAAGGGAGATGAAAAGAAGGACCTCGGTGACTGCTCCCATCTCAGTGCAGCCCTGCTCAAAGCAGCTTCCCCGCAGGCTGCTTTGAGCATGGGAGGAACACACCCTGAGTGAAGCAGAGCCAGCGCAGTGGGTAAGAGGTTTACAGTGACCCCATAAGCCAGTTCATGCTCTGGGACTACTGACGTTCTCCCCAGAGGACTCTTAGGAGAGTGCAGTATGGTGATTGCCAGACATGGGACTGGGAACATGGGCTCTGGAGCAGCCTGGCACAGGTAGGACACTTGCAGGGAAAGCAGCTGGGCACTGGCTGTGGTTTGCAATGGCTCCCAGGCCCATTAGGGCACTTCTGTGAAGGTTGAGAGAGTCTGGGTCTGGGCAGTCAGCGGGAAATTCCAACACATCTGCAGTGTGTCTACAGGGAGCATATGGCTGAACTGCCCCTTCCCCAGAAGGTAGAGTCCTGAGGAAGAAGATGAGGAAGATGAGGAAGAAGAACAGGAGGAGGGGGAGGAGGAACAGGAGGTGGGAGAGGAGGAGGGGGTGAGCACTCCCTGCAGTCCCAATCGGGGAAGTCCGAATGGCTGAGCCTGCTGGCCAGACCCAGGCAACTTCATCTGTGAAGGTCTCTCTGTGGAATTATAGACTTCCCTTTGTCTGCCAGCTTCTTTCTCTGACTTCCATCTATGCACCTTCCCTGATCTCCAACCAGAGCCTCTCTGAAGGGAGGAAACAGGCAGTTGTCTGGTGCCAGGAAGTCTTGGACCGTGCAACTTCCTCACCGGCCCCAGCATTTCCTGAGGGGCACTTGAGGGCAGGACTGGGACCACTCTGAGGCTGGAAAGAGATTCTATTCCTGGCCTGAATGCCAGCTTGTCCTCGTTGCCCTATCCCTCCTTCCTCCACCTCAGACAATACTCTGGAGACAACTGGAACAAGCCAGCGGGCGGGCAGACTGGATGTCTCATGAGGTCTACCTAACAGGACTTCTCCAGGACTCCTGCTGGCCCCCAGTGCCAGCTTCCAAAACCAGGGGGCAGGGAGGGCTGGACAGAGGTCAAAGGCTCAGCCTAGGAGGGATAGAAACACTTGAGCCACTGGCTAAGGAAGTCTGGGAACGTGGAAGAGCAGCCCTGGGAGGAGGGGTCTGCAGTGGCCAGCTGTGGGGGGAATGGGGGCAGTGTGGGGGAAGGGAGGTATAAGGTACTGGAAGGAGGGGAAACAGTCTCAGGGAAAGTGGCCACAACAGGAGTAGCCATTTCTGAGCACTGGCCATTCGAGGTCAAATATGATGTCTCCAGTACATTTGGTGCTCTCTCTCTCTCTCTCTCTCTCTCTCTCTCTTGTGTGCCTGCCTAAGTGTGTGTGTGTGTGTGCGTGTGTGTGTGTGTGTTCCTTTCTCCCTCTCCCCCCCCCCCATGGAAGCAGAAACAGGGAATAGGAAGCAGCAGATAGCTTCTGCATACTTATGTAATTGACCCATGCCTCTAGACTCAGCCTTTCGCCTTCTATGTGCCAGTCCTCACCCACCATCTCTCTGCCCTTTGGTCACCACCTCAGGTCTCTTCAGTCACCCACCAGGATCTTGAGCACCAGCCAGAAGCATGTCCCCACTCATGTCCTAGCAAATTCCCTGTTAGTCTCCAGACCTGCCTGTGAACCCTGCTTGCCCACTTCTCCAGCCTAGAAAGGCAGGAATCAGCTTCCACTTTAGTCGCTGTACAGAGTGACCCAGGAGTGGCTGCCTCTGACCTGTTAGTCCTAGGAAGGTTTGGCTCAGAGCCCATCACATTCCAGCTCCCTGCCTCTGCCCCCACCCCAGGAATGGGCAGGAGAGGAGATGAGTAACTGAACTGGAACCACTTCTGGGAGAAGGAGCCCACGAAAAGAGTTAGAGGACTTTCCAGAGCCAGGAGGCAGAGTCCAGATAAGGGGGCCCTGGGTGCTGCTCTTAATCTTTCCCCATGGCTGCTTAGCCGTGGCCAAGGTAGACGTCCAGGGACCCCGGGAGAGGGCTGGCACCAAGCCTTAAGTCCTCTAGTGTGTTATCTAGGGCCAGTCATCAAGCTTTCTCTTTTCTGCAGCCCCATGGAAGGCCAAAAGTTAACTTCTTCCAAGTTCACATGATGTGGCTAAGCCTCTATGGCACAGGGTAAGAAAGGAGAAAATAAGAGAACACCTTAAAAACAGAGAGAATCAGCCCTTCTCACTGCCCCTGCATCTGTAGAATGCAGGCTCACAGTGGTTCCCAGGGTTCTCCTTGACTTCATCCCTATCCATAACCACAGAGCATCTCTTTACGCCAGAAACTATGCTGGGAAGGAAGAAGGATCAGATTAGCCTGTGAACGAGACGGAAAGATAACCCCCACTGCACTTTATGTTCCCACAGCCTTGATTGGTTGTTTTTTTGTTTTTGTTTTCCTGACCCTTCCCCGACCCCCACCCCTGAGCCAGCTTGTCTTGTAGCCCAGGCTGGCCTTGAACTTGCTATATAACTGAGGACAACTATGGACCTCCTATTCTCTTGCCTCCCCTTCTCCAGGGCTGGGATTATAGGCATGCACCACAACTCGGTTGTAGAGCTAGGATTCGGTGCTGGGACGGATTCCAGAGCTTTGTGTGTGCTGTGTGCCAAGCAAGCTCTCTATCCACTGAGCTACCCGATCGGCCTGTCCCCAGACTCGGAGGATGGCGTCCAATACCTAGTTTTACAACACGGTTCCTGGGAGCTACAGTAAATGTCAAATGGATTCAAGATGCTGAGGGAGTACACCAGCCGGAGGATGGAGGGAGGTGGGTCAGAGGTATAGCCATCAGGGGTGGGAGAGACGGCTGAAGAAGTATCAGATAGAGACAGGCAGATTTCTGAGTTCGAGGCTAGCCTGGTCTACAGAGTGAGTTCCAGAACAGCCAGGGCTACACAGAGAAACCCTGTCTGGAAAACAAACAAACAAACAAAAAGAACTTGGACTGTCAGTACACACCCAAGTAGGGTGCTGCCATTTGCTATCATTGTGACCTTGAGTAGATTACCTTCACCTCTCTGTACTCCAGTTCCCTCACTTTTAAATACAAGCTGTAAGGACAAGAGAATTAATTGTACTTAAGAGACAGCTGTAGGTGGTCCACAGTAACTGTCACAAGACCTCCACTGGGCTGCAGCGGGGAAAGGAGAGACATGTTATCTAGGTGCTTGATTGGCTGTAGGAGAAGCGAGCTACTTTACAGGTTTCTTGCTTAGAAGGTGGCAGGACTCCAGGAGCAGAGAGAGGCAAAGCAGGAGGAGGAATCCCTTGGGGCAGGAAGGAAGCTTTGGACACACACGTGGAGTTTTAAGGTTCCCGTAGAAATCCAGGAAGCTGTGGGCTCAGTGTGTGCAGAGTCAGCCAAGAGGCCTTAGTGGAAGAAACACAGTCCAGAGTCAAAAAAAGCCTTGCCCTCAGAAACTCTCAACTGTCCTCTCTCCATGCCCAGTCCCCAGGAGAGCTGCCATTTGCCTGAAGAGACAGGGAGAGTTCTAAGGGGCCTGAACTCTGGCGGAAACTCACTGAAGGGACAGCCTTCAAGTGGCTTTGAAGTAGCTCTCGCATCATCCTCTCTGACCGCCAGAGCCAGAACAGCTAGGGCTGAGGCTTGAACTCCTGATGTGAGCTTCTCCTCTTTGTGGGAACTGTTGCAATCTTTCTACTGTAGGGCTCCAGAATGGTAAAGCACAGATTTGGTGGTCCTTTGGGTAGACTCGCTCATTGTTCTACTGCTCGCAAGGTGGAAAATGCTTGGCATCTCGGAGCCTCGGCTTCCTCATCTGAAAAATGAGACTACGATAATGCCGCTTCACAGGGTTGTTGTGACAATGAAGCTAGTGCACATGAGCTCTCGGGAGGCAGAGGCAGGCGGATTTCTGAGTTCGAGGCCAGCCTGGTCTACGGAGTGAGTTCCAGGACAGCCAGGGCTACACAGAGAAACCCTGTTTCAAAAAAAAAAAAAAAAATAGTGCATGGTGACTATAATTATTATTAGTCTAAGATTCCTACCAGGCATGTAATGACAGTTGGGGACAGAGGATGCCGCAACAAGATATGGCTTGATCACCTCCAAGATGACCCATCTGGCCTGAGACTCAGCAGTAATTGCACCAGGTCCCATGTGTGAATCCCAAGAAGATCCACTGCATTGGCAGAAGGCAGGGACTGCTGCCACAGAAGGGACAGCTACTCTTTGGTGGCTCAGGCCACCAGTGACTAGGTGAGCACAAAAAGCAGCATTGTAGCTTCCCAGGGCAGAGACAATGAAGGCAAGACGGGGCCAGTGGGTTCAGGATACTCACCGTTACCCATTTGAATAGCTTTCTTCAGGTGCTTCCTGTGGGTGGACTGCTTCTCTTGCTGCTCTGACAAACAAGAGCAACTTAAGGCAGGGTTTATTTTGAGTGGGTTTGAAGGCCCAGTCTACCAAGGAGAAGGACAGGAGCATTAGGCAGCTGGTTAGTCACCTTGCCCTGGCAGTTGGGAAGCAGAGAAAGGTGAAAGGTCACATCAGGCTCAGTTCCCCTTCTTTTCGTTCTTGGAGACACCCTGGTCTGTGGGGATGGTGTAGCCTGAATTCAAGGTGGGTCTTATTTCTAAAAACACCCTCAGAGAGCCAGAGGTTGGTCTCCTAGGTGATTCTAAATCTTATCAAATGAGTAATGAATAGTAATTGTCATCCCCTGCCTGGCCCTGGCTGCCACACACATACACAACCCCTTCAGGTTTCTTAGTACCTTCTCTAGGCATTGCAATCTAGAGGATGCCCATAGTGTGAATAGAGCCTATTCGGGGTATCCTGGGGGTGAAGTAGAGCCAGATAGCCTGGATGGGACACAGGGACAGGCATGTGGTTAGATCAACAGGTAAACAGGTTCTTGAAGTGGCAACTTAAGGGATCTTTGGAAAGTCTGTAGGATGGTGTTTTGCTGAGGCAAACATGGGAAGGAACGTTTCGTTAAAGTGGACACAGGTGTGAAAGGCTAAGATCGACTCATGAAGGAACGTTTAGCTGAAGCAGACACAGGAGAGAGGATGTCCTGCTAAATCAAGTACGTGGAAGGACGTGTGATGAAGGATTCTTTGCTAACAAAGCACAGGTATTGATTGGTCCACCTTACACTGCATAGTTGAGCTGCATTTGTCGAGACTCCGTGGAGAGAAATGTACCAAAAAACTTCTGGAGGTGTTCTGCAGTTTCTTGCTGCTTCCTCAGACTCTGGCTGACTGGATGCACGTGCTGAGGCACGGCACGTGGAGGACGGTGCTGTGTGGAGGGTATGAATAGGACTCCACGGAGTGACAGGGACAGAGCTTGGCTTGCTGGTACAGCAAGCTGTGCAAAGCTTATGGATCTCACTGATCTTTGCTTCCCTGAAAGAGGCACAGCAGAGAACCTCTCCTGATGTCCCTCCTGGTCCCTTCTGATGACTGGAGCCAAAGCTGAGGCCTGGCTGTCTCTGCTAGGTCATGTCACTGCTGTTGCTAACCCGACTCTACCAAACTGGACTGCTGGTGTATCCGCAAAGTGTTTGCAAGTGGTTTGAGCTGCTGCTGCTGCTGACCTGTGAACTGAACTGCTGGTTTCCAGATCTTTCTAAACAGGTCTATTCCCCTGTATCCTTTCTTTCCCACTACCTCGGGTGGGAATAGGCTAAGGGCAGGTTAAAGTGTTTAAGAACCATCATTAAAAATTAGGCATTGAAAAAAAAATTAGTTACAGGTCCTGCCCCATCTCTCAACATCTTTCTCACCTGTCCTAAGTGGGGCAGCAGGAACAGGAAACCCTCTGTTCCTACTCCGAAGTTAGTTTCAGGACACTCTTTTGCAAGACCTTCCAGGCCAGATCCAGTATCCTGACTACGACCTCCATTTCTACCCCACCCCACCTCACCTGCCACTGCACATGTGAGACCACCCATCTCCCAGCTTTTTAGGCCAAGTATTCAGGCTATTCTTCCATGTTCTAGGAACCTGAGTTGTGAGGCAGATTCTTTTCCAGGTTCCCCTCGTTCCTCAGAGAAGCAGAGAAATCTTCACTAGTGTGTCTCAAAGGGTGGGCACTACAGACGACATGGAATGTTTGTTCAAAGCTCAGAGTTTCCGTTTTATGCCAATAGGATGGAACCAGAATTTGAGGAGTTAAACCAGTCATGCTAATATGCCCTTGGGGAGAGAAAAACTGTTGAGACACGTACACATTTAAATGATGATTAAAGTTCTCAGTTCTGGTGGAAACTTAGCTGCGCTGGATTTAGCCTTACCTCCGCCTTCCAGGTTTAATGGCAGTGGGAAAGAAACGAGGCTAGAGAGCCTTAGAACGCTGGGGTGGAACCTGTGCCTTCTTCTAAACCCTCATCAATGTCCCGAGCAATTACCGGGCGCTACGGAAATCACCATCCCGTGTCACAGTCTGTCCACTAGGAAGCAGGAGCGAGTGAGACGAAGTGCCGGCCTTCTGTGCGAGGGTGGAAAGGGGTCCAGGGAAGAGGTGTG
The DNA here is from genome assembly GCA_019843965.1 of Rhynchomys soricoides. Lineage (NCBI taxonomy): Eukaryota > Metazoa > Chordata > Mammalia > Rodentia > Muridae > Rhynchomys > Rhynchomys soricoides. The sequence continues at coordinate 14,088,342 of JADRCH010000028.1, read as the reverse complement.
CTCTGCCTTCACCTAGCCCGGCACAGGGGAACACTTTGGGGGGTGGGGTGGCCCCCAAAGCCCAGACTGTCTTTGAAACTCTGCCACAGTTCCAAGCCCCGGTACAGTAAATCCATCCACTTGTCTCTCTCTCCATCTGGAATGCAGTCCCTCCCCGCCAGCCTCAATTTCCCCACCCGCGCCAGTGTGTGCGATTGGGAGGGCAAAGGTGAGAAGCCAGGCAGCGGGATTCCCCCACGGGAAGGCTGCCCAGTTCCAGGCCCGGGCTGCTGGAAACCCTGAACCCAAACGGGAGGCCGGACGCCCCTGGCCAGGAAGCGGCCCCAGCCCGGATTTCCCTCCCGGGTGGGGCCGCCATGACTCACTCCCCCCCCCCCCTTCCCTAGTTTCCTTGTTTGCATTTCTCCTCTTGGCCACGTGGCGGCGGGTGCAGCCATCACCGCCCTTAGCCCGGCACTCTGGCCACGGCAGGGGCAGATACCCTAAGGCACTTCCTACCCGCCGAGGCTTCGGGACGGGAGCTTGAACCCACTGACGTAGTCCCAGGTAGAGACTCCATCAGCTGCTGGTCCTGCCCCTTCCCCTATGCCCACCCCTACCGTAAAGCCGGTGCCTGCTCCCCGCCCCCTCAGCCTGTCCCGGGGAGGGGAAGGGGCGGGCAGCACAGGAGGTGTGACAGCTCCCGCCCGGACCAGTGCCAGCTGCAGCTTCGCTTGAACGCCCTGTGCCAGCTGGCTCTTACATCTGGGACGGAGGCGGAGGCTCGGAGTTCTTAGTCTTTGGGGAGGGGTGGGGGCCCCTCACGCCCCCAGCCCTGTATTCACCCAGAACTAACCCCATCTGCCTAGCCCTGCATCTTGCTACTCCGGGCAACCTGTCCTGCTAGGGGCTGGCTCTTCGCTGCCGCCAGGGACTCACACTCATAACTCTCCAGGATTCCCGGGTGGAGCTGCCCTGGAGCACTCCAGGGATCCTGCAGCCTCTTGCTAGGGCGAGCACCGCGGTGTGAGCTGGAGAAGAAACATGAAGGTACGGCGGGCCGGGAGTCAGGGCCAAGGAAAGGTGCTGGAAAGGGCGGGAGAGGAAGCCGACACGTGGGGGAGTCTGGGTGGGAGAGACTGGCGGGGAGGAGAATTTGAGGAAAAGCTGCTTCTGGGGATCTAGTGTGTGTACAAAGGTGGACATGCCTTCAGGACATGGGCGGTGAGGTGGGGCCGAATTCCAGCCAGAACTGAGAAGGGCCCATCTTTGTGAGTCAAGCTGGAGACCCCTAGGTGCGCCAAGCCAGCAGGACCCGGGGCAGGTCTTCCTGTCCCTCCCCCGGCTCCTGGCAGGGTTGCCGCACCTCCGCATGACCAGTCCAAGTCCAGAGGACGCTAAGCCTGGGGTGGTAGTGGGGAGGTCCGGCTCCTCCGGCCGACGACTGTCCACTTTCCTCCTCACATCACAGGTCAGCTGGCCAGGTGAGAACCACTGGCAGCTGGGCCCAGCTGTGGTGGAGAGTCCAGCTGTGGGGGCACCGCAGGTGGGAGGTCTCCCGGACGTGGTTCCGGAGGGCACGCTGCTCAATATGGTGCTGAAGAGAATGCACCGGCCCCGGTGCTGCTCTTACCAGCTAGTGTTCGAGCACCGGCGCCCCAGCTGCATCCAGGGACTTCGTTGGGTGAGTACCGGTCATCTGCCAGGCTGGGTCAGGGCTGCAGGAGTCTGGATTGTAGTGCTGGCGGGCCAGGCAGCTTTCTCCAGAGCAAATTCATCTGAGTGGATAGAAGGCAGGGAAGTTTGGTGGCAGTGTGTGTGTGTGGCTGGTCACACAGCGAGCTGTATGCCCCGTGTGCACGACGTGCTGCGCTGCCCCATTCAGCCACCGGTGGGTGAGCAGGAAAGGGCTTTATCATTTATCCACCACCTCCGTGTGCCAGGCATGGACTTACATGTTTGAGTTTTTTCTTTGAGGTAGTGGGAGATGTGGGGCCAGGTCAAGTGGGGGTAAAATTAGCTTGGTTACTGTTCTTGACACATCACCGTGGCAACGGTCTCCTTTAGTGAACAATTGAACTGGGCTGAATCTGTTTTTTGGCTCCTGGGGTGAGGTATTTGTGTGGAAAAAGCTTGGCACCTGGCCACGGGGGACTGAAGAGGTTTCAGGGTGGAGAATGCCTGCCGAAGGAAGCCGGTGGGGAGGAACCAGGCTCCAAGAACCCTCTCACCCCAACTACAGGACTCAACAATCCTGTCTGTATGGCGTGTGTGTGTGTGTGTGTGTGTGTGTGTGTGTGTGTGTGTGTGTAGGGGGCAGAGGGTACTGAGTGAGGGTGGAGAGAAGACAGGAATGGGTGACAGTCTTGGAAAGGATCATCTCTCGCCAGCAAGTCTTTTTGAGTAAAAAAAAATATCGCCACTGATTGTTTCCTTTTGCTATCTTGTCTAAACACTGTTTCCATTTCTAATAGAGGAGACTGGGTTGAGAAAGCCCCAGGTGGGTCTAGAGGAGACCCTTGGCACTGGAGTTGAGTCCCTGCTAGCCCCTCTCTCCCTGGGTCTTTCTAATGGGGGGGAGGGGGGAGGCTCCTCCTACCCCACAGCCCTATTCCGACTCTGGGTCGCTGCAGGGATCTAGCCGGTTGGAACCCGCCCTCCCTTTCAGGCTATAATTACTTGTCCATTTCCTGTCCCCTTCCCAGCTTGGAGAAGCTAGGTAGGGGGTAGGAGAAGGTCAGTTACCCGGACAATGAGGTCACTGGGGACTCTCTTGAGATCTGAAGTTGGAGTGGGTGAAGGCCTGGCCAGTCTCTTTCTCCCCTAAGACCTCAGAAAGGAAGGACCAGATTGTGTGGGAGACTGGAAACATAAAGGTGGGGGCTGCTGGAGTGTAAAGGGGGTCAGAGGTCTGGAAGCAAGGTCCTTTTCTGCCAGGTATGGGGGCAGTGTGTTTAGGGTTCTAGGAATAACATGGTTGGTTTTTAGGGCTAGAGACCACTGTTTCCCATCTCTCTACCAAGCCCATCCCTATGGGTGGAATGAGATAGGTCTAGCCTTTTGTGCCTGTGCTGAAGAAGCTCTCTGACCCCCTTGGAGGCTGTGCCTCCTGGCTCTCTTATGGTTCTTTTGACTTGTAAAGTATTCCTGTGAGGGCATAGCCGGGCATGTGCATGCGTAGGCTGAAGAAAGTGAGCCCAGAGCCCAGGAAGGCAGGCCTGGGCTATTCAGGCTACATCTCCCTCTTTAGAAAGAGCAGGGGAAGTGGGTTCGCCTTCTGAAAAAGAGTTAGTCCATCTGAGACCAGGACAAGAGAAAAAGAAAGCAGGGTACCTCCGGGCGCTCTCACAGCTAGATGTAGAAAGGACTTTCTGACTCTGGCTAAGGCGGCATAGCAATGGGGTGAAAAACAGCTTTGAAAAAGATGCGAGAGAGATGAGGTCTTGTGCTATATGTGGGAGCAAGAGAAAGCTCTGGCTGACCTTGGGTGGGCCCCACAGATTCAAGCAAGACTGGACAGTTATGGGAGGAAGTGGCTCTATTTTCAAAACAAATCCATTCAAATAATAATAGCAGAGGAGTCACAGTACTTGTGTCCCATGCTCTATGACAGCTTCATCTTTGTCATACTAAATGTGCTCACAACAACCTGGTGGGATCAGTCCTAATGGTTTCGTTTTACAGAGGTGAAGAGGGAGACACAGAGAGGTCAAGCAGCTAGTGAAGGGCTGCACAGCTGCTGAGTGGCTAAGCTGGGTTTTGTACCCAAGATCTATCTGCAGAGTACCTCAGACACCCTCTGTGGCCCTGCTCCATGCACAACCTGGCCTAGGACCTTAGCCATGACCAAAGGAACTGGTCTGGTGGGTTCCCGCTCTGTCCCTGACTCTCCCTCCAGCCAAGCTCTGACACTTAGTGACAGGGAAGGAGGGTGGGGCCGGCCATCTGGCTAATGCCAGCACATCTTTTACCTGGGCTCCTTCCTGTCCCAGGCTAAGAAGAGTTGGTAGGTGAAGGCTGAGCCAACTGAGGACCTCAAAATGATACTCAGAGTCATGAGACCAAGTCCAGGGCTAGCTGTAGCCCATATGTCAAGAGAGTAGGTACACATAAGAAATAAGAAAGCAGTGGGGTGTCGGGAAGCATGCATTTAATCCCAGCACTCGGGAGGCAGAGGCAAGTGGATCTCTGAGTTCCAGAACAGCCAGGGCTACATTGAAAAACCTGGTCTTGAAAAACCAACCAACCAAACAACAAAAGAAGGCTCAGTTACTGCATTACCATTTGCCAAGCAGTTACTGTGGGCAGGCACCATTCCATGGGCTTCAGATTATTAACCTATTTAAATAACATGATAATAACTCTCTGGAGTAGATACTATTATTACCAATCCCCATCATAGACAAGAAGCTTGTCCACAGAGAGCTTAAATCAGCATAAGGTTATACACCCTGGCTGCCATTCAGAAACCAACATTTGAACACAGGTATCTGGAGGCCACACACATGCCCACTGCTGCTCATTAGCGGTCCTCTCCCTACCTGGTCCCAAGGTTCCCATCCACAGGAGCATGAACAGGGACACAGAGGGCTGTAGTCACAAGCCCGTCCCTTGCTCTGCCTGTAGAATGTTCCTCAAGGCAGAACGGCCCTGCTATTTCTGAGGCTGTGGCTTGCAGTGAAGAAGTGAGAACAGGGTTGAACTCATGCGAGGCGGCAGGGCTGAAAGCATTGACTGTGGAGTCAGACAGTTCCGGGGTGAGTGCTGTTTACCACCTGTTAGGGTGGGTTATGTAACCCTTTTCTCTGGCTTAGAAATAGAATCCAAACACCTGCTTCACACAGGCAGCACCTAGAATCTTGCCTTTTTGAGCAACTATGTAACCCTCGGCAGTGACTTTGTCTCTCTTGGCTTAGGCTTTCTTTAGCAAAGTAAAATAGCTTATGCTTGCATTCTCGCTACCGTTCTTGAACTCCTGTGCCCATCCCTTGGGGTAGGGCAGGAAGTGACCAGCTTGGTCATGGGGCCTCCCAGGTCAGGATAATTCCAGGAAGGGTGGGCTAGGGCTCAGTTCGTAGAATGCTCACTTAACATGCGTGGAGCCCTGGGTAGTGATCAGAAGTTTAAGGTCATCCTCAGATACTTAGTGACTTTAGCCTGTACTGCATGAGACCTTGCCTCTAAAAAAAAAAAAAAAAAAAAGTGACTGAAGAGGCAGCTCTGTGGATAAGAACATTTGCTGATCTTGCAGAAGGCCTGAGTTTGGCTCCCAGCAACCCAGCATCAGTGTCATAGCTACCTGTAACTCCAGTTCCAGGGAATCTGACCCTTGTCTATCCTCTATGAGCACAAGCGTGGGCGCACACACACAAATAAATCTAACACCAATAATAACAGAGCCCAGCTAGAGCTTGGGCTGTGGGTACCAAAGGGAGCTGGGATAGGAGCTAGGGTTACTTGGGCATTTTGACATGAATAACAAGAAGTCATTAGCACTCGGGCACTGTTTGTTCCAACACAGGGCCTGGCTGGATACATTCCTGTTCTTCCTCCCTTCCTGGCTCCTCCTCCTCCTCATTTCCTGTCCTTAAGTCTCTAGGGCTCTGTGTTTGGCACTGGCCTGGGCTCGTGACCGGGCAGGGATACCCTTGGGACACCTAGTGACTTCCACCCCACACTGGGCTAGGCACTCATGTGAGACCTCAGGTCTCTGCTTGGGTATAGTGAAAAAATGCCAGTGCTTAGGACCTGCCAGTCTCAGGGAGAGAGGACTTGGATCCCAGAGCTCCAGCCAACACTTCTCCAGGTCCTCGAGTGTAAGGAGATGTGGTGGGTGGAATGGACGAGACCGCCTTGGGTGGGAGCTCCAGTTTACCTACAGCTGGCTGACAATCCTGCCTGTGCGTGGTTGAATTACGCAGGGCCCTTGAATTCACATCTTGTTTCCCTGAAAGTCCTAAGGGAACATCATCTCTGCCCACCACACCTAGGATGTGGTGGTATCAGGTAGGTGGGCATGCTTTGTGAGCATAGGATGCCTTGGAAGGGTGTCCTGGCTGGTTGTGTGTCAACTTGACACAAGCTGGCGTTATCACAGAGAAGGGAGCTTCAGTTGAAAAAAATGCCTCCATGAGATCCAGCTGTAAGGCATTTTCTCAATTAGTGATCAAGGAGGGAGAGCCCATTGTGGGTGGTGCCATCCCTGGGCTGGTAGTCTTGGGTTCTGTAAGAAAGCCAGAGCAAGCCAGATGAAGCAAGCCAGTAAGAAACACCCCTCCATGGCCTCTGCATCAACTCCTGCTTCCTGACCTGCTTGAATTCCAGTCCTGACTTCCTTTGGTGATGAACAGCAGCATGGAAGTGTAAGCTGAATAAACCCTTTCCTCCCCACCTTGCTTCTTGGTCATGATGTGTGTGCAGGAATAGAGACCCTGACTAAGACAGAGGGCTTTTAGAGAACAGAGCAGCCTGTCCAGAGCTGGTCATAAACTCTCCATTTTCAGATGGTTGGAAAGAGGGTTGTGAGGGGCCTTCATGGCTGCTATACAGGACACATTTACCTTGGAGTCCCTGGTGGCAACATTGTTACCAAGAGCATTGTTAGACAATGTTTCTGTGGTAAGCCAGTTATGGGCTGCTGAGGCCTTACCCACCTTTAAGGGCTGTGGCTTGCAGTATCTGCTAGAAAGAAATAAGCCTGCTAGCCACAGCCACACCTGTACTTCACTGGATAGTGAAAGCTAACATGCACAACCATACACCAGGCAGTGGTTAAACACGCAATCTGCACCGACCTGTGGGGGCCCTCCGAAAGCTCTCGAGTTGCTTTCATTTACGCTTTAGAGATTTTGTCCATAGAGATTTTGTTCAGGGTAACACCATTAGTACAGAGCCTGGCTCCAGAATTTGTGTTTCTGTTGACTGAGCCACAGCCCTACAGAGAGAGGACCCTGTGGTTGGGCACAGATCTGAGCCTGAGGTCCACCTGTAGTCCCAGCTGGGAGCTGGTGCTCTGGCCTCTGAATCTTGTATGTTCCAACTTCCTTTAGCTCCACCCCGACCAACCACACACGGGGCCTGTTTGCCTGAGCACGTGTGGACCATGGGTGCCCAGAATAGGGACCTCGGGGCTCTCACCTGCAGCACACTGGTGTGGGAATAGGTGTATTCCGAGAGGGGCAGGGAGGAGTCCCACTCTGAGAGTTTGAAGGCCTCCCACTGATCTGCCAACTCTCTCTACTGTCCTCAGACGCCACTTACCAACAGCGAGGGCTCCCTGGACTTCAGAGTAAGCCTGGAGCAGGTATGAACGGAAGAAGGCAGAGCTGGGAGGAGGTTACAGGCTGCAGGGAGCACTGTTCAGGGCTTCAGTTTGTGGTGCCCTCCCCTGCTTGGTCCCAGGCCTCCACAGAGCACGTGCACAAGGCAGGGAAGCTCCTGCACCGCCATCTCTTGGCTATGTACCCTACCCTCATCCGAGACAGAAAATACCATCTGCGACTATATCGGTGAGTGGTGAGTTGGGGGTCCTACCTGCCATCTTCCCTTCCCTCCCCTCCCCTCCCCTTCCCTCCCCTAGCCATCTCGGCCCACCCCTGCGCGGGGGGGCCCAGCCCTGCTTGGGGGGGGGGCTGGGCTAGGGCCTGGATGGTGCCTTTGGATAGAGTTCTGCTCCCTCCCACTTTGATTCTCTGGCCCCCTTCCCTTCCCCACAGGCAGTGTTGCTCTGGCAGGGAGCTAGTGGATGGGATCTTGGCTCTGGGGCTTGGGGTCCACTCACGGAGCCAAGCTGTGGGCATCTGCCAGGTGTTGCTGGATGAGGGTGCCCTTTGCCATGGTGAGCTGAGCTCTGATTGGGAGCTAGGACTGGGTGGGCGTAGGGAGGGCCAACCTGGGGAGTGGACTCTGCTGGGAGCTGTGGAGCGGTTTAAGGCAGTGGTTCTCCACCTCCCTAATGCCATGACCCCTTAATGCAGTTCCTTGTGTTGTGGTGGCCCCCAACCATAAAATTATTTTGTTGCTACTTCATAACTGTAACTTTGCTACTGTTACAAATCATAATGTAAATCTCTGATATGCGACCCCCAAAGGGGTCTCCACACACAGGTTGAGAACCTTTGGATTAAGGCATTCTGATAGTGTTAGAATTAAGTCCAATACCTGGCCTGATTTTCTTTTCTCTGCCATGCCTTGGCTCCCCAGTAAAACATGACTGGACTTTCCAAGACCGAGATGCCCAATTCTACAGGTTCCCTGGACCGGAGCCTGAGCCTGCAGGAACTCATGACGTGGACGAGGAGCTAGTTGAGGCGATGGCCCTACTGTCCCAGCGAGGGCCTGATGCCCTCCTCACTGTGGCGCTCCGGAAGCCGTGAGTAGAGAGCCCTGCCCTCTGCTCCCATTCCCACGTGGCCTTTGGTTCAGACCTCATTGGCTCTCAGATTCATCTGGGGGAAAGGACCTAGGCAGTAGAGGCTCAGCTCCCATATCCCAGACCATTTCTCCTTCTATTCCTGAGGGTGTCAGGCCAGAGGGTCTGAAGGCCCTCCCCACTGACAGAGGCTATGGATTTTGGGCCAAAAGAGGTCAGGGTTCAAATTCTTGCCCAGCCAGCTATTCACTGGGTGACTTGGGCCTCCCTAGTCAGTTTCCTCCCTCTTCCTGTCAAGTGAGGATCATAGTGCTCACGTCCTTGTAAGGGTGGAATGGAAAAAAATCTATGAGAGGTGCTTAGCACAGTGCCTGGTCCCTGAGGCTCACCCACAAAGCCTGCTATAGATAACCATTGGCTTGACTGACAGTTGTGGAGGAGCCATCTGGCCCCAGGCCCCATCGGGCAGGTGAGGTGGCTCCTCTCTGGCTCTGGGCCACAGTTCTCAGAGCTTCCTCTGCTCCTGCAGCCCAGGTCAGCGTACAGATGAAGAACTGGATCTGATCTTCGAGGAGCTGCTGCACATCAAGGCGGTGGCTCACCTTTCTAACTCAGTCAGTACATTCAACAGGCTTGCTCTTTAGCCAGACCTCTTCCTATGTCCACGGGGGTGGGGGAGAGGAGGGCAGTTCCCTCCCCTTTATCTATGGCTTGAAGATTTCCACCTAAGGTCTTCTTTTTAAAATTACAGTTTTTAAATTATTTTATTATTTTATGTGTATGGATGTGTTTGCCTGCATGAATGTCTGTGCACAACATGCATGCCCTGGTGCCCATGGAATCTAGAACAGGCACTGGATCCCCTGGAACTGGCATTACAGATGGTTGTGAGCTGCCATCTGGATGCTGGGAATCGAACCCTGGTCCTCTGGAAGAATAGCCAGTGCTCTTAACTACTGAGCCATCTCTCCAGTCTCTCCACCTAGTTTCTCAGCAGCAGCCCGCAGTCTAAATATTGTTTCTTTCCCTTATTTTGTCTCTGCCACATCCCAGGGACCAACGGCCTGACCATAGCTCTATCCTCTGGTGCAGTCTTTGGATATACCCCGTGTCACACTCAGCTTGTCTCTCTTTCCCCAAGGTTGTCTCTATTGACCTTCTTTTCTTTACCCTTAGGTGAAGCGGGAACTGGCTGCTGTTCTGCTCTTTGAACCACACAGCAAGGCAGGAACTGTGTGTAAGTTGGGTTGGCCACCATGGGGAGCCCTGGGGCAGTGGTGGGTGGTAGGAAGGGACAAATCTAACGGGTGCTTCTGTCAGTGTTCAGCCAGGGGGACAAGGGTACCTCGTGGTACATTATCTGGAAGGGATCTGTCAATGTAGTGACCCATGGCAAGGTAAGCCCTCCCTCCAGCCCACTGGGTAGATGTCAAGGACACTCCTTTTGATAGCCCCGAGGCTGCCCATCCCACACATATGTCTGAGTCTGTCCCGCCTCCTGAGGGCTTGTGGGTAGGGCATGCTGTGATTGAGTCCTGGCTTTAGGGACTGGTGACCACGCTACATGAGGGAGATGACTTTGGACAGTTGGCTCTGGTGAACGATGCACCTCGGGCAGCCACCATCACCCTTCGAGAAAATAACTGTCACTTCCTGCGTGTGGACAAGCAGGACTTCAACCGAATCATCAAGGTGCCGTAGGGTGGGGGCTCGGGGGGGGTGAGGACATGGTGGGGTGTCTGGGCAGAGGCACTGGCATCCGAGGGAATCTGTAAGGAAACTTGGAATCTGGTTAGGAGTGGACACCCACAGTTTAGTGTGAGAGGCCAGGGACTGGCGGGGGTGGGGTAGGGTGGGGATTGAGGGGATTGGGTTCGTGGAGGTGCTGAGGCTGAGAGGTCTGATACAGGTGGATGTGGAGAAGAGCCGCAGCTCCTTAGGGGCCTCTAGGACTCTAGATTTGGAAGGGAGGTGGTACGGGAGGTCTTAAGAGCCGCCTAGTGTGTTGAGCATGGGTGTGGCTCCTTCTCCAGGATGTGGAAGCAAAAACCATGAGACTGGAAGAACACGGCAAAGTGGTGTTGGTTCTGGAGAGAACCTCTCAGAGTGCTGGCCCTTCCCGACCCCCGCCCCCAGGCAGGAACCGGTAACAAGGCTACCATGTCTCCCCACACAGCTCCACACTGCCCTGCATAATCTACCTCTCCCACTTCCAAGCCTTGCTCGGTGTTCATGCCACGCTCATGCCATTTGGCCAACTGGGGGTGGGAGGGACTGAGAAAGGACTGAGGGACTGAGACGATGCATCAATACCCCCTCTCCAAGATGGAATAAGGCTGGCCAATGAGAAGGCACGATGTGATCAACTATTGATGTCTGTGTGCAGAGGGGTGATGCTATCGATTGACTGTTTTCCCTCTAGGTATATGGTAATGTCTGGCACCCCAGAGAAAATCCTAGAACTCCTGTTGGAGGCTATGAGACCGGACTCCAGTGCTCATGACCCAACAGGTAACTCTCCCTGTTGTCTGAGTCATCAGGAGGTCACTGCAGCCTGACCTCAGCAGGCTCTAGATTGGTGCATACTGGCAGTTGCCAGGAAGGGCTCTCACAGCTCTCACAGTTCTCACAGGAGAACTGTCACAGGGGCTGGGCACTGCTTCCCTTGCTTGTGCTGACTTAGGGGAACATATATTCCGGGTGCACATATAGGTGAGCTATGACTTGGGCTGAAATCCCTTCCCAACCCTAACCCTGCCCAACAGAGACGTTCCTCAGTGACTTCCTGCTGACTCACAGTGTCTTCATGCCCAGCACCCACCTCTTCACTGCTCTCCTCCATCAATATCCTTCCAGTCCCAGGATGATGTGGATGGGGGATGGGATAGTGTGTGCGGGTGAGGGAAGGAATCCCTATCAAAGTGGCTGCCATGACACCCCGAGCATGCCTGACTCAGTCAGGCCCTGCACGGCAGGTGGCCTCAGTGGCATGTTGTGGTTCCCTTGACTGGTGCCCACCTTCCACGTGGAGCCAGCAGACCCTGCTGGAGGCAGCGAACAGGAACACAGCACCTACATCTGCAACAAGAGGCAGCAGATCCTGCGGCTAGTCAGCCGGTGGGTGGCCCTGTATAGCCCCATGCTCCACTCAGATCCCGTGGCCACCAGCTTCCTCCAGGTACCTGGGAGTCTAGCTGGGCTGGCTGGGCTGACCCAAGAAGGTGCAGCTGCAGCTATCCCAGGGGCTGACTCTTGGCCCTTCCCAGAAACTCTCAGACCTGGTGAGCAGAGATGCCCGACTTAGCAACTTGCTGAGGGAACAGTATCCAGAGAGACGGCGACACCACAGGTGACCAGTGACCGAAGTTTATCTATGCAGTAGAGGCTGAGCTGCTGACCCTGGTGCATCCAGGTTTCCGGGCTAGCCTAGCCCATGAGGGGTTCTTATCAGCTGCTGTTCTGTTCCCACATATGCTACAGTCAGTTATTTGTTCATTCTATGCATTGTATGCACTTGCATGCTTACATCTCCCTTCTGGCCAATTACTGTGGACTATGGTACTGATGTCCACGGGCTCTGCCCATCGATCAACTTCTTTGAGTTTATCTTGCTTCCCCAGACATCTGTGGGGGTAGCTGGGGTTCAAGGGCAAGAGCTCACTCAGATCCCAGGATCCTGTATCTTGCTCCTCTTCCCTTCTGGCTGATGGAAATCACAGAAGCCGATCCACGTCTTTAAGTGCACCTTGCACCCTGCCCTGTGTACGCTCCTTCCCACATCCCTCTGAACTTCTGGGGAGGGCAAGATGGGATCCAGACCACTGTGGCCACGGGCCCCAAGAGCATCCTTCCTGCCAGGGTCCTCAATGGCTCTCTCTCATTCTTCTCTGCAGGTTGGAGAATGGCTGTGGGAATGTATCTCCTCAGACCAAGGTGCCTGTCCTGCCTTTTGTTTTTCCCCCTCTGCCCCTCCAGCCCCGACACCCAGAGTGTCCTTGACCTGTGCTGGGTGCATCAGAGAAGGTCCTGTGTGAGAGCTACTAAGTTTAAGGGGACACCTCCGTCCTTACTAAGGAAGTGTAACTAAGGAGCTTTTCTTCCTTTGGGAGGTGATTCACACCTGCAGTTACAGCTGGCAGATGAGACAGGTGACTGGGTTCATCTCCGAGAGCCACTGATTCGGGTGGTGGTGTAGGAGCTTAGATGGTCTGATAAGGCCTGACCCAGGGCTCCAGGGGGCCAGGCCACTCCCAACTGGGGCTGGGGAGGAGATGAGGAGTTGTGGCTGGGGCTAAGATTTGGTTGAAGAGCAGTAGGAGAAAGAACTGGGAAGAAGGGCAGCTGGGCTGGTCATAGGGAATGAACTCAAAAGTGAGCACCTTGGCTTCAGCCAGCCCCTCCCCACCCTGCCTTGCCCCGCCCCATCAGCCAGAGGCTCCTTTCTGCTAGAGTCACAGTTGGCCTCACCCCAGGACCTTTGCATTTAGCCTTCTGCATTTGGCCTTCTACTGTTGCTGTTTACCTATTTAGACCCTGCTTGTTCTGAACAGAGCCAGAATGTGTGTCCCCAAGAGGCGATTCCATTTCCTATCCTGAGCATCCCCAGCCGTCCTTTCTGGTTTTTTCAAAGCACTCTCATCTTGTAGACGCTTTCCTTTGTTTGCTAAGGGAACTTGACTCATTGCCTCAAACTTCTCATACCCAGGGGTCCTCTCACCCTGCTTTCTAAGGTTCTTCCTTTCTGATCTTCCTACACTAGGCTCCTCCCCAGACCCCAGAAGCTGCAATGTGTCACATCCATCAGGATGTAGGGCTGGACATGAGGGACCTCTGCTTGCTTCTGCATGTGGCCGACAATGAGGAATCAAATTCAATCACCCCGGCATGTCAGACACCATGCTGGATGCTGGATGGTGTGGAAGGAGGGAGGGGCCCCCTGGCTTGTGGGTTCACAGTCACTAGAGGAATAGAGCTGTGAAATAGTCTCCTGATGCATGCCGTCAGAGGTGCCTGAGAAAGCAGGCAGAGAAAAGATGACTCAGTGACTGACTTACCATGAGGCTTAGAAATGTGTCCCAGGAGCTGATGGTGACAAACAGGGCCCCAGGCAGCGCTAGAGGCTGGAGAGGAGACCAGGAAGGGGGTCAGGGGCCAGAGCCCCTCCTAGATCCTGCCTGTGAATGGTTGAGAGGTTAAAGGGGACAGACAATAATGGCTTCTGTCCCCAGCTCAGTGTGGCTCTGCTCAGGTAGGATAGGAGTGAGTGGCTGTACCTGGGGGTGGGGAGACTTTTGAGGTAGGAGAGACAGCACTGGGGACCTGTTTAAATGAAGAACCCAGAAGAAAGTGGAAAGCTCTGGGGAGTAGCAAGGAGCATGAGCTTGGAATTACAGAAAGGAAGGAGCAGTGACTGGCGGGATGAGGTGACCCCTGGGAAGTCTGGAGCATTGGGTCATGGACTGGGATGTAACTTTAAGGGTGGGGCCCTGGTCAGCCCAGCGCAGGTTCAGGTGCTCAGGTGGCACTCATGGTAGGGACTCTGAGGAAGCCATTTAGGAAGGAGCAGGGCACCAGCTCCATTTAGAGGCAGAAAGTACCAGATTTGGAGAGAGAGTACAAGCCAGGTGAGCCCATGTTGGGACAGCTCACAGGGAGGCTACCAGGCATGTGTGGCCCACTGGGACAGGACAACTCTTGTAGGACAAGGGTACAGAGAGAGCAAGTTTCTAGCCACGCAGTACTGGCTGTGTGGCCTTTAGCCAATCACTTAACTTCTCTGAGCCTCATTTATCACATTCATAAAATGAAGACTAAAAACATTTTTCTCCAAGGACTACTGTGAGGATTTAGATACCCAGAACAATGCCTACTTTGTAGCAAATGCTGAGGGGGAAGAAAGAGGAAAAATAACTAGGTCCAGGCATTTTCATCCCAGAACAGCCCTGGCCCTGTTTATGGAGGTGGCTGAACCACCCCCCTGTATCAGATGACTGGCCTGCACTTGACCTCTGGGTCTCCTCGAGCCTGGCTCCCTGCCCTCCCTGGACTTGGGGTTCATGTAGCCAGTACGATGCTTTGGGGTCCCTGCTAGTGGTGATAAAGGCCCTCCCTGACTTTTCCCTGTCTGTTGTCCCTGGACCCTGGAGCCTTGTTCTTTTTCCCTTTCAGGCCCGGAATGCACCTGTTTGGCTCCCTAACCAGGAGGAACCCCTCCCAAGCAGCGCTGGTGCCATCCGAGTTGGGGACAAAGGTGGGTGGGGTAACTGAGCAGGCCAGGCATAGACGGTCATCAGTATTGCTGTCTTTGTCTCCCTTGCCTGGCTGTTGTTATCCTGGGCTAGGGAAGGACTCCTCAGGGCCTTTACTACAGCTGCCAAGCAGGCCAGCCACCTGTGTTCTTTCCCTAGGTCCAGGACTCCCCACTGGGCCTTGGCACCCACCTACTTTGCCTCTCCTTGTATCCCTTTCTGGTCTGTGGGAGTCCTCTTGCTTTTGAGCTAGGACCCTGCTCCTCATGGGGAGGGGAGACAAGGTACCTGCTTCCAGCTCATCCCCTCCTCCTCTCCAGTCCCCTACGATATCTGCAGACCTGACCACTCGGTACTGACCCTGCACCTGCCAGTGACTGCCTCCGTGAGAGAAGTGATGGCAGCTTTGGCCCATGAGGATCACTGGACCAAGGGACAGGTGTTGGTGAAGGTCAATTCTGCAGGTGGTGAGTTGTGTCTCTGCATTAACTCTCTACCCTGGGAGAGCACCCTCAGATCCAGACCCACACCCTTGAATTCAGACCGTTACTTTCATGCCCTGAATTTGCAGCAGGATTACCACATCTCCTCTGGCTGTTTCAGAAGCAATACTCAAACCCAGCCAGTTGGTTCGCTCACTGGCTGTGGCTCCCAGGACAGGGTGTATGAGCTCTCTGTTTGAGCTCCTCATTTGTAAATCAGAGATAGTAAACTGGTGGGCCTCATAGAGGATTTGTGAGAATTAAGTGAGGAAGTGTTCAGAATGCGTTCTGACACGTACCATTCCTAAACACTCATTTATTCCCCAGCACTGTCTCAAAAGAGGGAAACTTTTTTAAAAGATGTATTCAGATACACTAGAACAGGTTATTGGATCCTCATTACAGATGGTTGTGAGCTACCATGTGGCTGCTGGGAATTGAACTCAGGACCTCTGGAAGAACAGTTAGTGCTCTTAACCCCTGAGCCATCTCTCCATTGGGCAGTGGTGGCACACACCTTTAATCCCAGCACTTGGGAGGCAGAGGCAGGTGGATTTCTGAGTTCGAGGCCAGCCTGGTTTACAGAGTGAGTTCCAGGACAGCCAGGGCTACACAGAGAAACCCTGTCTCAAAAAGAAAAGAAAAGAAAAGAAATCTTATTCCCTCTTTTTGACCATGGAAACCGGCACTCGAGAGAGTTCTGCCTACTCCCTGAGCTAATGGAGTCAGTGAGCATGTAGCTAGCCTTTGATTTTAGATAGTCCTCCTTTATTAAGTAATTCAGCAGATTTCCTCATTTGCTTTCTGGCTTTGTGATAAAAGAAGTCTGGGGAGGCAAATGTATATCTCACCTTACAGCTTAACGGCTCCCTGTGAAGGGAAGTCGGGAAAGAAACACAGTGTAGGAACCAAAGCAGAGGCCATGGCTTCTACTGGCTTCTCCCATTGGCTTGCTCAGCTTGCTTTCTTATAGAACCCAGGACCACATTCCCTGGGGTGGCACTGCCCACAGTGGGCAGGGCCTTCCAGATCAATCACTTGAGGTTCCTTCTTCCCAGATGAACCTACCTTGTGTCAAGATGAACTAACCAGGATTGCAAACATTTTAAAGATAAGGTTTTTAAAATAGTTTTGTTTTTATTTTATGAGTATTGGTTGTTTTACCTTTGCACCGTATACGTGTTTGATTCCCGTGAAAGTCAGAAGAGGGGGTTAGATCTCCTGAAACAAGAGGTACATAAGGTCATAAGCCGCCAAGTGGGTGCTAGGAATAGAACCCGGGTCATCTGGAAGAGTAGCCAGTGTGCTTAACTGCTGAGCCACCTCTTCAGCCCTGATAGAAAACATTTTGAAGGGTCAGCCACACAGCAGGAATGGGCTAGGTGCTAGAATTCCTACAGCAACTATGACAGATCTGCTGGATGATGCTGAACATAGACTCCAGGGCCAGGAGAGAATTCCACATTAACTACTCCCCAGCTGGGGCACCCTGGGCCTCTCTGAGTCTCCATTTCCATGTCTGCCAAGCAACTGCGCTACTAAGAGAATCTGTAGCTGTTAGACTGCTGATACCCGTAAGGCATGCAACCCTGAGACTAGCACGTCTCTGCCTAGACTCTGTCTACGTTATCAGGACCTGCTTTGGGAGAATTTGGCATAAAGGCCGTTGTTATCCTTGAGTAGTGTAGCCTGAACTTGACGGCCAGAGCCCAGTAGTCAGGAACTGGAGCCATCAGGGAACTGTGGCAAGGGTGGCTAAGAAAAAGCCCTCACTTTTCAGGAGTCAGCCAGAGTGACACTAGAGCTTACCTGTGTGCTTGGCTCTGGGAAGCACTGCCCTCTGGTGGCTACCTGGCAAGTTACTGATGGCCAATGTCCTTTATTGAGATCCTACTATGTGGCAGTCATTTTTCAGACCACTGATGGTCACTAGCCAGTGCTCTATTGGAGAGATGGCTCAGTGGTTAAGAGCACTGACTGTTCTTCCAGAGGTCCTGAGTTCAATTCCCATCAACCACATGGTGGCTCACAACCATCAGTAATAGGATCCAATGTCCTCTTCCGGTGTTCATGAAGACAGCTAAAGTGTACTCATATAAATAAAATAAATTTTAAAAAAGTACAAATCTCCCTAAATGTATGCTTGTGTATAAATTATATATAAAACCACTTCCTCAACATGGGATTATCAAGCTATACACAAAATAGAAGAAATGGATTAATGGAAGAAAATAGAGAAAATGGATTAAATAGAAGAGCTAACCTTTTCTCTGAACACATGAGTAGTCGTGTATGCCGTGCTTTGGAAGCCACTGGTCAAAAGCCCCGAGACTCAAAGACTCAAAGCATTGTCCAGTCTACAGCTGATGAAAGTCAACATTTAGAGGTAGATTTTCCTAATTCCCAAAGGGCTTTTCATACACATCTTTTACCTGTAGCAGCTACACATATAAAAATGACCTGGGAAGTAGTTGGGGTGAGTCCTACAGTCTTTGGTTTATGGAGGAGGAAACCTAGGGTCAGGGAAATTGACATCTCATCCATAATTGGCCAGTCTCAGGTGCTGCCTGAGTCGACCCTACAGGCAGTGCCAAGGTGTAGGCATGAACACCAGTGCGTTTAGAGTCTCTACCCAGCCACTGCCAGAAAAAGAAAACTTTTGGATAAGCAGGGCCTCCAGCTGCTCCCTGGCCTCTGTCCCAACCACCTCCCCTCAGCACAGCCTCTGCTGTCTCCACAGATGTCGTTGGCTTGCAGCCAGATGCCCGCGGTGTGGCCACATCCCTGGGGCTCAACGAGCGGCTCTTTGTTGTTGACCCACAGGAAGTGCATGAGCTGGTAGGGACTGGCAGGTTGCCAGAGCCTGAGGAACTCTGGGACCAGGAGGCAGGTTGGGTTCTGGGGGATGACTGCAGAGAAGACAGGAAGGTATTTGGCTCTGGCTGCTCCTGAGTCTTCATGGGAAAAAGGGAGAGATGGGCCACAGCATTTGGAGAAGCCAAGGGGAAAGAGGGGCTAGCTCTAGACCCTAACTCCAGGGGCTCAAGCCAGAGCATGAGGGAGCTGTCAGAACGGTGACCTCTCAGGAGAGCCCATTAATTCACCATCCACGGACCCAAGAAGCCTCTCTACTTCACAAGGCCCTATCTGTCTACTGTCCCTCTCACCACAGGCAGAATTTTTGTCCCAGGTTCTCCCTGTGTCTGAGCATTCTTCTCCTGCAGACCCCACACCCTGAGCAGCTGGGGCCCACTCTGGGTTCTTCTGAGATGCTGGACCTGGTGAGTGCCAAGGACCTGGCAGGCCAGCTGACAGACCATGACTGGAATCTCTTTAACAGGATCCACCAGGTGCAGGAAGTAGAGCTGAGGAGGAGGGCATGGGCAGGACACCAGGCCTAGCATGCTGACCTGGTCTTTGCCCCGTCTAGGTGGAGCTGATCCATTATGTACTGGGCCCCCAGCACCTGCGGGATGTCACCACCGCAAACCTGGAGCGCTTCATGCGCCGCTTCAACGAGCTGCAGTACTGGGTGGCCACTGAGCTCTGTCTCTGCCCTGTTCCTGGCCCCCGGGCTCAGCTACTCCGGAAGTTCATCAAGCTAGCAGCCCAGTGAGTGCCTATTGGGACAGCTGGGTGTGTGGGGATGCTGGTGGATGGAGGGATAGTGGAATGTTTGTTGAGACAGTGTGGTGTGTTGCCAGTCCTGTGGCCACCCTTTCTTAACCCCCTTCCCTGCACACAGAATTGCCCAATCTGCCTTCCCTTTGTTCCTGGGTCCCCAGAGCCTTTGTCTCCTACTTAACCCACCCACCCTACAAAGGCATCAATGGCATTTGGCTGTTTCCTCTGAGGGTGTCTGGGTCTTGTGCTCACAGCCTCAAGGAGCAGAAGAATCTCAACTCTTTCTTTGCGGTCATGTTTGGCCTCAGCAACTCTGCCATCAGTCGCCTGGCCCACACCTGGGAGGTAAGTGCCTGGGATCTGACAAGGCCAGGCCTCTGCCCTCCTGGGGGATGTTAGGATGGCTGTCTCTTCCCAGCCATGGCCCCTCATCTATCTCACCTTCACAGCGTCTGCCCCATAAAGTACGGAAGCTGTACTCGGCCCTGGAAAGGTTGCTGGTGAGTACTGGGCCCATTGCCACCTTCTCTGGACCCTGACTCTTGGTCTTTCCTGGCTTTCAGTGCCTACCTAGGGCCTGGATCCCTCTGGTCTGTGGTTGTAGGTGCTGGTTGGTGGTGTTCAATACAGTGTCAGGGGCCTTGTGGTATACGCTGCCCTCTGTTATTTATGGAGAGGACATTTGCCCTGGATATGAGACCACAGCAGGCCTAGGGATGTCCTGGGTCTGAGATTCAGAGGATGCCAGACTCTGGCTGCTCTGCCCAAGAGTTGGGCCGAGCTTGACAGCAAAGAGGTGTTCCTTGAGGTAGTGAGCAGAAGACCCACTGTGTGTCAGAACTACTGTGTGTCAGGTAAGAGGGTGTCACTGAACCTCCAAGACCCTTAAAGACCAGACTTGTAAGACAAGTGAAGAATGAGACAGGAGTAGAGCTTTCTAGAACTTTTGAAGGTTTTGTAGCATTCTAGAAAGAACACCAAGGTGTTTTCAGCTTTGGGCATTCTCAAGAAAACATGGGGTCCAAGGGGTTCAAGGGAACACACCTGGGGGTGGGGGGCTGAGAGGGGTTTCCCAGAAACCTGAGGCCTCTGGGATTAATCATCATGAAGATTTCCTAGGGTCACTGGGAACTTAGAAAAACCAGGCCTTGTCGCTCTTTGGTCTGCCACAGACCCTGTCTCAATGAACCTTTCCAGTGTGGCCTGGGACCCAGGTGAGGATGGGTCTGTGGTGGGCCATCATATGCGGATGAAAAAGTCTCCCTCAGGGCAGCCTTCTCTCCTCGCAGGACCCTTCCTGGAACCACCGAGTGTACCGATTGGCTCTCACCAAGCTCTCCCCTCCTGTCATTCCCTTCATGCCCCTGCTACTCAAAGGTAGGCCCTGGGGCTCCTCTCCCTGGGCTCATTTTCATGTCCCCTTAACACTCTGCAGGAGTGACAGCTGAAGGGCTGACACACAGGGAGCGCTCAGCTAAATTAGATGTGGTTTTCAAGCTGAAAGAAGTTAGGGCAGGAACACAGCAGAGCTGTGCCTGAGGCTGTGGTTGATGCCCCAAGAGATACCAGGGAGTGGCCATGGCTCAGAGGCTGCTGCAGGCTGAGGGAGGCGTGGCTGGGACAGGCCCTAGGCTTCCTATGGTTGGCCCCTCACCTTTCCTGGGATGCAGGAGAGGAAGGTGTTCAGGGACCTATAAGCGAAGAAAATCATCCCTTTGCAGACATGACCTTTATCCATGAGGGAAACCACACCCTGGTAGAGAACCTCATCAACTTTGAGAAGATGGTGAGTTCAGGAAAGTGGGCTCCCACCTCCAGTGTGGGTTGGCAGTGTGACAGTTGCCTGGGAAGGGGCAGGGGTGGGTGTCCACTGATAGAACCTGAGCTCAGGCATGCATGCGAGTAACCCCAGTAGGCAGGAAGCTAAGACTGGAGGGTTTTGTGTTCAAGAACAGCCTGGGCTGTAGAGAGACCTTGTTTTTTAAAAGTAGCTCCTGCCTCATTTCTACTGCACGTGGAAGGGCCTGCCTTTAGGGCTACTAGGTGATAGCCTCAAACATCATACTGTTCTGGGCTGCAGAGATGGCTCAGTGGTTAAGAGCACTGACTGCTCTTCCAGAGGTCCTGAGTTCAATTCCCAGCAACCACATGGTGCTCACAACCATCTGTAATGGGGTTTGATGTCTTCATCTGGTGTATCTGAAGACCGCTACAGTGTACTCATATAAATAAATAAATCTTAAGGAAAAAAATCACACTGTTCAGTAAGAGCCCCTTCCAGCTCTTATCTCTTAGCCTTCCCTGATCTCTGCCTTCCAGCTGCTGCCTAGCTCTTCTTGAGCATCTGGATGTGCTGGGTTGAATCAGCGATGTGCCGGGTTGAAGCAGCCATAACCCTGTCTTTTATAGACCCCTAGGCCCTATCCGTGTTGTTCAAAGGGAGCTTGACTCCCAGATTCCCGTATGCAGGTGATACTCTGGACTGACAGGCCAGATCTCATGACTTTATGTTGTCCACAGCGAATGATGGCCAGAGCTGTTCGGATGCTCCACCACTGCCGAAGCCACAGCACCGGTAAGAGGTGGTCTCCTGGGCGGGGAGCCCCTCAGCACCCCCAGGGACCCCTGGGGAGGCTCAGCGGGAGCCATCTCCCTGACTCTCCCTCTCTCTCTGCCCAGCACCTCTATCACCACTCAGAAGCCGAGTTTCCCACATCCACGAGGACAGCCAGGCATCAAGGATCTCCACATGTAAGTGACAGGACAGGGTACTGACAGCTGGCATAGTCTGACAGTGACAGTTCGTTGGCACCTGCAAGGGATAGATACCACAGCTAGCCCAAGCTGACAGGGAAGTGCTGGAGATGAAGCTCTTCCTCTTATGCACTTATCTGATGGGAGCTCATGCAGTTAAGGAGTAGTCATAGCCTGTGGTCCAGATCACAGTGCCTGTCCTGTGCTCACATCCATGCTGATAACACTCTGAGCCTTTGATGCAGTCCAAGGCAGAGAACACAAATAGCGACCTGGTTCTCCCCTGTCCACTGCCTCTCTCCACACAGCAGCCACTATGATGAATTTTGAGTTACTCTTATTTTTTATTTTCTATTTTGTTTGCTAGTTGGCTGATTGATATTTGGGACGGTCTTGCCTCATCGTCCAAGCTGGGATTCCAGGCCTGAGCTGTATCCTGTGCTTCTCAGTTTTTAAAAATAGCCTTACCTCACACATACATGCTTCATGGATGTCACAACAACCTTTTTTTAAGTTTTACTTTTACTGATGTGTGTGTACACCTGTACATATGTGTGAGGATAAATGTCAGTCCTATGTGCATGAGGACACACAAGTGCGGCAGACAGAGAACAGCCACTCTCTCTTTGTGAGACACGCTCTCATTGACTTGGAACTTACCAAGTGCCCTAGGCTGTCAGACTGGCCCCGGCGATCTGACTGTTTCTGCCTCCTCAGCATGGGAATCACAAGCGCCCAACACAACACCTTGTAAGGCAAGCAGTTCACACCCTGAGCTGTCCCTCCAGCTTTTCCTTGTTTGTTATTTTCGCTTTGCTGGCCTGAAACTCATTATGTAGCCCAGGCTAGCTTCAAACTCATAAAGATCCCTTGCCTTCTGGGTGCTGGGAGTAAAGGCATGCACCACCATGTCTGGCCATTTTTGTTTGTTTTTTGAAACAAGGCCTGGAACTCTCTATCCTCCTGCCTCAGCTTCTGAAGCTCCAGGACTATAAACATCCACCACCATATCCAGTCTGTTTTAGTTCCTTTTGACCTAGAGAAAAGGAGTACAATGCTGAGATCTTGGTGCAGAGAGGGGTCTTCAGACTTTGCAACCACTGCCCTCCTGATCTGGTGGGAAAGACCAGTCTGGGGACTGGGGGTGAGAGGATCTGAGGTGAGGGAGGGAAGAGAGCGGAGGCTGCTCCCCGGAGAGAGATAGGCACAGTGAAGTGGCTATGGTGCCTCTCTCTGATGGTTCCCCCTTCTTCCAGGTTCTGAGCAGTCCCTGAGCGTCCGGAGTCCAGCCAGCACCTGGGCTTATGTCCAGCAGCTGAAGGTCATTGACAACCAGCGGGAACTGTCCCGCCTCTCCCGGGAGCTGGAGCCATGAGGAGGGACTGGCTGGAGCCAGCACTTCTCTCAGAGAAAGCCAGAGCCTGTGCAACCAAGAGGTCCAGAGGCCAGCCACAGCTGGGCAGGGCTCTCCACAGAGCGGACTCAAGGCCCTGCAGTGGGCAGTGTCGAGGCAGCTGTCCCCTGTGATGACTGTCGGTTATGGAGATTTTTGATGTTCAAGGCCAAGGAAGAGGGGGACATTGAGGCCCTGGAGTGGGTAGAAAAGCTGGGAGGTGCAGGACTCCGGTTCAGTAGAGAGCCCTCCCACCAGGCATTTTCTACACGGCTGCATGTCTGTACATCTGTACGTGCAGCTGTACCATCCAGTGGTCGCCAGGCCCTGTGCTTGTTTTCACAGGGACCAGTGAGCTCACATCTGCTAGGTGTGTGTATGAGCCCTGGGTGGGCCTTGCCTGGGAGAGGCTGGGGAATTCTGTTTTTCTCTCCACACATCTGAGATAAACAGCTGGGTGTAGGCAGGGCCGTGGCCTGGAGCGGTGGTCCCCATGGAGTTGTATTGTTCCCATAAATTAACAAAGATATATGTGTTCTACAGCCTGGGTGTGTGGCAGGGAAAGCCCGTGGAGGAGGTTGCTCCCTGGGTGCAGAGAAGCAGACCCACCATCTCCAACTGGGCTCCAAGGAGGCTGGCAGTTGCCCAGATGGGGTCTGGTGTTGTCCCAGGCACTCGGGGGACCAACAGCTCTCTTGATCCTGTTGGGTGACATATGCTGAGCAGGGGCCTCAAGGGGGTGAGGAAAGAGACGCAGGCAGAGGACTGGAGGCCTAACCGATTTCCAAGCAATACGAATAATTTACCTTGGCAATGAATGTCCTGTCCCACCCCCACCCCTACCCCTACAGAGATGCTGGGGAGGTTAAGCCCCCCCCCCCTTTTCCTCCCCTTTCCTGGCTTATTTAGTCCCTGCCTGGACACAGATTCAGACGTAGAACCTCCACGGAGGACTGTTACCCTCTCTGCTCTCGTTGGGAGCCTGGCAGCTCTAGACACATTTGATCTGAAACCTCCCAGCCTCCAGGATGACCCTGAGTAAACTCCAGGGCATCAGGACTTGCAGGTGTCTGGAGGAGGTATGCTTACAGCAGCAGGGCAGGAGGTAGCTGGGGCAGCCATGTACTTGTCCCTCAGGTGCATTGGCCAGGCTCAGACTTGACATACTCCACCTCTCCCTGGCCTCCACACTGCCAGACACCTCACTCTGAGGTCATGTCAGCTGCTCCCAGGAGAGATCCAAACTGTCGGCAAGGAGACAACACATGGACATTATACCTCAGGTCTAATGAGCCCGAGTGTACTGATATTCTTTCTTTGCCTTCATTTGTCCATCTGTAAGATGGGTATGATATCTGGTTGTCAATGATAAACAAGATAGCAGGTGTTGCCTCCACCAGAGTGACTGTCACAGTTCTGTGTCTGTGGACTGGAGGACAAGCAGCATCTCCTAGAGTAGAGTCTGACACAACTCTCAGGCTGGAATAACTGCCAGGGATGACCAAACCAGTTCCCTTGCCTGTGGGCAGGGAGGGAGGATCTGATGGCAGAGACCAGAGCTGAGCAATCATGAATCCAGGCCCAAGCATCAGTGAGTCAGGAGTCCCTGAAGCATTCTTGTCCTCTAAGCCATTGTCAGTGTGTCAGTGGAGGCCATGCCAGTCAGTCTCAGCTCTTTGCTATCATCATGGACTCCAGAGTGAAACCAACCCCGAGATGAGACAGACTTTGTCCTTCTCGCTGGACACACCTTCTGACCAGAATTCTGGGCTCCTTGTGGGTCTTCCAGCTTAGACAAGCTGCAACTTCCGAGCTGTTCTACCCCAGGCTGGACCTCTTTGAGCCTCTTGGGAAAGACAGAAGAACAATTCTCTGGACAGATAGGGAACACAGACTTGGGGAGTGGTTGTCCGAGCCACTGCTGGAAGACAGGAGGCTAAGAAAGAATACAGAGTCTTCATAGCCCAGCCTCCTGGTGTTCAGGCAGAGGGTGGGGAGCCTGCTCCCTAGAAGCCCAGGTTGTGTATGTGTGGGTGGTGGTGGAGGGGAAGATCACAGGTCTGCTGAGACTGGACAAGGGAGGAGGCCTGAGAGCTAGCCTTTAAAAGACGTGTCACCTAAAGAGGTAGAGCAGAGGTGTGTAAGTGTATGCACAAGCATGTGTATGTGTGTGTGTCTCTGCATGTGTGTGTCTGTGTATGTATACATGCATGCATACTTTGTGTATTTCTGTGTGTGTGTCTGTGTCTCCATGTGTATCTGTGTATGTGTGTGTATGTATATCTGTGAGTGTCTGTGTGTGTCTTTGTGTGTGTGTGCATGTCTTTGTGTGTGTATTTCTGTGTGTGTCTGTCTCCATGTGTGTCTCCGTTTATGTTTTTGTGTATATGTCTGTGTCTGTGCATCTGTGTGTGCATGTCTTTGTGTGTGTATTTGTGTGTGTGTATCTATGTGTGTATGTCTTTATGTGTGTGTGCATCTGTGTGTGTCTGTCTCCATGTGTGTTTCCGTGTATGTCTTTGTGTGTATGTCTGTGTCTGTGCATCTGTGTGTGCATGTCTTTGTGTGTGCGTCTGTCTATGTGTGTATGTCTGTGTGTGTGTGTGTGTGTGTGTGTGTGTGTCTAATGAGGAAAAACAGAACGGAAAGAAGTTTCAGTGCACATGTCTGTGTCCTTCCCTTTCCCTTTTGGTCCCTGTAAGGATTAAAGCCACAGGCTGAGCCAGGCTAGGACATCACTAGGGGAGGTTTGCCTCACTAGCCACGCACAGTGCCTGGTGAGGGGGTGGATAGGTTGGAGCCCGCCCTCCTCTGTTCTCCAAGCTTTATTGCCTGCCACAGGAGGATCAGCACAAACTTGTGACCCAGCTCAGAGCTCAGCTGGGAGGGAGCCGCCTGCTTTCATGGGCTTCTTAGCTCTGTTCCCAACAGCCTTGAAACAGACCACTCTGCTTCCCAGGTGGCAAAAATTAGACATTCTGATGTGGCTGTTATTCATGAGATTTGTCAGGGTAATAATAGTCTGAGATTTGAATGGTGCCTCTGTTCTCTCTTCACCAGGCTTTTGCCTCTACGGCCATATTTTTATCTGATGACAGAATAGGAGCTCAGGCTATTTTTACCTTGTTTCACAGTCAAAGGAACTGAGCTACAGAGAGATTTGCCTAAGGTCACCTAATGGCTTAATGACAGGGTGGCCGGGTGAAGTAACTGCGTAAGTATCAGCCATGTCCCTGGCAGGCCCAGAGCCACCTCACTGGATGCCATTTTCTTCTCCTGTAGCAGTAGCCCAGGCGTGGAGTCCTTTCTCCTAGCATCTGATTTCCAGACATGAAGGGAGGGCTCTGTGAATGAGATCAACTGCCCTGCCCTTCCTGGATCCATCCCCTCCCCACTCCCCCCCCCAGCCCATCAGAAGAGGAAGGTCTGAGGGTCACATTTAGAGAGTAGTAAAAACCCCTGGCTGCCAAGACGCACCTCTCACCAGAAGACCTGAGGTCCAGAGCTGCTCTCACATTGAGATACATGCTCACAAGGCTCCCCCGGCTTCAACTTGCAGAGCCTCACCTCTTGTTGAGGGCGCTTCTGCTACACCACAGGTGTGAACTGCCTGAGTTTCAGGTGGATATGGTTGCCAGTGGCTGGAGCTGACTCTGGTTTTGCTGTTCATAATTCATTCCTTCCACATGTCCATAGACACAAAACTTGGTCTTCTTACATGCCTGCTGGAGCCATGGGCCTGTTCACCTGAGCCCTGTTTACTTATCCCATTGATTAGGGGATCCTTCTTTCAAATCTATGAGCTGTAGTCCTTCCATAGCCTAACTGAGTACCTTGGGACGAAGGGCTTACAGCCCAGGTGGGAAGTTGTGTCCCTTGTACTGGTGGTGAACCAGACTATGCTGGGAAGCCACACTGACTTAGCTGCTCAAGAGCAGTTTCTCTCCCAGGTTGGAAGGGACATCCCAGAACATTGATGGGGTAGAAGGGGTGGATGGAACACAGAGGGAGGAGCTTTGGACACCACCACCACCATCTTTAGAAGCAGGAAGCTTGATCTCCATGTGCTGGGTGGGAGCTGTGGGTTCTGGTGGCTGTGCGGATGGAGGCTGGCCACTGTGGCCCTCAGATCAGATCCTAGAAATGGGATGGGGGTCTCAGGAAAGTGACCACACAATCCAAAGCACTTTCAGCAAAGTGATAGACAATATACTTGTACAAAAGAGAGCATGACTCCTGATCAAGCACACAAGGGCACAGAGTGGGAGTTTTTATTTCCACACGGGGTCCTATACCTTACAGAGCTCAGCCTCACATCTGATTTGCTAACTTAAAAGGGACACAGTTGATAAGCAAAGTATCCCCTGCAAGGTAAGTTCTGAAAGAGCTTAAAAACTTCGTTATTCCTTAAGTAATGTCTGCCCCTGTGGGTGCATGGGTGGGTGACTGGGTTGCCTAGAGAAAGTGTAATGTAGATGTCTAACCTAGGAATACTCAAATGAACATTTCGGTGTTCGCTTAAAGGGGACAAACACTGGGTCCTAGGCAGTAGCTATAGAGGGGTACTTAGAGCAAGAACGTTGTCTCAGGAGATGAAGTATTTCAGCAGCTCTGGGGAATCCCAGGATGGGAATCAGAGGGCAAAGCAGAGCCAGATCTTACGAAGTTCTGCCAGGAAGTCCTAAAGATGTGCCTTCCCGGTGTCCTTCCCTGGCTGGGAAGGCTCCCTGAGTGCCTCTTCTCTTGGGTCTTCCCACCAAGCAGCTGCAGGTGACCGCAGCTGATGGTGTGCCACAGCAGTGTTAGGAACGTTGACCTCCCAGGGAGCAAGCAAAGGCTGCAGGCTGCACCTCAGAAGTTAGGCTCTAGCCAGTGAGGTAGGCAGTGTAACTCATTGGAGGACCTTTGGACCGCAACCAAAATTTTACATTTAAATTTACATTTATTTTTAAGACATGCTTTGTGTCTCTATTTTAAATCTCTCTCTCTCTCTCTCTCTCTCTCTCTCTCTCTCTCTCTCTCTCTCTCTCGACTTTCCCTAGGCATCCTATTTAAATTGAGCCTCTTCCCACTTGAGAGTAGGTCTCATACGCTCTAGGTTGGCCTTGAACTTGATATTTAGCTAAGGATCATTTCAAACTTTCTCTTAAAGACTGATTTACTTGTGCATTGGTGTGCTTATTATTTGTTTATGTGCACAGAGGAGCTCATGGTGGTCAGGAGAGAGCATCCGATCTCTTGGAATTGGAGTGAGTTACAGGCAGTTGTGAGTTACCATTGGGTGCCAGGAACAAAGCCCAGAGCCTTTGCAAGAGCAGTGAGCACTTTTTAAAATTTTTTCCTTAGTGAGCATTAGTTATACATAACAATTGGATTCATTATAGCATTTCATGCATGTATATAAAATGTATTACTATCATACTCATTTATTACTGCCTCTTCTTATTCCCATTCTCACTGAACTTGGAACTTCTGATTCTCCTGCCTTTGCTTCAAGCGCTGAGCTTACAGTTACTCACCCCTGTGTCCAGTTTATGAGCTGCTGAGGACAGGCTCCAGGGACTCATGCACCTACTGAGAGTCACATCACAGCTCCTACTTTTGTTTTTAAAACTTACCTCGTTCTGTCACATGCCAGGCGCCGGTCTACAGGTTCAAGCCTTAAGCCATTCGGTCCCCACGGCAGCCTTGTTTAGGCAGCCTTGTTAGGGTCTCTTGCCCACTCCATTTTGCATCTGTCAGGGAACCTGAGGACTGAAGGGTCAGGAAACTTGCCTTGGAATTGTACGAGGTGGTGAACGGCAGAGCTGAGACTGCAGGCATGGCCTGGTTTCAGGATCAGTGTCTTAATCTTGTGTCTTGGCGGCCCAAACCAGAGCTTTAAATATGATCATCCCACTATGTCCCATCTCTCTGATTCTGGCTAATTCACCTTGTAGCTGCTGTGCCAACATGTGGGGTGGCACAGTGACATTCCATTCTTACCAATCTGCAGGTCTACAAGTAAATGAAGGGATACCTGGGAAAGGGAGAAAGTCCTCCTGACCCGACTCCCTAGCATAACAATCGTGGTAATTTTGACAGTAGGTTGTCCTGGGTCTCGTCACCATCCTTACAAAGCTAGGACAGTTTGACTGTGCCAACACACCCAGGGCAAGAAACTGGTAAGGTGCCTCCTGCCAACACCCGGCTCCTACTCAGCCTAGGGCTGGTGTCTCTTTGCATCATCTTTGCTCACAGCCTTGCTGTCTCCTTGAGGCTCCTTATCGCTGTCTGCCAGTGCGTTAGTTTGCTGTTGCTGTAGTAAAGCACCAGACATTGGAGCACCAGACGTTTATAAAGGAAAGAAGTGTAATTTTTGTTGTTGTTTAGAGACCAGGTTTCACTATGAAGTGTTTAACAAACATTCATCTTGATCCTTAGATTTGCTTGCCTCAACCTCCAGAGAGCTGGGATTTTAGGCATTCGATGTCTGGCTTAGAGGCTGGAGGCCAGAAGTCCGAGATGATGTTGCCTTCCATTGTTTCAGGCTTTGGTGTGGGCCCAGTGGTGCAGTCATAAGGAAGTGTTCGTAGGAAGTAGATATCTGAGCTCTAGACAAGGTGCAGGGGCCAGGCTTGCTTGTACCACAGCCCCCCAGAGAGAACTAACCTTTGGGGATTCTCTGAGAACTTCCTTAATCCCTTCTACAGACAGGGCCCCAGTTGCATTCCACTGGGGTCTACCTCTTTTTTTGTTTTAAGATTTATTTATTTATTTATTTTATGTATATGAGTACATTGTCACTGCCTTCAGACACACCAGAAAGCGACATAGGATCCCATTACAGATGGTTGTGAGCCACCATGTGGTTGCTGGGAATTAAACTCAGGACCTCTCGAAGATGTCCTCTTAACTGCTGAGCCATCTCTCTAGCCCCTAGGCTCTATCTCTTAAAGACGGACACCTCTATATCAACACACCTAGGAACAAACTTCCAAAATGTAAGCCCTTGAGGAACAAACCACAACCCAGCCATCACAGGGAGCTTGAGAGTTTAGGTTCTACCCACAATTTCCATTGGCCACAAATATGTATATATAAATACCAGGAGGCTCTCACTCTGTAATCCCTGAGCTTGGGAGCTGGAGGATCAGGAATTCAATGTCACCCCTTGACTTCTGTGTTAGTTAAGGTTTTACTGCTGTGAACAGACACCATGACCAAGGCAACTCTTATAAGGACAACATTTAATTGGAGCTGGCTTACAGGTTCAGAGGTTCAGTCCATTATCATCAAGGCAGGAACATGGCAGCATCCAGGCAGGCATGGTGCAGGAGGAGCTGAGAGTTCTACATTTTCATCTGAAGGCTGCTAGCAGAATACTGGTTTCCAGGCAGCAAGGATGAGGGTCTTAAAGCCCACACCCACAGTGACACACCTACTCCA
This sequence comes from Rhynchomys soricoides, assembly GCA_019843965.1. NCBI lineage: Eukaryota > Metazoa > Chordata > Mammalia > Rodentia > Muridae > Rhynchomys > Rhynchomys soricoides. The sequence goes on along the minus strand of JADRCH010000028.1, from coordinate 14,058,063 downwards.
ACAAGGTCACACCTTCTAATAGTGGCACTCCCTGGGCCATATACAAACCACCTGGGCTACAGGAAGCCCTGTGTTAACACACACACACAAACTAACAAGAAAAAGGATCCAAAAGCTCACTTGATAGCTAAAAAGAGTTCTTATAAAATACAACTTCAGCATGAATCCCTGGGTCCTACTTCCTGGGTCCAATTCCCTTTGGTGCAAACGCTGTACCTCTCACAGGAGAAGCCATCTGCTGCCTCTGTTTTGCTAATATCTTTCCTCAAGTTCTCAGTGACAAGAAACAAGGTATAAGGCATTCATATGACAAATCCTGGGCACATGGTGACAGTTCTCTAACACATGTGGGATGGCTGGGCCAAGTGGTTGATGGGACTTGGAATCCCTGTCTGAAGGAATTTCAGAGATGAGCCACAGAAATGGCCGGATGGGTACAAGGTTAAGTGGCAGTGCAGGGGTTAACTGGTACCAGTGAGAGGTGACTGATGTGACAGAGGTATGAGAGAAAAGATATCAGGAGCAGAGCTTATGTCAGGAGGATTTCTGGAGGCTGGAGGATGAGTGATAGACAGACAGACAATGAGCAGAGGGAGTTCTACACAGGGGTCAGTGTGGGTGTGGCTGACTGAACCATACACACAGCCCAGGACTCTGAGAGGGCAGACCCGGGCAGTAACTAACTGATGCTGAAAGTCAAACTTTCAAAGGAAAAACTTGGGAAGTCTGCTGTGCTGTAGGAAATGAACCCACATGTGGCCAGCCAGGAGCCTTAGTGAGATCAGATGTGAATGGCTCTGCTGGGTCTTCTTCCTAGGGCTAGGCCACAGCTTAGAGAGCCAGCATCTTTATGTACTGGGGTCCATTTGGAAGCCGAATCTCCCCCCACCCCCACCCCCCCGTAAATGTAATCCAGATCTCCTGGATCTGGGACAGTTGAAAGTTCTTCCAGACTTTGTTCCATGTTGACATTATTTGGTCTTGGTTTCACAGGATCAGCATGGTAGAGTAGGCTGGCCTGGGGACATTTTATATTTCTAGGGCCAGCCTCTCTCTCTCTCTCTCTCTCTCTGTGTGTGTGTGTGTGTGTGTGTATGTGTGTCTGGTGTCTGTCCCCTCCTCCTTTCTCTCCATCTCGACCTCTGATCCTGCCAGGTCCCAGCTCCCAGTGAACCCAGTGAGCAGAGGACTATTGCTGGGTTCTTGTGTACTTTTTACCGGCAGAAGTCAATGGTTTCTGGAACTCCTTTGGGAATAAGGGAGGTGGTACAGACAGGAGAATGCCTGGAAGCTCACAGGCCAGTGAGACTATAGAGATCTTGTCTTAAACAAGAACCAACACCCAAGGTTGTCCTCTGACCTATACATGTGTGCTGTGGCATGCATGTCCCTGTACTCATACTTGAAGACATAGGCACACAAACACACACACAAAGAGAGACAGAGATATGGAGACAGGCAGACAGACAGACAGACACACAGAGATGAAATAGATATAGACAGGTAGGTTGTAGGTAGGCAAATAGATCAATAGAGAGAATAGTTAGATAATTGACAGAGAGAATTGTATAAAATGGCGGCTCCATAGCTAACACCAGACAGGATACTCACTTTCCACATCTCTGAAGGCTGCCTGCCCCGGCCCTAGCAGCCTCTGCTTCTTCCCTTTGGCATTCTTTCCTTTCACCCTCTACCATTCACCTTCCTGGATCCTTCCCCACGCTGGTCCCAGTCTTCTGGAGTTTCCATGGTGGCTCCCTGGAAAACCTTGTCAAGATGGAAGCCTCCATGAGCATCAAGCTGCAGGAGAACCGAGGAGGAGGAGGAGAAGGAGGAGGAGGAAGAGGAGGAGGGGCAGCAGGGCTCCCAGATGACCAGCAGATAGAGAAACCTGTTGGGGGTGTGTTCCACCTTTTCCCTGGTATGCGAGCATCAGTCTTGATTGGGGTTTCTATTGCTGTGGTAAAACAACCCAAAACAACTTGAAGAGGAAAAGGTTTAATTCCTCTTATAATCCTCCGGTCACAGTTCATCACTGAGGGCAGGAACCTAAGGCAGGAACCTAAGGCAGAGACTTAAGTAGAAGCCATGGCTTCTACCTACCGGCTTGCTCTCCAGGACTTGTCCAGCTTTCTTATCCAATCCAGGACCACATACCCAAGGGTGGCACTGCCCGCAGTGGGCTGGACCTCCCATGTCAATCATCCACCATAGAAACGCCTCACAGATTTGCCTATGGGAGCATTTTCTTAGTTAAGATTCTTTCTTCCCAGATGACCCAAGCTTGTGTTAAGTTGCTGTAAAAACCAGCCAGAAGAGAATCCAAGTTCCTCCATGAGTCATCTCTGCATGAAAGAGCTAATGAGTGCCTGATTAGTGTCCTGATGTCCCCCCCCCCATTCCTTAACTAATTTTCTCTATGCTAGTATATCTTAGACTGTAAAGTCCTAGGGGTTGGGAGCGAGATCTGTGAGGAGAGATGAGCAGCCCCGAGAGGATGTACCAATCTCCTCCGGAATGATGGCATTGGAGGGAAAGTCCCACAAGCACTTGGGATCACGGAAGGGATTTCTACACTGGATAAGAAACATAGCAGGTGTATGACCACAGCTGTTTGAATGTGAATCTAGAACTACAGTCTCCAGCAGGCCAGGTCTGTGTCTGGAGGTAGGTGAGTGTTTAGAACAGATCACCCAGAGATGAACACATCAGTGTTCCTAACTTGAATAAAGAACCTGCCGAACTAGGTCCATCTTGCTGCGTCTGCTAGTGTGGCCTATTTTCCAGCTACGAATAGCAAGCATTACCTGTTTTAAACATCTGGCATCACCTGCCTGCTTAGTCATTGTTTTTCAGGCTTCAAACAGCTATGGGGCCTCTCCTCCTCTCTACCTCCCATCCACCTGTGATCCATCCCTCCCCTTTTCCTTCCTGGAAGGATCCAGCCACACCAGATCCACAAGTCCTGGTGTCTTTAAAAGGATCTGCCTGGGGAATACGGCTCCTCTGGCACTGTGACATTCACCTTGATTGTGGTGGGAAGTCCAACGGCCGCACTGCTGCAGCTGGCATCATGAAGGCCTGTTGCCCTTTTATAGTGGCTATGCTCTGTGGCCTAGCCTGGGCTGGTAAGTCATTCTCTGGTGGGCATGGGAGTAGGCTGGGTTGCCTAAAGAACAGATAGCTGGAGCATAACAAGATAAATGCTATCCTAACCCAGTGGACCATTTTGACCTGCCCTTGCTTAAGGTTACAGGATCAATCTCTGAAGCTGGCTAATGATGTGGAGGGATTGCTGATGTCTTGGAGGATCAGTTCCAACCTCCCTAGAAAAACCAGACTCCATACTTGGCCAAGGTTTTGATTTCTTGGGGCCACTGCATGGTTTAAAAGGGAAGGAAGTGGCTGAGTTGGGGTTACCTGGATGCCCTTGGTCACTCCCTCCTCAGCTGCCTGGTGATAGGTAGGCATTAGGGGATGGGTGGGCTCAGGAGGAAACCAAAGCCCCTGACTCAGAGGTGAGCCCTGTCCTATTTAGGAATGAATGAACCATTAGAGAGATGGGGTTTTGCCCCAGGTTAGGGGAGCTGAATGGTAGAGAAGGGATGTCCCTTGCCTTCGTGGATAGTGCTGGAAGGCCATGGGGACTAGGAAGGAAAGGGACATTTTCCTGTTCAGTATCTGTGCAAAAACTGCTGCTGCTGTGTTAATTAGCCATTAGTGGGAGATAGGGAGGAGGGCCAAGGGAGGGGGCTGAGCCGAGGGGTATGGGCAGAATCGTCCTCTGCTCCAGGAGAGTCAGATGGACTGATGGACGTCCTGCCATTCCAGCCTCCCAGGGTGTTCCTGCCTCGGTCTGTTGAAAGGATCTGATAAGTGAAAGCAGAAGGACCAGTCGAGGGCTCAGCCTGTTGGGACTTGTCGGGGTTGTAGCAGACATATTTCTAGGAGGAGCTGACTTTTGCTATCGTCCCCTACCATGGATGCACAGAGAAACCCCAATGGGATTCCTATATAGGGAAGGCATGGAAGAGAAAAGCCATTCCCATGGCTCCCAACACTCCAGGCACCTCTTTGAGGACTCAGCTCTGCCTGGGTCCTAGAGCTGGAATGGAAGGGGAAGCCTACGTAGGCTCAGGACCTTACCTCAGGTCTGCCCACTGGGGGATAAAGAAGTAGCTAATGTAGGAGAATGGTCAGGGGATAGGACTGCATGGGAGACATCTGGTCCTTGGAGGAGGTCCCTGACTGCATGGCTGTAGTGGTTTCAGAGCTACAGGCAGCCCTGAGCTACTAGGGCTGAAAGTGATGGTTAGCCTCGGCTATTACGTGGATGGGAAGTGAGGGTAGAGTGGATGGAGAGACAGCAGGCAGGCAGGAGTGAGCATCCAGCATCTTCAGACTTGGATACCAAAGTACGAGCCACACCAGTGGTCATGGCCAGGCACAGGCCATGGTCTATAAGCCAGGTGCCTTCCAAGACCTTGGCTGTTTCAAGCGAACAGAGGCAGGAAGGTGGTCTTGGAGGCGAAGGGTTTTGGTTCACTGGGTCTTCATGGAAATAATATCTGGGTTTCCCTGAGAGACAAACATGTGGGATGCCTCAGTTATCAAGGGGCCTGAGGGCTGACATATAGGGATCTTCTGTCTATCCAGGCTTGGTACCAACCTTTATTGATGGCCAGTGGGGGAAGGGTGTGGAGGTTGTGACATGGTATGGTCTGAGAGGAGGCAGAGAAGTGTAGCTCTTCACAGAGGAGGGAATCAGGGTTCAGAAGGGGGACCTGAGGCTGAGAGGACAGACAAAATGAAGGAAGGCTGAGGAGAAGTAGAGATGAGGCAGAGGAGTGAGGGACACAGGCTGCTGGAGTGGTGATGTCAGCCCTAGCTCGGTGAGTGAGACTTATACAAAGGCTTAGTGACAAAGGGAAGCACTGGGCGGAACCCAGAATCACAATGAGGAGTCATCTAATGTCCCCAGTACAGCACATTGAGGTTCTCCGGAAGGAAAAATCCCTTCCACTCCAGCCTGCCAACCCCAAGACACAGGGTTACCTTGAAGCAAAACAAAATCACAGAGGAATGTGAGACCTGCTGGCATCAGGCTCTTACTGGGGACAAAGCTCCGAGGCAGAGATGACAAACCCACGCAACATGGGCCACTGAGAGAGCTCCCCTGAACTCCCCAGACAGCTATTCAGTTGTTCAACTCCTGCCAGCCCTGGAACGCATGCGGTGAATTCCATCCTGGGACTCTGTCTCGGTGGCCCATTAAGAGCAAGGCCCTCGCTTGCTTACATTCTCTCCCTCGGGACTCTGGGTGTTCTGCCAGGATGGTAGGGCAAGCAGCTGACCCAGCCTTCCAGGACTGAACACTTTTTCTTAAGACCTTAGCATTTAGGTGCCAAGCAAGATGACTTAAGATTCACGAAGGGTTCCCTGTGTGCTTGGATGCAAAAGTGGCCTTGGGCTTGGCCTCCTTTAGGGACAATCCACTGGAGCAATGCCCTGTCTTCTTGGGTGTGTTGGAGGTCCTGCACTCAATATGCAATGGCCTCCCGACCTGGTTTAACCTGGACCTGACACCTCTCAGATGTGAAGAATAGACCCATAATGACAATGATGTCAGCCTGTAAACAAACCATCCCAACCATGCATGTGCTAACAACCAGCTCATAGCGTGGCCCAGATGAATTGGGGGGGGGGGGGGGGTGGGGGGGGGGGGGAGGGAGTCAGGCAAAGAAGTACGTGTGCAGGTGCCCTGACCAGGGACGATTGCCGCAGCCGATCTGGACGTCTGCCATTTTTGATACGGACGCGGAATGTTGCCGTTGTTTATTTACATAACAAATACCAAAATGGTTCTGTTCTGTGTCACACGCCACAGGGAGCGCCTTGCCAACGCTAACTCATTTAATTCTTATAGTCTTTGAGATAGACTCTATATTTTTCCTATTTTTACAGATAAAAAAAAAAAAACAAAACAAAAAACAAAAAAAACATAGACAGAGAAAGTTAAATAACTTGCCCAGGATCACACAGCCAGAAGGCATGATAACCAGGATTCCAACTCAGAGTCCAGCCTCACCCAGATGTGCACCCCTCCTTAGGCATGATATGATCCCAACTCCAAGTCTCATCTAGGCAACAGTGATTCTTTCTCCCTTTCTAATCTGGGTACATGCTGAGCTGTAAATGGCAAGTTTCATCTTACTCTAGTCCTTGCTCAAATATTGATACAAAAGTGTTACTTATCAATCAATTAGTGCAAGCTCCTCGCTGTAAGTTCCAGGGCAGCTCCAGCCCCGTCTAAGTTAGGTTTGTATTTCCTCATTGGCCCAATCCAGGTGTTCATGGCAGTTCTTTGTTTCTCTCTCTCTCTCTCTCTCTCTCTCTCTCTCTCTCTCTCTCTCTCTTTTTCTTTTTCTTTTTTGCTTCTTTTGAGACAAAATCTGACGAAGCCCAGGCTGACTTTAAACTTGTGTTATCAAGGCTGGCCTTGAACACCTGATCCTCCTGCTTCTATCTCCCAAGTTCTGGCATTACAAACATGTACCTGGCTTCTGACTCTGACCCTGACATTCTCAGCCTAATCCCTAAGCCCAGCATTCTTGACACTGAGACCTCAGGAGCCACCAAAAAAAAACCCTAAGTCAAGAGTGGAGAGACCCCTCCTCTACCTTCTGCCCCCTATTTGCTGTAGTGGGCCTAGTGCGGCCTGCTTTCTCTTTTAGAGTAGTACTATGTTTGTATTGTTCTCTACGGAAGTTCTGGTCATTGCCAGGTGTGGTGGCACACACCTTAATCCTAGCGCTTGGGGGGCAAAGGCAAGTAGATCTCTGAGTTCAAGGCCAGCCTGGTCTATAAAGTGAGTCCCAGGGCAGCCAGGGCTACACAGAGAAACCCTGTCTTGAAAATCAAAACAAACAGAGAAAACAAAACAAAAGTTCTGGTCATATGCCCCTTGTGAGCAAAAGCTTGCCTCTGTAAGCGGTTTGTCTGGAGCAAGGGGTGTGGTCTGCGGTTGCATAACAGAACCCAGTCCCAAAGCCCAGTTCTCACCCACGTCCAGTTCCCCACCCCAGCACAGAATGCATTCCAGAGGCTGGAAGGAGCAAAGATGTGAAGGGAGTAGGGTGGAAGAAAGGGTGAAGGAGAGGAGGTGTAGAGTTGGGAGAGGAGGCGTGAGGGGTGGTCTAAGGGAGTGGCAGAAGGCTTAGAGACAGCAGCAGTGACTCTCCTTCATCTATAGGATAGGCCAAAGGACCTTGTCCTGGCCGCTGACCTCTTTCTTCAGCCTGGTGGGAGTTGAAAATTTAAGAAATTCTCACCCCCAAATGAAGAGTTCTTTTAGCAATCTGGAGGTTCTGGCTATATCTATCCACTGTGTCTGGGAAGTGGCAGTAGACTCTGGTCAGGCCACGGCTGTGGAGTTTGTGACCATCTTCTGACTGCTCACACACTGCTTCTTTGCTTGTTTCTGTCACGGGTCCCTCAAGTCAACAGGCACCTAAGTCTGAGCCCTTGGGTGGTGCTCTGAGCCCGGGATCATGCCAGGCAGGCTAAGAGGGGAGAAGGCCTATGTTGAGTTGGGAGGCTGAAGCATGCTTGTCCTGCAGGCAGCAATGGCCTCCCCTACCTGTCCCTGAGCTCTCCTGCGGGGGCAATTTAGGAAAAGCATGGGATCCCTGAAGTGCTGAACTGGTGGTCTTGACTGTCACAGGAAACCTGGAGTCGTGTGCATCTCGCTGTAATGAGAGATTTAACCGTGATGCTGTCTGTCAATGTGATCACCAGTGTCCTCGGCATGATGACTGCTGTGACGACTATGAACATCTGTGCACTGGTGAGACATCTGTGGGATCAATGGTCAGAGACACAGCAGGCCAGACTATGTGCACCCCTGGACTGGTGTCCATAAGTCCAGAGCAAAGCTAGAGAGTGAAAAGAGTGCTCCAAGACCCAGAGGAGAGCATGGAGAGCAGAGAATCCAAGGTTACAAGGGTCAGGGATTTAGTGATCGATAGTCTCAGGTTTTCTAGGAAGTTCCCCCATTAAAGTAGGGGTGATCCATGGGAACCGTCAGGGTTAACAATATCTTGAAAGCTTGAAAGTACTTTTTTTTTTCTCCCAAAATCGGAGAACAAAATGACGCTCTGGTAGATATGGTATTGTTTACTATTGGTCACACTGGAAAGCACACTCTGTTAAGTGGTAGGCAGCACTCACAGTCTTCGTGAACTGGGGAAAATGGCGTGGCTTCTGTGACATCATAACTCAGACCATGCTTCTCTAGGGAACCCACTGAACAGCCATGGCTTTAAATATCCCTTCTCACGATGGGTGTAATAGCACACAGCTTTAAATCCCTGCACTCTGGGAGGTAGAGGCAGGCGGAAGCCAACATGGTAGACACAGTGAGTTCCAGGACAGCCGTAGGGGCTACATAGTGAGAATCTGTCCCAAAACAACAACAACAAACAACAATAAAACAAAAAAACAAGACATGTCCTTCCCCAAAAGGCCATTTATTTCCCTATGAGCACAAATTCAAATGCATTTCTCTCTCCTCTGTACGGGAGACTGAACCACGGGTCTCAGATCTACGAGGAAGGTACTCTTCTACTGAGCTGTGTTCTCAGCCCATTTTCCACTTTTTATCTTGAGACAGGATATGACTAAGTCTCCAAGGTCAGCCTTGAACTCACTAAGTAGCACAAGCTGGCCTTGAACTGTGACCCTCCTGCAGCCTGCCAAGATGCTAGGATTACAGGATTTTTAACACCCAAATCTTGACAAATCGTTTTTTTAAGTATTTGTGCGTGTGTGTGTGCGTGTGTGTGTGTGTGTGTGTGTGTGTGTGTGTGTGTGTGTAGCTAAGAAGGCCAGAAGGTGTTAGCTCCCTGGAACTGGAGTTATGGGCAGTTGCAAGCCACCTGGTGTGTGTGCTGGGAGTCTAACTTCCTCTGGGTATGCAACTGCTCTTAACTGTGTCTCTCCAGATCTTGAAAAATCATTTGAATAGACTCCTTGTTTAGATGCTTCCGGTGTTGCAGACTCCCGGGTAGAAGGATCATCTACTGTTGTGACATGAAGTCTTCCTGGGTTTGTTGTCAAACCATGCGTCCAACTCCAGTTAGGAAGGCATAGTGACAGGTGATGGAAAACACAGTCATAGGTGACAGGCCTATGTGGTTAGACAGGTTGTACAAAGTCACCTGGCTGAGCTGGCAAGCTAGAGCAAGATGCAGTGTGCGCCCTTCTCACAGGATGTGAGCTCTGGTCAAGACCCATGTTTGCTAAGAAGGAATGCTTACTCCACCCCCACCCCCAGCTCCTTTTTTTTTTTTTTTCCTGAGACAGGGTTTCTCTGTGTAGTCCTGGCTGTCTTGGAACTCACTCTGTAGACCAGGCTGGCTTCATACTTGAAGATCTGTTTGCCTCTACCTCCCGAGTGCTAGTGCATCACCACTGCCTGGTGGAATGCCTTTTCTTAATTTGCTCAAAGATGTCCTCTGTTGACCCAGCCATGTGCTCCTCTTAAGTTTGTTTCCACTCATGTGAAACCCCCTTCAGTTTACACAATATCCACCTATATATCTACTGGCAGAGGCTCAGTGATCAGGCCCAGGCCCAAAGCTCACTGGCAGAATCAGAGCCCAGCTTTTCCTGCCGTGCAGGGGCTCTGGTTCAATGGGCTAATCACTCAGCAGGTGCAGAAAGGGCTGTTCACCCCGAGCCATCACTTAGCCTTTTAAGGTAGAGGCAAAACCAACCTGAGAGCCATTTCAGCCCCTAGTTTCTGATTTGCAGTTCAGAGCTTTTATTTTCTAAAGAAAATATCTTGGAATGGTTGAAAGTCTGGCTCAGCTCACAAAAGTCTATTCAGCATAGAATGTAGCTAAGACGCTTGTAGATTTCCAGCATTTGCAACACAGCCTGGCAATAAGCAATGGGTTGAGTCTCATCTGGGTGAATAACCTCACTTGCGATCCTGATGGTAACGGTGCAGGGCTACCCAGAAATCTCACCAACAGACTCAGAGCCACCAGAATGCTGCCTTTTCTCGTGGGTCTTGGCAGCTGTGCTCCACCATGTGATGAGGGGGGAGTTCAGACCCTTGGAAACAGTCTTTCCTCTTCTCCATTCTTACTCGATTCCCCTCTGCACAGAGCCAAGACTTCAGTCACTCAGCCTGTCTGGTAAGGGAATGGGCAGCGAGACAAACGTGCTGTTCTGCTAGGTGAAGGCAAGAAAAAAAGGAAGATGGCATCTCATAGCCATTAAGACCTGAGAACTTTCTCCTGAGTCTGGCTGGCAGCTATGGGAGTGCTGGCTGGGATCCTTTTCTTCTACCTGGGTAGAAATCATGGGTATGCAAGGAACATTTCAACTACTGTCCTTGGCAGCTTCTGTGTGCCTCAGTATGTGACAGCAGAGAGTGAGGCAGCAGATGAGCAGATGGGAGGGACAGCAGGAGGGACTTTCTAGGATTCAGCTCTTGGGCAGGTCTCCGGTACCAGGACTTTTATTCTTTAAGTGTTACAGCTCTTGTGTGGGTCTAGGGTACTGAGCCTCGGGGTTCTGTGTTACAGCTTTTGTGCGGAACTGGAGTCCCAGGATCCCACAGGTCTTATAAGGCTCTTAACTGAAGCTGGCACTGCAGTTTGCTCTGGCCTCTATCAAGGAGTCTGTCGCTGAAGAAGCAACTACTGTCTCTCGTTTGATTGTCTGCTTCTGCCACTTGCAGAGGTGGAATGAATCCCTTGAATGTGACAGAACTTAACTAGGAGAGCTGGGAGAGCAAATCAATGCCCCCCAAAGCCACCTCTAGCTGGTAGCTTCGTGGCTTTGGGGTTCATTGTTACATCTACAAAGGAGAAGGAAAGGGCAGTAAGGATCCAGCAAAGAAAATGAATGTGGAAAAGTATGAAAGATGCTAGAGAGTGGGAGGGTGTCTTAGGGTTTTACTGCTATGAGCAGATACCATGACCAAGGCAACTCTTACAAAGGACAATATGTAATTGGAGCTGGCTTACAGGTTCAGGGTTTCAGTCCATTATCATCATGGCAGGAAGCATGGCAGCATCCAGGCAGGAATGGTGCAGGAGGAGCTGAGTTCTGCCTCTTCATCTGAAGGCAGCTAGGAGAAGACTGACTCCCACGTGGTTAGGAGCAGGGTCTCATTGCCCACCCCCACAGTGACACACTTCCTCCAACAAGGCCACACCCACTCTAGCAAGGCCACACCTCCTATCAGTGCCACCACAGAAGGGTTCGGAGGACCAAGCATGTTGCTTTATTGGTGACCTTTTATGAAACTTAGGGTGAGAACTAGATTGGAACTGAGGTCATTCTTACTGAGACTGGTAATTCTGAGCATGTGACAGGCCTAACCAGTAAGAAAAGTTCACTTACCCTCTGCATGATTCTTTGATGCAACAGGAGTGGTAATCATGTGTTAATGGTCCAAGGACCGGAGTGGCCACCTGTCTCATCATCCTCAATGGCCTTGACCTTACTTTCTTCCGGGAGCTAATGGCCGTCTTAAAGGCAGCACCCATTTCCCATGGTTCCTTTCTGCACATACCCTCTTCCCCTCTCCAGCCGGCCTGACCTCTGTCCTCTTGCTGCTGTGATGGCTGTCTTAATTTTTCCAGACCATTTGCTGCCTTTTAATTTGGGTTCAGCTCAACCCACCCTCAAGGGAGAAAAGAGGATGCTCAGGAGAGGCGTTTTGCTGGGTTTAATGTCACAGCACCAGGATGGGCAGCGTAGGTGGGCATCTCCTGCCCAGCTCACGAAGCCTGGTGTCGTAGTTGAAGGGGATGGGGTGTTGGCACCAGTCACAGCATGCAGATAAAACATGGTGCTTACTCCAGTTGTGGCATCGGCCTTTTGAGATGGTTGCCGTTATTCCTCCCTCCATCAGACCAAGCTACTCCCTCTTCTTTTTTAAGATTTATTTTTATTTTATTTATATGAGCGCACTGTCGCTGTCTTCAGACACACACCAGAAGATGGCGTTGGATTCCATCACAGATGGTTGTGAGCCACCATGTGGTTGCTGGGAATTGAACTCAGGACCTCTGGAAGAGCAGTCAGTGCTCTTAACCGCTGAGCCATCTCTCCAGCCCCCAGACCAAGCTTCTTAAACTATTTCCACTTGGGACTCCTTTATGCCTGAGAGACCTTTACGTGACTCTGGGCACATAGCTATATAAAACAGGTATACATAACTAACATTTACTGTAATAGCCAAGTATGGTGGTACATGCCTATAACCCCTAGCACTTGGCAAGTGGAAGCAGAAGGCCTAGGGATTCAAAGCTATCTTTAGCTACATGGTGAGTTTAAAGTCAGCCTGGTCTACCTGAGGGCCCATCTCACGACACATATAATAGACCCAGTCCTAAGCCAGAAGAATTGGCCCAAGCTAGAAGAATGAATCTGGATCTGTCCAGGGGAGACACTGGTGTAATCCAAGCAGCCACGGGGAGGGGAAGGGAGGTGAGGAAAGCGAAGGTCCAGGTAATTAATACTCTGCAGTCCTGAACTAGAACAGACTTGTTGGGCCTGCGTGCTGTGACAACATGCACAGCGCATGTTGTATGTTCAGAGTCAAACGTGCAGTGAGGTCACATGACCCGTGATTGATTCCTGCCAGTAACACCTCAGATTCATGACATGTTTTATTTGGGGTTTAATTTTTTCCCACCATTGCCTGTCCAGAACCATTTTATTGGTGGCAAGCCCTTCGTGACCCCATATGCAGTTATATGACCCTATATGAGGCTGTGTGTGACCCACAGTTAAGCTGGGCCAGGCCAGCATGGGAGACGCTCTGCCTTTGGTTGGCTTGGGTGTAAATTGTTCTATAGTCAGTCTTCAGAAGCTTGTGATTGCACCGTGTGGTGCTGTTTGAAATGGTTGTGCCCAGGACTGTGGCTTCAGGACCTGGAGTAAGCAGCTGTCATCATCTGGTGGTTTCCTCCACGCACTGGAGTTGGTGCACGGCCAGTAGAGCTAGCTGTTTTGAGAACAGTCCTTTAATCTGTGGCATCTAAGGCAGCCAGAAAGTCTAGTAGCTGCCAGTTAGGGAGTCAAACCGCCCCATCCCACGCTGATTTACAGGCAAACGTCATAAGGAGTGCTTACAGTAAGAACTAGAAGAATGTATCCCTACTATTAGCAGTGATTTTGAACAGATTTTAACAGTGCTTCAACAATACTTAACACCTGCCTAGCCCCCTAGGGAGAGGTGGGTCCCCACTCACCCTCTTAATAAGAACAGGATGTTCTGAACTGAGAGCCTCGTCATTTGGAGAATGCTAAACTGCTCTATTCATATGGGGCGACTCAAATTAGTTTTCAATCCAGAAGGGGCTCCCCTGCCTCTTCCTTTTTTAAAACATACTTTTCTTTTCATATCTTTTGAGTGCAGTGGGCACTAAACGCCAGAATGGTAGGAAATTTGTCAACTGGGGAAATTATTTTTGTTTTTTCTAAATTTTTAATAATCTGACATTGGAGAGCCTTCCATTTTCAGTCCTTAGCCTTCAATGTCAGGTTGGGGGTGGGGTGTCCACATACCCTTTCAACACATGTGTTTGCCTCAAGGATGGGAAGCCCAGAACTGGGGCAAAAGTTGGAGGGAAATCCCGGCATGGTTGGTGACTTTATTTTCCTATGTCATAGCTGAAGAAGATCCCCCAGAGCCAAAGGCATTCCTGGATCCAGAGGATGGGATCCCAGCCAGCCGTAAGCCTGACGCCCAGATGGGGACACCTGGGGGTGACAAGGGAAGAGGGTGCCACATCAGGGGCAAGGACCCAGGCCTAAGCCAGAAGAATGAGTCTGGACGTGTTCCAGGGAGACACTGGTGTGATCCAAGCAATCGAGGGGAGGGGTGGCCGGGAAAACATCCAAGGCCTGGGGACGGAAATGAAAGATTTTATTTTAAGAATAGGAAGATTCTAAAAAACAACAGGCCAGAGTAGAGTCCAGCATCGGAAAGCGAAGGATTTCCTGACGGCAGAGTGGGCAAGAAGTTAAGCTTGTTTATTGGTGGTGGTGGTTTTTTCCAGGAGACCTTTAGCAAGGAGCCTAGCTAGGGGTGTGGGTAGAAGGGTTGGTCTTTAGGCTCCTAGTGTACCCTCTAGACGTTGCCAGGGACACAGCCTGCCTCTCTGTCGTCGTAGACCTGTACTCAGCACCGAGCTCCTGCCAGGGCCGCTGCCGGGAAGCCTATGACAAGCACCACCCCTGCCACTGCAATGACCGCTGCCTAGAGTTTGGGAACTGCTGTGAGGATTTTGACAGCCTGTGTGGTGGCGATCACGGTCAGTCTGCTCTGTCAGCGTAACCCCAGACACGCGGGAGTTCTCACAGTGTGGTCCTTGGATGGGCAACAGCAGCAGCAGCAGCTGAGAACCCTTAGGAGAGGGTTCTCCTAAGGTCTGTGGCCCAGCCCTGTTGCTCAGAAACGCTGGGCGGGGCTGGCCATTCTGATAGGCCCTCTAGGCGATTCTGATGCCTGCCCTGATCTGGGAACCTCAGTGCAGAAGGGTGATATAGACATTCTGTGTACACCGAGGCTGTGGCACGTGCTGATCTTTTTGTTGTTGTTGTTTTTTAATTAATTAATTAATTAATTAATTTACACTCCAGATTTTATCCCCTGCCCCTGTCCACCCTCCAATTGTTTCACATGCACGTGCTGATCTTAGGGGTCTTTTACTGTCCTGCTCTCTGACTACAGAGTACTGGGTAGTGTTCCCCATCACAAGAGCAAGCTTCTAGAAGGGGTACAATTGATCTTCAGACAGTTGGTGCTCTGCCTCTCTCTAGCTCTCATGCCATCTCCCAATTCCTCTCAGAGGGTTTCTCCCACAGCAGTGATGCCGTCACCAAGGAGGAACTTATAAGCATCTCTGAGACCATCTACAGGGTAGATACCAATAAAGCCCAGAAGGAAGACATTGTCCTCAACAGTCAAAACCGAATCTCTCTGTCAGAGACAGGAAACCAAGTGGATCAGTGTCCAAAGCCGTGAGTGACCCTCACTCCTTCCAACCCCTCACCCTGTCTCTCCTCCATTCTTCCTTCCTTTGATGCCTCAGATCTTTGCCCTCAAGTCAGGCAAACTCAGAGGGAGAGGATGTCCCTCTGACATGGACAACGGATGTCTAGAAACAAAGAAATCACCTTGAGCTTAGGTGGGTGTATAGCCAGGTTTGTGAGATGAAAGAAAACAGATGTCACAGTTGACCGTCAAAAGTAACTTAGTCAGGTGGTGGTGGTGCACTCCTTTAATCCCAGCACTCGGGTAACAGAGGCAAGTGGATCTCTGTGAGTTCGAGGCCAGCCTGGTCTACAGAGCAAATTCCAGGACAGCCAGGGCTACACAGAGAAACCCTAATTCAAAACCAAACTAAAACAAACAACAACAACAAAAAACCCCAGCATCCCCTCCCCCAAAGCACCTCAAGTTGTCCCTAGCTCCTGAAGCCATCTCTATGTCCTGCCTGTCTGGAAGATTTGGGGAGAGTTTCAAGTGCATGTTCGGATCTCTTACTGGGTCTCCATCCACTTGCCCAGGCTCTTCACTTATGTCAATGAGAAGCTATTCTCCAAGCCTACCTATGCAGCCTTTATCAACTTACTCAACAATTACCAGAGGGCCACAGGCCATGGGGAGCACTTCAGTGCCCAGCAGCTGGAGGAGCAGGATGTCTTCCTCAGGGAGATCATGAAGACAGCTGTCATGAAGGAGCTCTATAGCTTTCTCCATCACCAAAGTGAGTGAGTTTTCTCTGCTGCTCAAAGCTGTGGGGTGAGGTGTCTCTAGGAGAACCAGACACTACTGAGGTCTCTGTGGAGTGGGGGTGGGCTGGGGTGGGGCAGGGTGTGAGAGCAAGGCACTGACCGGAAGCTAGTGACATCCAGAAGGGGCCACAGACAAGGCTGGAAGGAAAGCCACCGAGATCAGGGCCCTAGCAGGAGAATGACCTCCTGGCTTGCTTATATCATTCTATCTTTTGACCAGATGTCAGTTATCTTGTGAGTTCTCTATCTTTTGAAGGGACTGAGGGTCCCCCATCCCCAGCTCTACTTCCACTTTGGGCACTTTTCAGCCACCTCATGGGATCCCGGAGTCACAATAGAAGCCATGGTTTTGGGTTTCCGCTGCCTCCTTCTGGCCAGCAACAGGGAGCCAGCCAAGGCTCCGAGAGCCTTTCTCTTGGGAAGTGGTCTGGCTGGACCACCTCAGACACAGATTCACGCAAATCAGACCAAAAAAGGTTTTGACTTTGGGACTTCTTGGCTCTGGGTTCTGTTTGTTAGTGTGCTCCAGATTCCTTCCCTGAACTCTGGCAAGCTGGATTCTGTCTCAGGAGCGGATCAGTATGGGTCTCCATTGCTGGCCCTAGGGACTGCATCCAGGCAAACCAGTCTGCAACCATAGACAACAACAGTTACCAACTATTGTTAGAGGTAAAACACGTGAGGGATTTTCTAAGATACAAGCAATCCTGGGATGCCCCCTGGTGCCTGCTCTGTGGTAAACACAGGAGAGAGAGGCATGCGAGTGTTTCTCAACCTTTGTAACGTTGCTACCCTTAAATACAGTTCCTTAAGTTGTGCTGACCCCAAACGATAAAATTATTTTCGTTGCTACTTCATAACAGTAATTTTACTACTGTTATGAATCATAATGTAAACATTTTTTTGGAGATGATGGTTTGCCAAACAGGTCAGGTTGAGAACCTCCGGGCTAAGCCCTTGGTTCTTAGACCAGAAGTCTAGCCAGGCCGGAAGACCTACGTGAGTTAGGAGCCGGAAGTAGCCTTCCAGTGCTTAAATGGGGCTTCCCAGCACTCATCCCCTCTTCCTCACCCCGGATCCCACTATCCTGCTGTGTTTAAGAAGGCTCCAACGGCTCAAGCCAGCATCTCTTTGGAGTTTGAGAGACTAGAATACAGCTGAAAATAACTCAGGCCAGACAGACTTGGTTTGACTCTTGGTTCTGTTCTGTCACCAATGGTGTGATTCTGCTGTGACAGTTTAAAGGAGCCTCCCAAATTTCACGTGTTAGAAACAATCTCAGCCCGGTGGTGAAGGCGGCGGCAGCGGTGGCACATGCTTTTAATTCCAGCACTCGGGAGGCAGAGGCAGGCAGATCTCTGAGTTCTGGACCAGCCTGGTCTACAGTTTCAGGACAGCTGGAGCTCCACAGGTCTTGGACCCCCACCAAACAAAGAACAAACTAACTAACAAACAAACCCCATAATCTCTAGTGCCCCGTGTTAATGGCATCTAGAGGTGAGAACTTTGGGAGCTGACTAGACTTCAGATTCACAGATTATCATTTATTATGGACCCCTCCTCTCTGTAGTATGCCTGCTTTGCCTGCCCTTCTCAGATACCAGCACTCAAGATTTGATTTCCTAAACTCCAGAATGTGAGTTAACCAAACTGCTACTCGATATAAATTATGTGGTGGCAGGGATGTGGTTTTAGCAGCACATGGCAGACCTGTGCAGTCCGGGTGTCACCTCTCCCAGTCTTATCTGTGACATGAAGTCTTTGAGGACTGATGCTTGCTGAGCATCAAAGTGGAAGCCCAACAAGTACTAATAAGGGTGGTTATTCAGCCTGTGAAGCCGGTCTGTGATCATGTCTACTTAGGTTGTTTTCCATCAGCGTTCCAAGTCCTTGAAAGGAGAGAATATTTCTGGTATCTGTTTTGGATCCTCCACACAATTCTGGAAGTCCCTGATTTAAAACTTCAGCTCTGACCTTTCCCTTGAGGCCCAGTGGCTCTCTCAACAACTCTGCTGGCTAGGCTATCTGTT
>JADRCH010000028.1:14024852-14040195 GCA_019843965.1 Rhynchomys soricoides | reverse complement strand
ATGTATGTGTGTGTGTATGTATGTGGATGTCTGTGAGTGTGTGAGAGTGTGTGTGTGTGTGTGTGTGTGTGTGTGCCTGGAGATTATACCTGATTAACTTATGTATGCTAGGCAATCAGTTTGCCCCTGAGCTTGCAGCCGCACTGCAGGGGATAGATCCGGCTTCTCTCTTTACCCCACTGCTCCCCACCCCCCACTTCTCCATCGTTTCTGCTTCCAAAGCGTATTCCAGATCTGCTTGCTTCTTACCCTCCTTCTCTGCCACCACTAGCTAAAGCTACCACCAACTTACGGAGAAAGCATTAGCTTCACAACTGGTCTCTCTGCTTCTACCTACAGGACACCATTAACCTTTTTACATACACAGCCAGAGTGGTCCTTTAAATACAGCTAATGTCACACAGTTCCTCCCCCCACCCCCAAAAAACCCCCTACATGTCTATTGTCTTGTCCATTCACATCATGTCCACTGTCTCAGTTAGGTTTCTGTTGCTGTAAACACCATAGCCAAAAACAACTTGGAAAGGAAAGGGTTTATTTCATCTTATGCTTCCAGCCCATTACTGAGCAAAGTCAAGGCAGGAAACGGGAGGCACAATTTTGCTAAAAAGCAACAATAACAACAACAACAAAAACAAAACAAAACAAAACGAAACCAAAATAAAAAACAAAACAAAACAAAAATCCTGGCTTGCTCCAGGTGCATTTTTATATATCCCAGGCCCACCTGCCCAGGGCTAGCACCGCCCGCAGTGGGCTGAGCCCTTCCACGTCAATCACCAATTAAGAAAATGCCTGACTTCATGCCACTCTGACAGGCACTTTCTGGTTGAGGTTCTCTCTTCTTATTTGATTCTACCTTGTGTCAAGTTGACAAAAAACCCAACCAGGCCACTGTCTACCACAAAGAACCTGCCACGGTGTAAGAGGTCCATCTCTGGAGCCATACTGTGTGGGGCCAAGTACAGTGGCTAACAGTGTATGTCCTCTTGCGTGCGTTTTGTGACTTTTGTCTATCTCAGTTTCTGCATCTCCAAGTTCAGGCTGACGAGCATCATTAGTTATGTGAAGATTCAGCGTTGCTACAGATTCACTTGGCACGCTAGTGTGAACACGGCTAGCGTGAGCTCGGCTAGTGCTCCGTAGAGCTGCACTGTTGGTGTAGTCGGAGTATTTATCACTAGAGTAATATCTCTGGAGTAGATCAGGCCTTTACTGCTACGGCTTGCAGGATCTGGGCGCTGCTTCCTTCTCGACTCGACTTTCTCCCCTCCCGCTCACTGTTTTCTGGAAATGTCTCCTGGGATCTTTGAGTAGAGAAGTCCTTATCCTCCAGGTATTTGGTCACTAACAACCCCCCTTCCTGGCCCCAGCCCCAATTTCTTTGCCTTGGGAGGCAGAGGTAGGCAGAGCTCTGTGAGTTCAAGGCTGGTCTGTTTTACATGTCACATTCTGGGACAGCCAGGGCTACTTAAAGAGTCTCCATCTAAAACAACAACAAGAAACCAAACCCTAAAACACATAGATTTGACTTCCATCTCCTCTTCTAGTTGTTATAGGGTAGACCTCATACTAATCTAAGACATTAGTCATTATTTCTGTTTATTTTTCATGTCTTCCCACGAAAAGCAAGCCGTAGAGACAGTCTCTCTCTCTCTCTCTCTCTCTCTCTCTCTCTCTGTCTGTGTATGTCTGTGTGTGTCTGTGTGTGCATGTGTATTCCTCAGCCCATTGACCATGTATAATGAGTGTCTGGTCACATCTGCTGATTTCTCTTGATATACAGGAACAGGTGCCCTTCCTTGCTTCTTAGGACCTGACCCACTTCCTCTCTGAATAGTTCTTTGTTTTGCTCTCCACAGACCGTTACAGCTCCGAACAAGAGTTTGTGGACGATTTGAAAAACATGTGGTTTGGGCTCTACTCAAGAGGCAATGAAGAAGGGGATTCGAGTGGCTTTGAACATGTCTTCTCTGGTAGGCTCACTCTGCTTGGCTGAGAAGAACGGGAGGGGCAAAGATGTCTGCTTAGGGTCTGGACAGTCTTGAGCATTGGTTAACAGGCCACTAAGTCACCTAACAGGGAGGGACTCCCAGACCAACTATGAAGGCATCTGAGGAGTCATGCTGAGGGATATCTAAGAGGGAAATAGCAGTCATTGGGCTACCAGGGTCCCGTCTAGTAGGAGCAAGTGTTTACCGTCTTACTGCCTCTGAGCAGCGCTCTGGTTCTATAACTTGGTTAGGGACTTCCTACAGAGGCAATAGTATCCCTTCATCCCTGAAAGTTCCCACAGAGCCTGGCTCCATCCTTTGGAAACAGTCAGAGGAGTATGCTAGGGAAGTGGATTATCTAGGAGGAACGAGTTTCCTGAGGTCTTGAGTCAAAAAAGAGGGAATAAGCACATGAGGGTGTCAGGCAAGGGGCTAAGTAAGCCGATGAATTATTCTAGAAGACAGAGCCTGGACGTAGGAGACAGGCTTGGCGTGGAGCGATAGAAAGGGGACTGTGGGGGAGGGCATGGAAAGGGAGCCCAGACTACCCACCCACCTTGGGCTCTTTATTACAGGTGAAGTGAAGAAAGGCAAGATCTCTGGCTTCCATAACTGGATCCGCTTCTACCTGCAGGAGAAGGAGGGTCTGCTCAACTACTACAGTCACAACTACGACGGGCCTGTGAGTGCCTGGGCTGGAGGGGTGTTGGTGCTGCTCAGACCTCCTGCTCTTCCTCTGCCTTCCAAGCACTCAGACTTGCTTCTCACTATGGCCCTCACAGCCGCCCAACAGAGGATATGGATGTCATGTCCTCATCTGTTAGAGAGCAGATTTCCAACCCAAGTCCCAAGAGTGAAGCCTCCAAACCTGACCAGGACAGGAGACAGAAGGCACTACCTCTCAGGGGAAGGTCAAGGTCAAGGGCCAAGGCTTTAGAGCAGAGAATAAAGGAATGCATCCTCCTCCTGCTGGAATGTCTTTGAAGGGTGGCTGGAATGTTCAGCCTGACTAACTGAGCTAACTTTTGCTGTCCTACACCAGAAGATGATGTGGGGGCAGTGAACTGGCCTCCTGCATGTGGAGGGCCGTAGGGAACAGCTGTGTCCCTGCATTCTGTCTTGAGCCTGTGGATGTTACAGTGACCTTGACACTGGTAGCTTCAGGCAGTGGGTCTGAGTGGGACCCAGACACTTTGCACAGTAGACTGTCCCTTCTGTCTTTTTAAAGAAGCCAGTGTCTCCTGAAGGCTCCTCATGGACCCGCCCATACATACTAGCTGACTGTTGGAGCCTGGCTGTATCACATAACCTTTGCTGTCCTTTGCTCTGCAGTGGGATTCCTACCCTGATGTCCTGGCCATGCAGTTCAATTGGGATGGCTACTACAAACAAGTGGGCTCAATCTTCATTGGCAGCAGCCCTGAGTTCGAGTTTGCCCTTTACTCTCTGTGCTTCATCACCAGGCCAGGCAAAAAGTGAGCATTGGGCGACCAAGAGACTATGGCGGCAGGGGTACCATTGCCATCCAGGGTGGCATCAGGAGAATTTGAGTGTGCCGGTCGGTGGCCCGGGCAGTCGGAGAAACCACTGTTCTTCCCTTCAACAGTTAGTAGTTACATTAGCCTGGTAGCGGCCAGTCTTTGTGGAGCAGTGGAACTATCCCCCTTCCCTCTCCTCAAGTGGAGCATTCGAGAAGCCAGCAGAGCGATTGTCCAGCCTCCCTGAGCCTCCCTGGTTGGAACATGAGGCTGTTTGAGAGAACCAGAGTCCCAAAGAGAACAGTTGATAATAACTGGTCTCGGTCACTTGTGAACTTGTTTTGGGTCCTAATACTTTTTTGTTTTTCTTTTGCGGGGCTCTGTCTCACCACGGACCTGGGTTACAGATCCTCTTGCCTCACAGCCTCTTGGGTGCCGTAGTACCTTGGTCTGGTCCTATTACTTTCGAAACAGAAAGCCAACACCTAATTTCTGAAGCATTCGGTTTGAGGCGTTCAGAGTATTGCTCTGGGAGGGGTGAGAGCATTGTCCCAGAGGCAGAGAGACACCAAGGTCCAGGTTTGGAAAGCTTGTCGAACAGAGGGAGTTGGAGCACAGATTCTGTCTGGGAGGCTGGGGCCCTTCTGCTGGGATGATTAGATCTTTCTAGGTGAAGTTGTGGGCTCCACTAATTCAATTCATGATCTTTCCCTACAGGTGCCATTTAAGCCTGGGTGGCTATTCTTTGACCATCCAGAGCTACACTTGGGATAAGACCACCTACGGAAATGGCAGGAAGTACATTGCCACAGCCTATGTGGTGTCTTCTTCCCAGTAGTGCTTGTAACCAGCTGGAGTGTGAGGGCAGAGGGCCAGGTAGGACCCAGGTGCTATTTGCTCTTTCCTGAGGAGGGGAGGGAGGAGCCTGGGAGGAATCCCGGAGCCCAGTTTTATAAAAGGAATCTTGAATCTAGAAATGCCCACTTGGGAGAGGAAAAAAAAAAAAAAGAAAGATATAATTAGAAAAATGCAGAGAATCAGCCAAACCTTTGTCTTCCTGTATTTTGGCAGCATGAACTAGAAATCGAGCTCTCTCTGCCTAGGGAAAGGAGCAGCCCTCAAGAGTTCTTTAGCATGTAGTGGGGCCATGAGCAAGTCCTTGGCTTCACACTTCCCTCTAATGTGAAGGGGAGGCGTCTTCCCCTTTTCCTCTTGGGACTTGGGGAGGGGGTGAGGCTGACATTATTATGACTGTGAAGGTGTCTTCAGTTGTTTGTAGGGAGAACAGGTAGTAGAAATTCAGGATTAGCCAATGGCGGTCAGTGCATACACTCTGCAGCTGTGACTCAGCCTTGTGTTGGGTCCCACAGAAACAGGAGAATCTTAGAGAATCAGGCCTGTGACAGTGCTGAGTCATGGGTTGGGTGGTAAGTGGGCAGGTGGTTTCCTCCTAAACGTCTGTGTGGCCAACTCAGCATCTGCTTCTAGAAATTTCCCACTTGCAGATGTTCAGTGCAGTTACAGACATGTGTTTGATCCCACAGTGTTTTGCTTCATTTCAAAGAATTCGGCTGAGCATCAAAGGGAGAAAATAATCTATAACATGGTGTCATTGACAATTACATTAATGTTTATACAGCTGCCATAATTTGAAACATTCTGGGCTGGGAAAAGAGGGACCCTGGGGTTTCTAATTTCAACCCCAAATGACATATTTATCCCCCTCTGACGCTCAGAAGCCAGATGTGGCCCCACAGAGCCAGGCTTGTACACTGCTCAGAGGCATCAAGTTTCCAATTAAAGTCACTGGAGAAAACCTGAAATGTGTCTCATCATTGTATAAATTGACCTTGACTGCCGGTCTCCTGGCCTCCTCCCCGGAGAAGGACTGGGACACTTTGCAGCCTGGCTCGTGAATGTGCTATCTGGATGAAGTGCATGAGGCTCAGCAGGTCTCTGTCCTGGGGAGGAAGAAATAATTCTTCCTGGTACACCTGTAACACCTGGCTTGTGAGGAAGGGATGGAGACTGGTGGCTTCAGCCCCAGTAACCAGTCCCCTGACCACATACATGAGGAGCAGAAGGACACTCAGAATCATCGGGTTGACCAAATGGAAGGAAGACAGGGTGAAGGAGAGATTGACCGGATTGTTTAGGCCACAGTTTGAGGAAGATGTCAGGCAGGACTAATTCCTGTGAGGCACAGCACCTAGATGGATGAAGCAGGGCCTTGTCTTGACCTCTTTAGGAATGTCCCTGGTCCAGTGGGCAGGAGAAGGGTTAGGAAGCTTTGGTAGTCAACGTATAGATACTGGTTGACATGTGTCTAACCAGGGTCTGACCACATGGACAGAGTTCTTATTCAGATCAGTGTCTTTAACAGTAACACAAGGAAGCTACTAGTTACTAGTGTGAAATTAGCAATGGAAAAACAATATACCATTCTCAGTTTTTTGTTTTTGTTTGTTTGTTTGTTTGTTTAGACCGGGTAGCTCTAGCCCTGGCTACCCTGGAACTGACTATGTAGACCAGGCTAGCCTTGAACTCACAGAGATCAGCTTGCCTCTGTTTCCCCAGTGCTGGGATTAAAGGTGTCTGATACCATACTTTTGTAGATTTTATTTTACATGTATTTTTTTTTGGCATGTATTCCTGTTCAGTGCCTGCAAAGGCCAGAGGAGAGTGTTTGACCTCTTGAAACAGGAGGCGGTTGTGGGCTCCACCCCACGTGGATCCTGGGAACCACACCCAGCTCATCTGCAAATGCAGCAAGTCCACCTCTCCAGCCCATGGCTGCTATTCCTAAATCAGATTTATGCAGATTTTACTTTGCACTAGGAGAGGCAATTCACTTTTGCCAGATTAACTTTAACCTCCACCCACTGGTCCCTCATTCTCTCTGGGCTTACTGGTCTCTTTAAAGATCTCCTTGATAGATAACTAGGAAATAGAGAGACACACTGACGCTACTGTATCCCAGGGTCTAGACTTAAGCTTTTCAGGAGTCAGAAGTCAAGTAACTGCAGGGCTGAAGTAACCTTTGTAGCCTGTCTCAGGCTGGGCTAAACAGCTCCTTTAGATACAATGTCTCATTTGGAAGAGATTTAAAACAAAGATGACTCTTATTCTTACTTACCTATATGTGTTTGTATCTGTGTGAATGAAGGCCACTTGTGTGCAAGTCAGTTGGAATTACAGATGGTTGTGAGTCGCTCAGTGTGAGTCTGGGTGCTGGGAACAGAACGTTGGTTCTCTCAAAGAGCAGCAAGCACTAATGCCACACTGCCTCTCCATCCCCTAGGGAAGAAGTCTTAGCAAGCTGAGGGTGGTGCAGTTCGTTCCCACTTTTGTCCCTCTGCTGGGTTGATTTACACAAGACTGCTGGGGCCTGAGGTTGTGCTGTGAATAAAAACTCTGTGTGTGTGTGTGTGTGAATGAGTGTGAGTGAGTGTGTGAGTGTGTGTGTGGGTGTGTGTGAGTGTGTGTATGTGTAACACAGAGAGAGAGGGAGAGAGAGGAGAAAGAGACAGAGAGGGGAGAGACACAGAGACACACACACAGAGATAGACACAGAGACAGAGACACACACAGAGACAGAGAGACACAGAGAAAGACAGACACACAGAGAGACAGAGTCAGAGATAGAGAGATAGAGATGGAGACAGAGAGAGACAGAGAGACAGAGACAGAGAGAGACAGAGAGACTGAGAAAGACAGAGAGAAGTTAGTAGGCCCCTATGTCTGACCCTGGCTATCATACCAGTCCTGGATGGTTTATGTTTGATCTTTCCTAAGAGAACCAGGGGGCTGGAGAGCTGGTTCAGAGGTTAAGAGCTCTTGATACACTTGCAGAGGACATGATGAGTTCAATTCCCAGCACCCACATGGTGTCTCACAACCGTCTGTGATGGGATCGGACGCCCTCTTCTGCTGTGTCTGAAGACAGTGTACTCATATACATAAGATAAATAAATAGATAAATCTTTAAAGATTAAGATAAGCAAGCCTTGGCTACACAGTGAGAGTCTTTCTGAGAAACACCAACAAAATCCAAAAGACAAAACAAAACATCAAACCCAACCAGTAAACAAAGAAGAAGTTAATTAATAATCCTTTCCTGAAACTCACACCACCTGTCCGAACCCTTCCATACTTAACTGTTTGAAAGAGCTCAATAATTGGGACATGAAATCAATAGTATTCACAGTAGTCACTGCAGCATCTCACTTTTTCAGTGATAAATATTTCTGTTTATTCCTGCTGACCATTACAATTTCAACCTATACACCACATAAAGAGATTGTTTTTTTGAGAACAACTGTTTAGAGATTAACAATAAATTCAATTGAGATGACTACAGTTTATTCACGGGGGGGGGGGGGGGGGGTGGCGGAGACATGGCTTGCCTATTTAAAGATAATTGTCAATAGAAGCAGAGAGGCATGCCATCTAAAGGGAAGACGGTCCTGTCTGAGCTCGCAGCCGGCAAGGCTGTCACAAGTGGGACAATAGTACCTCAAAGTTAGGAAGCCATGGCCATGGAGCTTGTTCAGTTACAATTAATGTTTCTCCCATTGATTGTATTCAGTACCCACACTGGAGAGGGGGAAGGATTCACCTCCTCAGGGTGCTATGGAGTTTGAGTGGAGCAGCTGGTTGGTCCCCTGTTGTCTACCTTCTCCATCAACCCTGCCCGAAAGTAACACAGCAAATGTAATTGCTTTCCTATGAATGTCAATATCTATTTTAAATAGAATTATAGTTAATTTAGACACATTAAAATTCTTTTAAATTTTTTTTTCAATTAAAAATATTTCAAACTTTATGTGTATGAGTGTTTTGATTTCATGTAGTCTTATGCACCACATGTGTGTCTGGTGACCCAGTGTTACACGCAGTTGTGATCTACCTCTGGGAATCAAATTCAGGTTCTCTGGAAGAGCAACCGGTGCTCTTAGCCAGTGGGCCGTCTCTCCAGCCCTATTTTGATTTATTTTAGACTGGGTATCATCCCATGACTCAGGTTGACAAGGAGCTTGCTATGTAGACCTTTAACTCACAGAGATCCACCTGCTTCTGCCTCCTTGATGCTAAGATTAAAGGTGTACCTTATCATCCAGCCATATTAAAAATTTTTTAAAACCTAGTTTTCTCTGCAATAGCACCTGTCATGTGGTGGTATACACACGATAGGATTTGCTACAGAGGCAGAGGCAGGAGAATTATGAGTTCAAGACTAGCCTTGGTTACACTTTGCTAAAAGCTAGTTTATCTGCAATACTATCAGAAAATAATGCTCGTTCATTTTTATAGTTATTTTTATGTGTAAGAATGCTTGCCTGCATGTATGTAGTGCACACCAAGTTTTCTGCAAGAGGGATCAGCATTCTTAACCATGGAGACTACTCTCCAGCTTCTGATTTTTACTTTTAAATGAACTTAAAAAACAACCAGTCACACTGTGAGGGAAAGATCCTAATGATAAGACCTTGTGAGAAAAAGACCTAAGGTAATTTTTCATTGACTGGTAGGTAGATTCATAAATCAGCATGTGTGGGACACACGCACGCACTCATGCCTCCTTGTGTGATTCGAAAGTTCAAACTTGTGAATGAATAACCGATCTTACTTTGAGATGATATGTTTTCCATTCAATTTGAAAAAATTGGTTTGTACACTTTAAAAATTATATTCATTACATTTTACAAATGGAATGGTTACAGCAGGAAAAGTTCACTCCCAAAGGAAGCAGAAGCAAGCGTTACAGGTTTCAAAGCCTTTCTTTTAGATAAGCCAGGGTCTATCTAAAGACGGACACAAGCCCGAGATCCACAGATACTCTTAGAAAAGGAAAAAGGGTTGTAGCAAAAATAAAGCACAAGGAAGATCAGCAGCTACATACAAGACTTGGAGGGAAAACAGCAGAGTTACCAGCGTAGACAGTTCTCAGAAGTTACAGTAGCTTTCTCCTAGGATCCTCGGAGGCTACAAAGATCTCGTTAGTGAAAAGCTGGGCAGCTGTCAGAGACACAATCGAGGGGAGTCAAAGGCTTTATGCTTTGGAGGTCGGAATACGTCAGGATGGGTGCACCTTTGGGGATCCTCTCACGCTTAGTTTAGAAGAAGTTAAAAAGCATCATCAGTCTATGACCACACCGAGAGGAGCCAGAGGAGCCCAGCGCGGGAGCCGAACCTTCTGCGCACGCTCGAGCGGCGCGCGGGGCCTTGTGGGAAGGCGCAGACCTCCGGCGGTGGTGTAGGACGCCGTGCGTCTCCGTGGTGCCGGTGAGGGTGGTGGCGGCCCTAGCGGGTGAGCAGACTTTGCCGTTACCGCCAGCTGCAGAGGCGCTTGGGGCGTGGGGCGGGAGCACAGGGCCGGGCCGGGAGCAGCGGCGGGGCCGACTCCCGAGTGTGCTCTCCGCGCGCCGCCCAGGGTTCGGCCTGAGCTGGCTCTGCGTCCGGGCTCAGGCCGTCTGCGGTGGCGGGACCCCCGGAGCCATGGTCCGGAGAGTGCGGCGGATCGGCCGCCTCTTTCAGGCCAGGGTGTGCAGGCTTGCCTTAGATACGGGTCGTGAAAGTGTTTCCTCAGGTTCTGGAAGTTTCTGGTTGCCTGCGGAACGACCCCCGTCCTGTCAGCGTGGGCTGCCTTAGGACCCGGGGGTGGGTGGGTGGAAGGAGAGCTGTCGCCCCTTCAGCATCTGTCTTGTTTGTTTAGAGACAGGGTTTCTCTGTAGCCCAGGCTGCCGTGCAATTCGCTGTGTAGTAGACCAGGCTGGCCTCGAACCGCATGCCTCTGCCTTTCTACTATGTGCTGGGATTGAAGGCGTGCGGCGTTTAAGGGTCTCGTTTTTTGCAGGTGCACTGGTTTGTGTCCAGCAAAGCATTATGCTAGATTTGTTTATGAATGAAATGCATGCGTATAACCAAATATTGACACTGCTTGAAGCTTAATGTTGAGGCTGAGTCAGAAGATCTGTTTACACTTCTAACAGTCTCTTTTTACTGAAAAAAAAAAAAAAAGCTGTTATGACCTGCCTCCCCCAAGTTTTCCTATCTTAAGGTACCTAGTCCTATCACTTTACCCTTTTCATATGTCCGTCTTTCTGTCCATCTGTCCATCCATCATCATCATCTTCTTCTTTTTCCTCCTCTTCATCCTCCTTTTCCTCCTTTTCCTCCTCTTCCTCCTCCTCCTCCTCCTCCTCCTCCTCCTCCTTCTTCTTCTTCTTCTTCTTCTTCTTTTCTCTCTCTCTCTCTCTCTCTCTCTCTCTCTCTCTCCAGGGTTGAACTCAGCATCTTGCACATGTTGGCAAATGCTATGTCCTAGCCCTTTAAAAATTATTCTTAAGGCCTGCTAAGTTGTCATGTCAACCCTAATTTGTGAGGCATCCTCTGCCTCCTGAATAGCTGGAATCGTAAGCTATGGCCAACTGTGCCCCACTGAATTCTTCATGTGCCTCCAATGGATTGAGTCTTAATGCTATTAAAGACAAAGTTACCCCTGTCCCATATAATGTGATTAACTCATTTCTATCCTTAAAAAATTCTGTGACTATTCTCAATCTTTTTATGACCTAATGTCGTGAACGTATGAGCGAGTATGTGCGCTGTTAACCTTTCCTACGTAACATGTTAATTTTCTCAGGCCATGGGTGACAGCTCTCATCAGCCCAGCTCCCTGGGTATTGATGCCTAGCTTTTCTGATGCCAACATCTTCCTGTTCCCTAAAATTGCCATTCTTCAGGCTCTGCCCAGATTCCATCAGTCCAGTGTCTAAGCGTGTTCAAATGCAAGACGAGTTCTCCTTTGTTTGTTAATGGTGACACATTTCTCTCTAGTCCTTATCTACCTACTCGATGGCCCCTGAGCACCCACATTCAACATATTCCAAATTGAAACAATCCTCTTATTCATTTGCTCCCACCAACAGGAGCTTTTTCCTTCTAAAATGACATTTCTCTTTCAAAATTTTATTTTTACTCTATGTGTATGTGGCGTGTGATGGATGGTGCATGCATGTGCCATGGCACACATGTCAGAGGACAACTTGGAGTCAGTTTTCCCTCTGCACATTTCTGTGGGTACCAGGGATTGTGTGGGTATCAGGTGGGTTCCAGGTGGGTACCAGGTGGGTTCCAGGTGGGTTCCAGGTGGGTACTAGGTGGGTACCAGGTGGGTTCCAGGTGGGTACCAGGTGGGTTCCAGGTGGGTTCCAGGTGGGTACCAGGTGGGTACCACCTGGCCTTATGTTGTCAGGCTTCAGTGGTGAGCACTTTAGTAAGGATCCACCTTTACAGTCCCTCAGAATTGGATTTCTTGACTTAAAATGATATTACCAATTTCTACCAAGCAAAAATCTAGAACATCCTTTAAATCTGATCAGTCATCAGATTATTTTTATATTACCAGTCAAACCTTTATGTGCCCTTTAGAATGTCGGCTAGCACCCCATGGCCTGGTATGTTACGGTCTGTCCCGTGTCGGCTTCTGACCTCTTTGTCCCTCGGAGGTCTCTCTGCTGCCTTTTCCTCCCTGTTCCTCGCTTGACTGTTCCACTCTGGCTTCAAGCCTTTTGATACTCTTGGGCTCTCAAGCATGCACCATCACACCAGGTTTAAATGCAGTTTTCTACTTAGCAGTACGTTTAAGTGATGATCGGTTTTATGAGGATGCACCCCCATCTTAAATAGAAGATTCTGCCGTTCTGATTCTCAAAACTTTGTGTGCTCAAGACTTTGCAGGACATGATGACTTCGAGTAAAGCAGTTGAACTGCAGTTCCAGGTGAAGCACAATGCAGAGGAACTGCAGGACTTCATGAGGGACTTGGAGCACTGGGAGAACGACATGAAGCAGAAGGATCTGGAGCTGAGAAGACAGAGTGGCGTTCCCGAGGAGGTAAGAGTCTCTGCTCATGTGCAGCGGAACCTACTTACCATTGGTGTGTGTACAGTATGCATGTGTATGCACACGCGCCAGCGTGCCACAACACATGATTACAAGTATAAGGACAACTCCCTGGGGTTGGTTCTCTTTTGTGGGCTCCAGGAATTGAACTTGAGTCAACAGGCTTGCTGCAAACACTTTGACCTGCCGAGCCACGTTATCATTAAATTATAGAAACCTATTTTAAAGTAAAGCTTGGCCCTGTAAAACATGAAGTCCTGAAGTTGCCTGTAATCCTAGTAGTGGGGCAGTGGAGGCAGAAGGATCTAGAGTTTAAGTTGGTGGTGGTGGCGGCAGCGGCGCGGCGCAGCGCACACCTTTTATCCCACCCAGCACTTGGGGGGCAGAGGCAGGCAGATCTCTGTAAGTTTGAGGCCAGCCTGGTCTACAGAGCAAGTTCCTGGACAGCCAGGGCTACAAGGAGGAATCCTGTCTCGTAGAAAGTTTGAGTCTAGCCTGGGCGATATAAGATCTTGTTAACAAAAACATAAAAATGCTGAGGTTGGTGTGGTGTGTGTCATTGCAGATGCTTTCAGAGATTCTGCTTCTTACTAAGCGTTGGATGATTGTGTGTTAACCATAAGGTCTTCTAAGTCTTAGTGGGTATTTAGTGAAAGGATGGGCATGCGGTGGTCCTTAAGTGAATAATCTTAAACTGTAGGCATGTCTACACATTTTAATACGTAGATATTAATATCTGAAAATAACAATCATATATTCAATAATTTATAAACAGTATTGGCATTAAAATGCGGTAAGATTCAGGTTGCACTATTCTTATTAAGCCAGTGTGTTGAAATTTGGCTAGGTTTTCATGTCGTATGTAGCCGTTGGAGGCATGCTAGGTTGCCTTTGAACTTCTGCTCATTCACCTACCAACTGAAAATCAGGTGTTTTTGAAGTTTGAATTTATAGTTGTGAATTTAAAGGCATAATTCAGATTTCAAGTTAATACTTTCCTTGTGACTGAGCAATCTGCCACATTCATCAGATGATGAGTCGAACTTATAAGCGTAATTACTACTTCTTGTGGGGGGGAGTGTATGCCCATACTGTGCACTTATGTTCATGTGCCCATGTGGTGCATATGCAGGTGCCTTCCTCTATTGTTTACCACCTTATGTTTGGAGACAAGATCTTTCCATGAACTGACATATCCTGTAGGCTGACTGGCCCGAGAGCTCCTGGGATCTGCTCATCTGTGTAGCCCACTGGGATTAGAGGGTTGGCCATACCTGGCTTTTACCTGGGCGCTGGGGATTCAAACTCAGGTCCTTTTGCTTGCATAGCAAGAGCTCTTATCCATTGAGCTAGTTCTCTAGTCCCCTAATCAATATTATAAAATGAAGCACTTGGAAATTAAATTGAAAAAGGAATTTCTTATTTGAAAATATTATTTAGTGCCGGGCAGTGGTGGTGGTGCATGCCTTTAATCCCAGCACTTGGGAGGCAGACGCAGGCAGATTTCTGAGTTCGAGGCCAGCCTGGTCTACAGAGTGAGTTCCAGGAACAGCCAGAGAAACCTTATCTTGGAAAAAAAAAAGAAAAAAAGAAAAAAAAAAAGAAAGTATCATATCAAACATTGTTAGTTATACAGAAGTAGCAGAGCAAAATGCTGAAGCTTTTTTTTTTTCTGTTCTCCTATCTAGAATTTACCTCCTATTCGAAATGGGAATTTTAGAAAAAAGAAGAAAGGTAAAGCTAAAGATTCCTCCAAGAAAACCAAAGAAGAAAACACAAAAAACAGAATAAAATCTTACGATTATGATGCCTGGGCAAAACTTGATGTGGTAAGTTTATGTAGTTAGGTACTTTTTAGTACTTAGTAGATAAACATTTCTTGGAGTTAGCGACTAATCACAGGTGACATGAAAAGTAACAGTGTCCTTAGGGCCTATGCTTTCTTTTCCCCTTTTTTTATGGTGGGAAAGGGGTTCATATGTAGTCGAGGCTAGCTTTAAACTTGCGATCCTCTTGTGTCAGCCTCAGGAATGCTGCATTTGTGCCACCATGTCAGCTGAAAGTGTCCCAGTGTGCTTCTCCATCACTGTAATAACCACTGACCAATAGCTATTCAAAGAGGAGAGGCTCATCGCGTCATACAGGTTAGAGACTCCACCATCAAAGGAGGCCCGAACAGGAGCTCAGCCAGAACCTGGAGGAGGAAATGAAGCAGAGAGGAGCACAGCTCACTGACTTGCTCTTGAAAGCGTGCTTAGCTTTCTTATACAACCCTGGACCACCTGCCCAGGAGTGGTACTCACTGCCCATAGTGGGCTGGGCCCCCTGAGGGTAATAAGAGCAGTTACCCCCACAGCACTGCCTACAGGCCAATCTGATGGA
This sequence comes from Rhynchomys soricoides, assembly GCA_019843965.1. Taxonomy (NCBI): domain Eukaryota; kingdom Metazoa; phylum Chordata; class Mammalia; order Rodentia; family Muridae; genus Rhynchomys; species Rhynchomys soricoides. Next base: position 14,025,434 of record JADRCH010000028.1, on the reverse strand, counting down.
GACTTTGTCTTTTTCTTTTTAAAAGATTTATTTCATGTATGTGAGTACACTGTAGCTGTCTTCAGACACACCAGAGGAGGGCATCAGATCCCATTACAGATGGCTGTGAGCCACCATGTGGGTACTGGGAATTGAACTCAGGACCTCTGGAAGAGCAGCCAGTGCTCTTAACCGCTGAGCTACCTCTCCAGCCCAGATGGAGGCATTTTCTCAAATGAAGTTCCTTCTCTCCAGATGACCCCAACCTGTGTCAAGCTGACAGAACCTAAGCAGTACAAGGGGGCAGTAGCAGGCTCTAATTCCTAGATCTGAGATAGACTATGTACGGTGCAAGTTCTACCTGCCGAAGACACATGCTGTGGTTAGATGGCTTCTGCCGCAGGGCCTTTCCAAAGCTCCAGACAGCTACTGGCATGTTAGCCTGGGAGGGAACCTACTGGCCATCGGCCCACCTTATTCTGGACTCATACTTCTTAAAGTGGTATGGTTGAGGTGTGCATGCTACATGCTACATGCTGTGTGGTTGAGGTGTGCATGCTACATGCTACATGCTGTGTGGTTGAGGTGTGCATGCTACATGCT
>JADRCH010000028.1:14005058-14024842 GCA_019843965.1 Rhynchomys soricoides | reverse complement strand
TGTGCATGCTACATGCTACATGCTGTGTGGTTGGAGATGTGCATGCTACATGCTGTGTGGTACAAGTGTGCATGTTGAGGGAGAGAAGTGACAATTTCATTTAGAACATACTTTTTTTTCTTTTTTTTCGGTGTTTTGAGAAGATTCATTAGTTTAAGTTACGATTGTGTGTTCTGCCTACTTGTATGTAAGAATGCCCACCTGTGTGGAGAGGCCAGGAGAGGGGCCAGTTCTTCTGGAACTGCAGTTACAGGCAGTTGTAAGCTCTGGGTGCTGGGAACTGAACCTGAATCACTCCTCTTCAGGAGCTGCAAGCATTCTTAACGGCCAACCCACGTCTCCAGCCCCGTTTATTTATTGTCTTGCTTGCCTTTTCTTTTCTTCTCTTTTCTTTCCTCTCATCTCTTTTAGACCAGGCTGGCCTGCAACTCAAAGAGGTCTGCCTGCTGCTTCCTCTCAAGTATTGGGTTTGAAAGCTTACACTACCATGCTTGGTCTTTTTGTCTATTTTTTTTTTTTTTTTAAAGGTTTATTTACTGTTTTGTTAAAATTCTTTTTAGGGGCTTGTGGGGGAATGTAAAACAAGGTCCAAATGAGAAACTGAGGCACAATTCTGCCAGAGTTTGCTCTGGGGCATTCAGGAATGTATTCGCTTTCCTTAGATAGCCTCTATGAGGGGTTACTTACAGGGCTGTAGAATACGCCTCTCCAAACCGCCTGTATGTGGAAAGCCTTATCCAGCAGTGATGAGGATGTCCCCATGGCCACATAGATGGAGCCCCCTCTAGTCTCTTACTTTTGTACACTCTAGTCCCTTCCCCATGTGCGATCTAGCTAGGTGGTAAGGAGCAGGATACACGTAAACGTCTTCTGTCCTACTGTGTGTAGATGAGGGGTGGACACCGTCAGCTAATCTAGTTGGCTTGATCTGTGTGTCAGGGGTGGGATGCAGCTGAGTGCCCCAAAATGTCAGTTGCTTGATTTGGAGGATAGTCACTCCACAGTGTAATCTTTTAAACAGTAGTGGGTGGAGGGAAGGTTGGCCATTAAGGGCACTGCTGCTCTTGCAGAGGGCATGAGCACCCACCCAGCACCCACCTGGCAGCTCACAACTGTAATTCCAGTTCCAGGGGATCTGATTCCCCCTTCTCGCTTCCACAGACATCTGCATGTGTGTACACATGCATACACTCGGAAGACATGCGTGTGTGCTCTCTCCCTCCCTCCCCTGCCCTCTACCCCCTCCTTTCTCCCTCTCTGTCTCTCTCTCTCATTCTCTCTCTCACACAGCACTAAAATCTTTTTTTAAAGGGTATTGTGTAAGAGCTAGATGTGAATGTGCCCACCTGACTCTAGCACCTAACCATAGGAGGTGATCTGGCTTCTGTTCATGTCCTGATAGTTTAAGCCCATCGAGGGTGATTATGCACACTGCTCTGCTTGTGCTTGCAGGACAGTATTCTTGATGAGCTTGACAAAGAAGACAGCACCCACGATTCTATGTCCCAGGAGTCAGAGTCAGACGAAGATGGTGTCCGTGTGGATTCCCAGAAGGCTCTTGTTCTAAAAGAAAAGGTACTCCAGGTTACTTTTGGGTTCCTTCAGGGAGGAAGGCTGTGCATAAAATCAAGTGTACTCTAAAATTCTGAGCATTGTTCTGGAGATCTTCACATTTAAGTTGTTACTGGCTATCTCCTTACTGAGTGGCAGTGTAACTAGGAGCATATTCTTTAGAGCCAGATTAATTACCTGGTTCTAATCTGTGACATGTTCTTTAAGCTTTTGTAGCTCACTTTCTTAGCTGTTCACAGGGAACAGAAGTGTTGCTACACCTCAGCAGTTGATGTGTTTGGTGACTTGATTCCAAGTGCTTGGATAGCAGCCGAGATTATTCGTGCTTTTAGTGGTAGATAGAAGTGGCAAAATGAGTGTGTGGTTGTTGGTTTAAACATTACCTTCCGCCTCTCTGTGTCACGGGCCATCTCTGGTTGCCTTTTGTAATGTTCAGTATCTATCATTTCTTCTTTAGAGAGACAGGTTTTAATAAAAATATTTTAACACAGGCTTAAGAAGAAGCATTAAGAAAAAGAGGGATACTCAGGCGGAGAGACAGTCCAGAACCTGGATGTGGGCCTAGCAGTCAGATGCAGGAGTTTGGTGGTGTGAAGGTGTCTTTGAAGGGTGGCTAAGACCCTTGGGTGGTAGCCCCTGATAGAAGGTTACTGGGAAGGGAGAGAATGGACCATGCAGGGGTGCAGGAGGGAGGCCATTCCACTGTAAGCAGAGCAGTGGTCGGCGACACTGTGGTAGTTAACTACTAGTGAATTCTCGGGGAGTCTACAAGGGATCCCTTGTAGAGAATCCTGTCTAGGGAAGAAATCAGACCCCACCCAAGGTCATATACATTCAGGCTTTAAGTGTGGGCCATTGCTATTTTAATATAAGAGATTATTATTTTTATGTTCGCAACCTTCACAGCAAATGTTAATTGTCCTAGAATTTTTGCCTCTCAGCCAGCAAAGATATCTCTTAATCAGAGACTCCGAGGTGTAAGGTTGGGTTCCCTTCTCATGGATCAATGATTTTCTCTCTTTCTGTCCTGCCTTAATTTGCCTGTGAGACTCTAATTCCATAATCTTCAGGGTTTCTGACGCTGAACAGGGACATGGAGATTTTTTTATATAGGGACAGAAGTGTTTTCTACAGAAGTGATACCTGTGTTCCTAAGTGGGACATGAGAGGATCTGAGCTTGTAGCCTGGTGGGTTGTCATTTGAGGGCAGTCTGGGGGGGGGTCATTACTCGAGACATGAAACTGTATGAAACTAATAAAGCACATAACGTGTTGTTGTCCTGAGGTCAGGACTCACAGTGCCAGGGCCTGTGCTCCCCAGAGCTCTGATGTTGGTGAGTCATTAAAGTGATGGCAGCGTCTGGCAGTGGCAGAGGACTAGGACCCACTGTCTGTCTTGGTTGTTGGTGACTGCACGCCTCCTTTAATAATGTGTAGGCTCTCGGCAGAGTGGTAGAGCCACAGGTTTCTAGCAGTGTGTTTATCATCTGTAACGGAGCCCATGGACTGAAAGGAACATGGTGATAGTTACATCTCAGTGCTATGGCAGTGCCTAAGAACAGGTTTGAAAAGTGGAATAAATGAAAAGGCAAACAGCTTGAGATTATAATCATTGAGATGATTCTCAGTGCCTTGAAGAGAGATGGTGGGACAAGGCCAGATGTGAAGGAAGGCCGTGAGCACTGAGAGACAGGAGTGGAGGGGATCGTTGAGTACTGTAGCGCTACTGTGGGTCCAACTGCCATGGTGTAGCCCATGCTGTGTGGGCCGGACTACTGTCTGTCCTTTACAAAGTGTGCCAAGTTGGTTCTTAGTATTACCAATCATTTCACTTTTTGGCTGCACTTCCTGCCCAAACAGGTGGACAAAAAAATTGTTTCTTTCTTTAAGTTATGGTCTCCTGACTCTCTCAGTGTTTTATCACCGTGGTGATTTTGGCATAGGCATACATCAAGGTTTGTTGAAGACTGGCTTCCTGTAGAAGCATGAGGGCATTGTTCTTGGTGCCGAATTGTGCGATTCTCTTTTCTTTCAGGGCAATAAGTACTTCAAACAAGGGAAATACGACGAAGCCATCGAGTGCTACACAAAGGCCATGGATGCCGACCCCTATAATCCCGTGCTGCCGACAAACAGAGCGTCCGCTTACTTCAGACTGAAAAAGTGAGGGCTGTGTGTGCGTGGCCCCGTGTCTGGCTTTGGGCTCCTTTCTGCTTGCTTTGCTTTTGTTTTTGTTTCTTTTCCTTTTTTTGAGACAAGGGTTCATTCTGGAACTCTGTGACCCACCTTCCTCTGCCTCCCTATAGTGATTAAAGGCTGCACCAGCAGGCCTGCCTGGAGGTTAGCTTTCAAAAGGCTTGTAAGAAACTGCAGAAGAGATTGAAGGCACACCCATTTCTTTTACTCTGCAAATTCTTGTAGGTTGCTCCCTTATGGAGTAATTTATTTAATTCATTGTAAACGTTTGGGTCTTAGAGTTTGTGTCCTAAAGACCTTTCTCCCATGAAAGTCAAGTAGTGATGTTCTTTACCTAATTCATTAAAAACAGGAAAGCTGGTGTGGCTGAGGGTCTCTGACTGGTTCACTCACTCTTAGCACTAGCAAGGGAAGGAAAGGGAGAGGCAGAAGGAGAGCCAGAGAGGGAGAGGGGGAGAAAAGAGAAGGAAAACTAATTTGTTAGGTTTTTTTAGATGTTAATTTCTTCCTCTTATTTGAAAAACTGTATTTACTATTTACTCTGCAGACCTCTCTATGGTAAACTTAAATTACATTCCAGTATTTCCTTAGCTTTACATTCTGCCGACTCTTAAGTGCACATTTAATGTTGGGGAACATTACATGCACATAAGCTGACCCAGTATGGGAATTCTAAAAGACAGACATTAAGAAGAAGCACGTTCTTACTGCTTTAGTTATTTGGAAATAGAAATGACATTTGTCTTAGTCAAGGTTTCTATTCCTGCACAAACATCATGACCAAGAAGCAAGTTGGGGAGGAAAGGGTTTATTCAGCTTACTCTTCCATGCTGCTGTTCATCACCCAAGGAAGTCAGGACTGGGACTCAAGTAGGTCAAGGAGCAGGAGCTGATCCAGAGGCCATGGAGGGATGCTGCTTACTGGCTTGCTTCTCCTGGCTTGTTCAGCTTGTTGCTTTCTTATAGAACCCAGGTCTACCAGCCCGGGGATCGCTCTACCCACAAGGGGCTCTCCCCCCCTTGATCAGTAATTGAGAAAATGCCTTACACCTGGATCTCATGGAGGCATTTCTCTGTGATAACTCCTTTCTCTGTGACAACTCCAGCTCATGTCAAGTTGACACAAAACCAGCCAGTACAACATTGCTCTCTCTTCTCTTTTTTCTTTTCTTTCCTTTTCTTTTCTTTCTTTCTTTCTTTCTTTTTTTTTTTTTTGAGACAAAGTTTTATTCTGTGCCCCTAACTGGCATGGAACTCGCTCTGTAGACCAGGCTAGTCTCACAGAGATCTTCCTGCCTCTGTCTCCCGAGTACTGGGATTAAAGGTATTTATCACCAGGCTAGGCTTTGAGATTTTCTATTTATTGATATATGTTAATATCATAAATTAGGGGAGTTTTTACATGTTGTAATGTTTGATAACTACAATACAAATATCATGTTTTTAAGTTATGGAGAATAATATAGGCCTGCTGACAGGCCTGTGATCCCAGATACTCTGGGAAGCAGATGCAGACAGGCCTGTGATCCCAGATACTCTGGGAAGCAGATGCAGGAGGACCCTAAGTTTAAGGTCTGCCTGAGCAACTTATAAAAGAGTCAGGAGAGCTGAGAGTGTAGCTCATTCGTGCTGAGCACACCTTGGTAGGTAATAAAGTTGGCAACTGTTAATTGGCAAGAGCCCATGTAGCTTTACGGGCTGATAAGTAATTGTCCTTCTTTCTGTTTCCAGAGAATGTTTGCTCTGACTCCTCACAGCATGGGTACAGATCTGACTTCTTGATTGTTTACTGGGTATAAGATGGTCGGTCGGTCTTTCTTTCTTTCTTTCTTTCTTTCTTCCTTTCTTTCTAGATAGGGATTCTAACCCAGGTTGGCTTCCAACCTTCTGTGTAGCTGAGGACAGCCTTGAACCTCTGACCCTCTTGCCTCCACCCCCACCCCCCAACCCCCAACCCCCTCTCAACAGGGTTTCTCTGTGTAGCCCTGGCTGTCCTGGAACTTCCTCTGTAGACCAAGCTAGGCTTGAACTCAGAGATCTGCCTGCCTTCTAGCTATCTCCACCTTTCTTTACAGGAGTGCCTCATCATGCCTAGATGTGGGGCTGGGATTGAACCCAGGTTTTGTGTTTGCTAGGCAGGCACTCTGCAAATGAGCTACATTCCTGGGTCTGATTCCCTCCCTTCCTCTGAAGCAATCAAAGGTAGGGTCTCATGCACACTAACCAGGCAAGCACTTTTTTGTTGAGCTGTATGTCAGGCCTACGGTTTTTGTTGTTTTTGTTTTGGGGGGGTTTTTTGGTTTTGGTGGGAGATGTAGTCTCCTTTTCTTTTGTGGTTTTGAGATAAGTTTCTATTCTGCAGCTATGGCTGGCCTGGAATTTATTGTATAGACCAGACTGACCTTGAAATCAAAAATCTTGCCTCTGCCTTTGAGCGCTGGGATTAAAGGCGTGCATGTATCATCATGCTTAGCTTAGCCTATGTGTTCTTTAAGCTATTAATGAGGCTGGGCATCTTTATATATATATAGTCATGTTTAAATTTTTTTTCCTGTGAAATGCTGTTTTATATTTTTCCCATTTCCTATTAGATGTATATTGATTTTTAAAAGATCTTTACTCTTGAAGCATAACTCTTTGACGTTTGTTTATTTGTGTATTTTTTTTTTGAGACAGGGTTTCTTTGTGTAGTCCTGGTTATCCTAGAACTAGCTCTATAAACCAGGCTGGCCTCAAACTTAGAGATCCATCTGCCTCTGCTTCCTGAGTGCTGCACCATGAGCAGCTCAGCATTTGTTTATGACAGCTGTCTTCTGACAGTTTTGTAGCTTGTCTTTTCTTTTCTTATAGACTCTTGAAATCCCACAAAAAACAGAAATTGCATGGCGTGGTGGCACACACCTTTAATCCGAGCACTCAGGAGGCAGAGGTAGGCAGATCTCTATGAGTTTGGGAATTCAAGGCAAGCCTGGTCTACATTACATGTTGAGTTCCAGGTTAGACTACCTAGGGTTACATAGTGAGACCCTGTCACAAAAAACAAAACAAAAAACCCCACCACTTCTATAGACTGTGTGTTGAGTAGTAGCATACTGTAGTAAATATACATAGTATCATATACAGTAGTGAATCTACATAGTATCATATACAGTAGTGAATCTACATGGTATCGTATACAGTAGTGAATATACATGGTATCGTATACAGTAGTGAATCTACATAGTATTGTATACAGTAGTGAAATATACATATACAGTAGTGAATATACATAATATCATATACAGTGGTGAATATAGTAGAGTATATAGTAGCAGATATAGTAGCATATATAGTAGTGTGTATGCAAAGTCCTGGGTTTTGTTCCCTGCACTGGGGTAGGGTGAGGGAAGAGATTATTTTTAAGTTTAATTGAATCAAAGAAGATGGGGAAGTGCATATAATTGGGAAGTAAATCCCCTCTTTAATTTTTTTGAATTGCAGATTTGCCGTTGCTGAGTCTGACTGTAATTTGGCAATTGCCTTAAGCAGGAGTTACACCAAGGCTTATGCCCGACGAGGTGCTGCTCGGTTTGCTCTGCAGAAATTAGAGGAAGCCAGAAAAGGTATTACTCTCCTCGGGGCGTCCTGAGGTACTCCCTCTGTGACTCACAGTACCCAGGGAGTACTAAGTCAGGATAGTGCTCCTTTTACAGAACGTTTTGAACAAAGCTTGCCTTTTTGGCAATTTTAAATTTTTTTGTTTTACAATTAAAAAATAATACAGGTGAGTATGGGTGCGTGCGTGTGGGTGCGTGCGTGTGGGTGCGTGGAAGCCAGGGAACAACTGGAGGGAGTCAGTTCTCTCCTTCCACAGGTGGAAGAGGCTCAGGGATCAAACTCAAGTTGTCAGGCTTGGCAGTTGGCGCCTGGACCTGCTGAGCCCACCAGCCCTTTTAAGAAATTTAAAAGATATCTTACTTTTGGAAAGAATGGATTGTTTGCCACTGGTCAGACGTTGTTTCAGATTTTTACTTAATTGAACATTATCATAGCAGGTGACTCATGTCATCTGACCTTCAGTTCTCATCTGCAGGTAGAGGCGAAGTCATCTTGGCAGCTGTAGTGAGTCAGGAGGCAAGCACAGCGTGGTTATTTATTAGTAAATTCTGTCTTGCCATAACAAGACTTGTGTAATAACTACAAAGTCTGACTAAAGCTTACTTTATGTGGAGTTTGCTCTGTGCTTCATGATGGCATAATCACCCGGGGATGGTGGACCATGGTTTGTGAAAGGACTTTCTTAGGGCTTTGTCTGCTCTGGGAGAGAATAAAAACCGTTTAGGAGCCTAATAGTTGTCATTAGTTCATTTTACCAAGAATAGTTGCTTCGGTGTCATGTAGCTAATGACCGTGGTTTTGTACCAATTGTAAAACTACCCTCCTTTTCAAAAACACTCTCTTCTGTTTCACGTAGATTATGAGAAAGTGATAGAACTAGAACCAGATAACTTTGAAGCAACAAATGAACTCAGGAAAATTGACCAGGTAAGTTAGAACCTTTTAAGTGCATTTAGGTTTGACTTTTATATCATGAAGGTGGAAGTTTTTGCTTAGATTTTGTATATACTTTATATTTTTTAAAAAGTTTATTTTTATGTGTATGAGTATTTTGCCTGTGCATGTGAGCCTGGTGCCTGTGGTCGTCAAAAGAGCCTTGGATTTCCTGAAACTAGAGCTACAGATGGTTGAGGACTGCCATGTAAGTGCTGGGAATTGAACTTGGGTCCTGGAAGAGCAGCCAGTGCTCTTAACCCTGAGCTAGTTCATCAGATACCTGCCTCCAAGTAGGCTTCTTTTTAAGGATTTCACCATATATAGTCCAGGCTAGCTTCAGACTTGAAGCAGTCATCCTGCCTCAGCCACCGAAATGTTAGAATTAGACAGAAATTTTATGATTTTATATCATATACTAGGCAGGTTAACCAAACTGGTAAGGCAGGGGTAATACAGAGATATTGACCCCTAACTGGGAAGCGTTTTCACAAGTTGGCTTGTTGACCCACTTAGGAAAAGTGACACTTTAAATTTTTAGTTTGAGTTCTTTTTTTAAACTCTGTTGAGACATTTCATTATATGTAAATTGTATTGCTACATACAATAAAATAAAGTTGTAAGAAAAAAGTTGGTGAGGTTTCCAAAGCTTTTGCTTGTTTCCCTCCAGTGACAGTTTTTAATTTTTTCCCTTCTTTTTTTAGTTGAAAATAATTTTAAGATTTATTTTATTTTCAATTATGTGCATGTCCATGTTCATTAAAGGGCACTAGATCCTTTGGAACTGGAGTTACAGGTGGTCGTGGAGCACTGATGTGGGTACTGGGAACTGAGCCTGAGTCTTGTGTAAATGCAGCAGTGACTCTGACCGCTGAGCCATCTCCAGCCCAGCTTTGAGTTACTACACTGACTGTGTGTGCCCTTTATCTCTGCGACCAGCGCCTGCTACTATGTCACTCTGTGCCCTGTGAGTTGCACGTCAGTGAAGTTCTGACTCTAACCTCCTGACAGGAGGAGAGGAGTGGACACAGTGGTATCTGGATCGCTTCAGTTATCCCAGCACTTGGGGAGGGAGGCAGCAGAGCCCAAGTTGGAGGCTAGCTTGTGCTCCATAATGAATGTGAGGCCAGTCTGAGAGCATGTCTCAAAGGGAAAGGGGCAGTCGTCATTACTCAGCTGTGAAGTGAGTGTCTGTCGGTGCAGAGCCTCCAGGCTCCTGTCGCTTGGCCTTTCCTTAAAGCTGTAGCTGTTCTGCCATCTTGGCATATCGTGAAGGTAGTGCCTGTGACTGGGGAAATCTGAGTTTAAATATCATTTACTGCACGTAAAGCTCTTGGTTAATATCTCAATTATAATTGCCAAGTGTTTTCTTATGTATTAGGTCAGATAATAACTGAACAATAAATTTGGGAAATTTAGTAATGTGACCTCAGTTATTTTATGTTTGAAAAACAGCACCTAGAATAGTGCCTGGACTGTGTAGAGATTTGGCAAACATTTGTAGATTAAGTAAATACTTGCTATGTTTGCTGAATACTGCTCATTTGAACTGAAATAGGGAGAATATTACATTTGTATGTACATACATACATACATACATGCATACACATTGCTCTTATTTTAGTAAGTAGAAAAATGAATTCGGACACAAAGTATCCCAATTATTTGAGTGTAGCAGAAATTTTAAGTCGTTTACATTTCGAGTCTAACAGAGATGAGATGCATCTTGCGTTACTTGTTTTGTTTTAGTTGAGTGCTGTGTCTGAGTGCTGTGTCTCCTAGGCTTTAACATCCAAGGAAGACTCACGTCCCAAAGAAGCTGCTGCCGTGAGTAAGCCAGCTACAGCAGAGAAAAAACCCACTGAAGATCAGCGGGGCAGGCAGAAGGCCATTGCAGAGAAAGACCTGGTAATCCGTCCGATGGGGTTCTGCTCTGTCCTGCGTCTGTCGAGCGGATGTTCACTCCCAGCTTCTTGTATTCCAGTTAAATTTCTGTCTCTAACCTCAGCAACATTTTTTTGAGTAAGAAGTGGAAATTAAGTATACTAAAGTATCTGGTGGCTTCTTATTCAACACTGCGGTTACTGATGCCTATGTAAGAATAATCCCATGCAGAATAATCATAAGAGCACTTAGAGTTAGAGACAAAGTGTTCATATGTAGGTCATTACAAATCTAGTGTAGAGATGGGTTACAGTTTATTTTTATAATGTGCTTATAATTCATACACAACTCTGACTGAAATTTATATATATATATATAAGAATATATATATATATATAAATTTTTTTTTAAAAAAGAATTATTTCTTGTATGTATATGAGTACACTGTTGCTGTCTTCGGACACACCAGAAGAGGGAGGGCATCGGATCCCATTACAGATGGTCACGAACTACCAAGTGGTGGCTGGGAATTGAACTCAGGACCTCTTGTAGAGCAGTCAGTGCTCTTAATTGCTGAGCCATTTCTCCAGCCCCCAAAATGTATATATTTTCAACTGAGAAGATTTAGTGAACTTTTGGGGGAGGAAGTGATCTAATTATACTTTAATTTAATAGTCAGGCATGGTGGCACATACCTTTAATCCTATCACTCTGGAGGCAGAAACGGGTCGGATCTCTGAGACCAGCTGGTCTACAGAGTGAGTTCTAGGACAGCCAGTGCTATACAGAGAAACACTGTCTCCAAAAAAAATAAATTAATTAATTAAAGTTTAAAGATAGATATTTATTTTACATTTCATAAACATTAAATACACATTTGTTTGCATGTATGTATATGTACCACACACATGCCTGATGTCCTCAGAAGTCAGAAGGAGTTATAGCTCGTATAATTGGAGTTGCAGACAGTTGTGAGTCATGCAGCTAAACCCAGGTCCTCTGCAAAGCACCAAGTGTTATTAACTGCTGAGCCATCTCTCTAGCCCCTAATTTAATGAACTTACAGACTTTTGTGGGTCCACAGAGGATTCCTAAAATGTACTTGCAAAATTATTGGTTGTAATTTATTTGACTGATTATAATCAGAAGCTCTGTTTCAGTATAGGTTAACTTATATTGGAGCCAGGAGATGGCTCACTGGCTAAGAGCACAGGATCTGGGTTTGATTCCCAGCACCCAGATCGTGGCTCACAACCATTTGTAATTCCAGTTTCAGAGGATCTGACACCCTTTTCTGGCCTTCTTGGGTATCAGGGCACACACATAGACAAGCATGCAGCAAAACACCCGAACACATAAAATAAAAATAAATAAATTGTAACATTAAAAAATCTACATTATATTTAGGTATATTAATGTTACTTAAGAGTGGATTGTATAATCTAGTACTATGTTCTTTCACAAAAATTGGCTTTGGCTCTGGGTGTGTTAGTGCATATCTGTAATCTCAGCTCTTGGGAGGTGGGGGTTGGAGGACCAGAAGTTCAAGGTCGTCTTCAGCCACCTAGTGAGTTTTGAGAGGGTCTAGTTGTTACCTTGTCTCAGGACCCCCCCCCTCCGGGGGGGAATTGCAGTTATAATTGGTTTGTACAGTTTCCCCCTCTCTCCTCTATTTCCTGCTGCTTCTTACTCCGTTCTTCTTCCCCTCCTCTCCTGTCCCCTCCCCCTTTCTTGCTTTTGAGTGCTGAGACCTTTCCTGTGATAGCAAGCTGTCTGTCTTTAAGCCGAACCCCCAACAAGCTCAGCAAACATTTTTGATTAGTTTCTAGTGTAAGTAAAGCCTCGGTGTGCTGTGTGGGCCTCTCCTGTTTAATTAGTAGGTGGCTGATGAGGTAGGTGGTAGAGTAACTGCATCGTTTTGTGCTGAAAAGAGAATTTAAGAAGCCCATTCTAGATGTCTCATAAACTAGATTTTATTTATGTTTGTAGTTTTAAGCGTGTGTGCTTGTGTATGTGTGATATGTGTATGTATGTGAAGTTGGGTTTAATTGTATGAGGGCCAGAGATCATTTCTGTGTTATTCTGTGTTATATTATTACTTTTGAGACATGATCTCTTCAGTTGGCTAGACCTGCTGGGTGGGCAAGCCTGAGCTGCTGTCTGCCTCCCTGGTTCTGGAAGTCAGAGTTCAGGTCCTCATGCTTGCTCAGGCAGCAAGCACTGGCTGTCTCCATCTGTAAACTCCATTAGCAATGAGAATACAGTGTAACCCCTGACGTGCTGTCCATGGTTTCCCTAAGATCTGAATTGAGGTGATGTTCAGCACGTGTTGACTTTCACACCTCCCTCCAAAATAACAGGGCAATGGATATTTCAAGGAGGGGAAATATGAGCAAGCAATTGAATGCTACACCCGAGGGATGGCAGCGGACAGCACCAATGCCCTACTCCCGGCTAACAGAGCGATGGCCTACCTCAAGGTTCAGAAGTAAGTTCTGCCTACATTTTACTTTCCGGATGAAAATTTACTATAGATTGCAACTTTTAAATAATTAACTAATAAAGTTACCTTTAGTTGATTTAGTATTTTGTCATCTTTCTTCTTTGTGTGAGTCCTCCCCCTCTTTCTTCTAGTTTTGTCTTTTTTTGCAGCGGTGCTGGGTTGGAATTCAGAGCTAGAGAAGTGCTTCAGTGCCGAGCCCCAACAGGGGTTTATTCCTAAGCAAACTGTAATGTAATTTCACGATACGCAGAGATAAGGAATGTGTGCACGTGTGGTACTGTGGTACCGTATGTATCATGTGAGTGTTATGATCTTTACATCTTAACAGAATTGTACAGTCTAAGTATATTGTGTGTTCTTTAAAAAAAAAATTACATTTCTGTGTGTGGATGTCAGAGGACAGGTTGCAGAAATTGGTTCTCTCTTTTTCCTATGTTGGTTTGGGGATCAAACCTAGGTCATTGTGTTTATGGGCAAGGACCTTTACTTGCTGAGTCACCTTATTTTTGAAGTAGGGTAACAAGCAAAGAAGTAGGAGGGAAGACTGCTCTTATTTGCGTTTTGTGTTTATTTTTCTGGTGTATGCTTTAGGGTCACACAGTCACAGCCTTCTCCTGTACCTGAAAGGTGGTTTTCTCTGTTAGAGGCTAATGGCTAACGCAGGACATAAAGTGCATGGTCAGCTTGTGGCTGAGGCCTGGAACTGTGTCAAGTCAGACGGGTGGAGTGGAAAAGAAGGACAGGGGCTGGGGAGGATGCAAGCCCCAGCAGCAGCGCCTAAGTTTACATCCCTGCCACCCACAGAAAAGCTGGGCATGATACCCAACTCTGTAATCCCAGCCCTGGAAGGAGGATCTCAGGCTTGCTAGGCCAGTAGTCCAGTCAGTTAGTGAGCTCCATGTTGAGCAAAGGACCCTTATAAAGGTGGAGAGAGATCAAAGACACCTCCTGCTGACCTCACAGGCATACACTTAGGAACATTTACCACAGCCAGAAAGAGAAAGAAAAAGAAAGGCATTCAAGTTGTTAGTGTAGCCACTGTATGTAAGAACCATTGTGTTCCTGGTTGGTTTCAGGGAGCTGAGCCAGGCAGCCCTGAGTTACAGTGAGGGAAGGGGCTGGGAGCAGGGGTTGTGCAGTGTGGTTTGGTGAGCATTAGCGTCAGAAGATGAGGTGCTGAGATGATAGAGGAGAGGCCAGACTTTTGAGGCAGGGCTTCAGTCCTTGAAGAGGGTGGATCCAGAACAAACCTGGGTCCTCTTTTTGAGGTGCCAGACTGTGGTAAAACATATAAAAAGAACTCAGTAGTATGTTGACTTTGGTGACGTGCATCTTTAGTCCCAGCACTCAGGAGGCAGAGGCAGGCTGGTCTCTTGAGTTTGAGGCTAGCCTGGTCTACAGAGTGAGTTCCAGGATAGCCAGGGCTACTCAGAGAAACCCTGTCTTGAAAAACCAAACCAAACAACAACAAAAACATCTCAGTAGTATTAGATATGGGAAACGGGTCAGAGTTGGTCTCTCTAAAATAAAAGGTAGGCTCTTGTGTTGCTAGAACTGGAAGCCAGCTATGATTTGGCTCAGCAAGGGAGTCACTTAGTGCTGCCTGGGGATAGGACAGACACTTGTGCTGAAGGGTGTCTAGAGCCAGCAGACCTGACAGGTCAGAAGGGGAGGTTCCAGGGCTAAAGGCAGAGACCTCCCCATTGTCTGAACGGTACTTTTTATTAGTTGGTCTTTCCCACCATCTTAACAGTTTTCTAAGTTGAAATTTTCTACATCCAGCTTACATTTACAGTTCATACTTGATATTTAATGATTTTAGATGAATAATGAGTCTGTTGACAAACATACCATCTACCTTGTTAGAGATTTTAGATATTCAGACCAATTGCTAGATTTGTTTTTCTTTTCGTCTTCCTAAACATTTATCTTTTGAATTTTCTTTGAATTATAGTTTGGGTTTCTGGTTTATGTATACAGCAAACATTTATTGAGCTAAATTGTGTCATGTGTCATGGTCATCACCACAAAAGGTGTTAAGTGTACAGGTAGTAAACGTTCAACTGCTTTTAGTAAACACGAAGCTTCTGAAAAGAGGGAGAGACATAAACGGAGCCGGTACTGTGGTGATGCTGAGGGACAGACCTGTGGGGGATAGGCGGGAAGACACTGACAGAGACCGAGCTGCATGAGTCAGAGCAGTGATTCTCAGCCTGTGGGTCTCAACCCCCGCAGAGGTCACATCAGAGATTTACATTACAGTTCATAACAGCAAAACTACAGTTATGAAGTAGCAATGAAATAATTTTGTGTTTGGGAGTCATCACATGAACTGTGTTAAAGTTGCAGAGGCCACTGAGTTAGAGGCTCGTGTCCTGGTGTGGACATTCAGATTCAAAGAGAAGGGCGGGAGTAAAAAAGTCTGTGGTTTATATGACCAGCCGACAGAGGGGACCAAAGTCCTGTGTGCGGTAGAGGATTGGCATCCTCAAAAGTGCAGGGTCTGAAACGGATGTGCAAGCATCTACAGCGGAAGGTTGGCGCAGCCATACGTAGAATTATGTTGCTTGGAGCCTGAAGGACACGGTTTTCAATGTGCTGCAAAGTGAAGACATCAGAGACCTAGTGTGGAGTGGTCCCAAGCTTGGCAGCAGGATCGGAAGTTCATGGTCATTCTAGAGGTTGTTTTAGGTTGTCTGATCTATGGCTGTGGGGCCATCTCTCCTCACTTCCTAGTCTGATTCTCTTCCCTTCCTTTCCAGATGGCCCAAAGATTTAGTGGGAATGAGAAATTTTGAAAGATCTTTCTCCTTAAGGACAGAGTTTGGGGAACTGTTAATTGTTATATATGTTAGGCGGAGGGAGGGTAGCAAGTTCTAAGCCAGCCTGGCCCACATGGTAAGACTATAGTCTCGAAACAACAAAAACTTACCTTGTGTTGTGTCTTCTTGTCCCCCCATTAATTCATTAATTAATTAACTTTGTATTTGTGTGTGTGTGTGTGTGTGTGTGTGTGTGATGGCATGTGAAAAGATCAAAGGACAACTTGTGACAACTTGCTTGGTTCTTCCCTTCCACCATGTGGATCTTAGTAATGGATCAGTTGTCAGGCTTGGCAGCAAGCACCTTTACACACTGAACCATATCACCAGTCCCAGGATTCTATTTTCTATAAGCTACATGTTGTTCAGCTAGTAATTTTATTGTGTTCAATAGATATGAAGAAGCTGAAAGAGACTGCACACAAGCTATCTTACTAGATGGTTCATATTCAAAAGCTTTTGCCAGAAGAGGAACCGCAAGAACATTTTTGGGGAAGATCAATGAGGCCAAGCAAGGTAGGACTAGAATATCTGACACACTCACCTGATCAGACTGCAGAATATCTGACACGGTCACTCCATCAGACTCCCGCGATGTAGAAGCAGAGATTTCTGTCCTGACTTTTGCAAAGCACACTTTGGAGTCTGTGGGAGTCGGAAAACTGGACCTTCCATAGTGAACTTGATTATTTATAACATACCATGGTTAGTGGTTAATCGCCAACTGAAGGGAAGGAAAATTTGCATTGTAGATGAACAGGAAAAACAAGAAATAGACAAGAAGAGAGGGTATCAGCGGCTGGGCATGGAGGTTAACGTGAGGGCTGCAGTGATTCCTTTCTCGTTTTTTGTTTTGGTTTGGTTTTGGGGACAGGGTCTCTTACGTAGCCCTGGAACGTAGTGTGTAGACCAGGCTGCCCTTGATTCCTGTCTTGTCTCCTGAGTGCTGGGATTAAAGGCATGCTCCAGCACACCCGCCTGGCCTTTCTCATTCCTGATATGCGGGTTTCTTTGTTTGCTTTCCGTCCTGCCCTATGAGCTTGTGCTGTAGGTTCCTTTTGTAGTCTTCTGAGAACTGACCTGGCCTGACCTGTTTCCCTCACTGTGTTCATCACTTTTCCCTTCATCTTCGGTCTCACTTGCTGTTTCTCTTTTTGTTTCCCTTCATCTTCGGTCTCACTTGCTGTTTCTCTTTCTGTTTCCTTTGAAATCTGTGCTGGGGGTAAAAAAAGGACAAGAGCCTGTGGCCTGTGCTGAGTTTTATCTGATGTAAGCCAGAGTCCTTGAGAAGAGAAACTCAAACTGAGAAAACAGCCTAACCATTCGGCCTGTGGGCAAGCCTATGGAGCATCTTCTTGATTGTTAATTGATACTCGAGAGCCCGGCTTACCATGGGCAATGCCACCTCTGTTGCCCTGGAGGTCCTGGGTGCTCTGTGAAAGTGACTGAGCAAGCCAGGAGCAAACCACTAAGCACCACCCTTTGTGGCCCCTGCATCACTGCGTGCCTCCAGGTTTGAGGTCCTGTCCTGACTTCATCAGTGATGGAGTGTGACCTGAGAGCTGTGAGCTGAAATGAGCCCTGTCTTCCCTGAGCTACATTTGGTCATGGTGTTTACCACAGCCACAGAGACCGGAAGACAGAGTCCTGGGTCTAAACCCTGGCCCTGGGCCAGTTTTCTTCCACCCTCCTGATGTCACTACTTACAGTGGATTTCAGGCTTTGTCTTTTCTGCTCCGTACATTTAATACATTTAAATCTGGCAGTTGCTTTCTGAGCCAGGCATAGTTGCAACCTATTGCTTTTTGTTTTATCAAGTTATAGTAAGATTGCACAGGACTAATTTAATATTTTTACCGTCTGAAGTGTATATTTTCAGTGTTGTGCAGCCCAGTCTGTCTTCATTCTAAACTGAGTACCAGATGCTAATTGTTCATCTTCCTCTGTTGTGGATCACCCTGGGCTGTGTGTGTTCTAATTCTGCCCTCCTGGGAGGGGCTTCAGACAAGGAGTGAGTCACACCTGTGACTTCTTGTGAACCAGTCCCCTAATGAATAAAGGAGCCAATCACTGGGCTCGTAGAAAGGACTTCTGGATCGGAGGGTGGAAGAGAGAAAGCAGGAGAAAGAGAGGGTCTTTTTGGAATGGGGACAGCAGATAGGTAAGATGTAGCTGCTAGAGTCTCCTGGTATCTTGGCGGATCTGAAAGATTTTGATAAGGCTTACAAGATTAGGATTTAGTTTATTCACTTAGAGATTGAGTTACTGTTGTTTCTGAGCTAAGTTTGTCTTGCTTCACTCAGCAGCTCGTCTGAGTTCCTGAGAGAAAAGTAGAGTGGCAAGTGTGGGTTTGCCTGATGTGCACCACAGAGACCATGGGGGTATTGAAGCATGGGCCTGGCATGGTAGCGACCCACCAGTGGGAACCTAGTGAGCTGGGTGGAGAGATAAGCAGGTCGGCCATTGCCCACCAGTGCATGGCTGGCTCTCAGCCAGCTGGGCTGAGAGACCCAGGGCTTATCGGGATCATGTGGTACCCTTTCCTTCGTTTTTAATAGTTCTCACTGCTCCTCTTCCTTTAGCTAGCCCCTGGTAACTGCTGTTTTCTTCTATTAACCTGATTATTTTAATGTTCATTACTTTTTTTTTGGAGACAGGGTATTACTGCTTAACCAGGCTGGACTTGAACTCCTCAGCCTGCTGAGTGCTGGGATTTTAGGCATGTGCCACCACACTGGGCTAAGTTTGGTCATGTTAGATTTGCTGATTGGTAGGCTCTTGGCCATATTGCTGCGTCTACTCTGTTTAACTTAGTATGTTTTTAAGCTTTCTGTGTGCTGAGGTATCTTCATGGTTTCTTTTTTTACATTTTCTTTTTAACATTTTATTGAACATGTACATCTACCTGCATGCATGTCACAGACACTCATGTGGAAGTCAGAGGTCAACTTGCAGAGAGTTAATTTCTTTCCTCCTACCGTGTAGGTCCTGAAGGTAGAACTCAGATCAGTCAGGCCTGTGGCAGGTGCCTTTACCAGCTTCAGTGTTTTGAGAGAGACGGTCTTGCTGTGTTAGCCCTGGCTGGCCTAGCATTGCTATGTAGACCAGGCTAGGTTTGAACTCACAGCAGTCCTACAGTGTCTCCCAAGTACTAAGATTACAGGTGTGTGTGATCACACCTGGCTCCGATGCCTTTAAAAACCGAGGAATATTCTGGGGTATGGTGTTCTCTTAGGGGAGTTATTCCCTCATTTATTAGGTGTGAGTGTGGTGTGCAGTGCTTCCTACGTCTCTCTGTGTCATCCGCAAATCAAGGGTGCAGTAAGAGGTCTGAGAAAGTCCATGTGCAACCTTGACACACGCTTGTTCTTACCGTTGCTCCCCTCTCAGTAAACCTCGCTGAGAAACAGGAGATGGCTGTTGGGCGTGGTGGCATGCTTTCAGCCCCAGCACTTGGGTGGTAGAGACCGGATGATTAGGGTTCAGGTTATCTTTGGTTCGCTGGTTCAGGGACAATCTGGCTACATAAGAACCTGTTGCAAAAAGCCAAAATAAATAAATAAAATTAAGGGATTATTAACTAAAGATATCATGTTTTGAATGTCATAAAAGTAATTTTACTATTTTGTTGTTTTTTTTTAAATTCTCATTAGATTTTGAAACTGTTTTACTTCTGGAACCTGGAAATAAACAAGCAGTGACCGAGCTTTCCAGAATTAAAAAGGTAGCGTTGTCTTCACCAACATACCGCCGTATTGTCTGACACAGAAATCGCCTGGTTAGTGTAATTAACTCAAGTATTTTGATAGTTATTTCAAATTTGTTTTCAAGGAATTGATTGAGAAAGGACATTGGGATGATGTCTTTCTTGACTCCACACAGAGACACAATGTGGTAAAGCCTGTAGATAATCCTCCTCGAGGGTCACCTGTAAGTAAAGCGCTCTCATTTCCTGTCATTTAGTATCACTGATACTTTAGTACAGTTGGAAACAAGCTTTGACTTAGAACGCTCAAAACATATTGAAAACTCCTGATGTACCTATTTAACACGCTTTTAATAAATCCCTCGTAGAATTTATTGACAGTATTAGGGAGAATTACCTGTTTTGATTTCTAGAGTAACTTGTGTTTCAGTTACACAGTTTAGCATACTGATCTACATAATGGAATTTGAGTCAGTTTGACATTTTGTTATCAGCTCAACTTTGTCCTCCGTCTCTGGAGCTTATTTGATGTTGGTGACTGGTGATGCTGACGGGTTTTATTCTGTCTCTG
>JADRCH010000028.1:13987071-14005048 GCA_019843965.1 Rhynchomys soricoides | reverse complement strand
TCTCTGGAGCTTGTTTGATGTTGGTGACTGGTGATGCTGACGGGTTTCATTCTGTTATCCCTCCATTTCTGCAGTCTCTGTTGGTTTCTTGTTGGTGTCAGTTTCCTGGGTGAATCTCTCCTTACGTGACTGACTACTTCATCCACTTTGGTATCTTCTCGCCTGTGCCTGAGCTGACATCCTTGTTTGTTTGGGTTCCTTTTATGGTCCTTGATCCTTCTAGGGTAGATAGAGCTCAGGTTCTTTCTGGCCTTTCAGTGTCTCATCATCTTTGTTCTCCTTATTGAGAGGGTGTCAGCCTGCTGGGTCAGGGCGTGGTGTGTGCTCCTGTGGTTTGGGTATTTATTTTCCTGTGTCTGTGTATTTGGATTTTCGTTTCCCCAACGGCTGACAGCAAGAGAAGACACGTGGCATCACCATGCTTCGGGTTAGGAAGGCCACTAGGGTATGGGTTGGGGGAAACGTGGTTTATAGCGTTTTTGTTTCAGAGTTAAGAGTATTAGCATTTAAGTAGTGGCTGAGGGAGATGGGAAAGCAGAAGGGGGGGATAAAGAATGAGGCGAGGGTTGTACGTACGGACAGCAGTAGAGAAAACAGTGCATATTAGCTTCAGAGACAGGAAGGACAGACAGAAATGCCTTTTCCAATGGAACACACAACATAGTGGACACAGTACAGAAGTGTAAATACTAAAAGAGGTAAAATTTTTTAAAAAAATTAAAGAAAAAACAAAAACAGTTAAAGATTAAAGTAGGGGCCAGTGAGATGGCCTCCAGGGTAAGGTGCTTGTCACCAAGGTGATACCTCGAGTTCGGTCTCTGGGATCTACGCAGTGGGAGGGGAGTTGTCTTCCGACCTCCACGTGATACCTCCCAACAAGTTAATGTAATGAGAGATTAAAGTGATACAAGCAGAAGCGGACAGTTGGCCAGGGAGAGGGCTCTGCGGCAAAAGCACCAACTGTGCAGGCTTGCTGGTGAGGTCCGTCCCTGGGACGCATGTAGAGCAGGATTTGGTGATGCGCGTGTGTAGCCCGGCACTCTGACAACAGTCTGGAGAACACAGGATAGCAGCAGCAACAAGAGAGACTGCCTGCTTGCTGCTTACTTGATAATAGGGAATGTTATTTATTAAACTGGAAAACCACTCTGGACAGCACCTACCAACTTCAGAAGTGTGATTTGGCAAATCTGTAGCCTTGACTGGACTTACCCAGCGGTTGCACACCCAGGGGGTGTGCTTAGAGGGTCTCGTTGGACTCCCTCATGCAGTGCTGGTCCTGTCTTCCTTTGCTGTCCTTCCCTCAGCCCACAGAACCACTCGCTGTCTGTCAGGGGGTCCTGTCTGTCAGGGGGGTACCGTCCTGGCTGTCTGCACCTTCCCCTCCCTCCCCGTGGACTGCCCGGCAGCCTGTCCGTCCTGTCTGGCAGGCTGTCTGTCCTGCCCGGCAAGCTGTCTGTCCTGCCCGGCAGCCTGTCTGTCCTGCCCTTCCTCCTCTTGGCAGTTGACCTTTCATTTTTGTTGCTGTTACTGTGTGAATCCCTTGATTCCCACTTTTAGGTGCCTGGGTAGGCAAGTAGCTTTGTATTCTCAGGTATAGTCTGTTCCTAAGTCTGTCTGGCCGACAGATTAAGTTTACTTTTAACTGGGATATTAGCTGTAAAAACAGAGCAGTCTTCTTAAATGTGTGACCTTAAAATGGGAAAACTTTTAATATGTTGGTTTAAAGAATCAATTTTAATTGTTTTAGAAAGCACTGAAGAAGGTTTTCATTGAAGAAACTGGCAATTTGATAGAGCCTGTTGATGCACCAGAGAGTTCTGCCACTGTCCCCGAGAGCAATGGAGCAGCGGTGGCTGTGGGCGCTGGCAGCAAGAAGAATTCAAGCCAGGGCGTCTCTTTGCCCACAGGGGATACTCCAAGAGCTAAAGTGTTGAAAATTGAAGCGATGAGTGACACTGCAGCCCCACAGTGAGTAGTCACTGCTCCTGCCTCTGTAATGATGGGAACTGCATAGGCCACTGGTGTAACCGAGAAGAGCCCTGGCTCCCACATCTGAGCAGCTAACTGCACAGTCTAGTGAGCCTTTCTGTCTGCACTCGGAGACTGCTTAAGGAACATCCGTATTCCTTTACCAACGGGAGTTTCCTGGCGATTTAGAGATTAGCAGAGTGTTTTGATTCTTGATCAAATTGACTTTGCTCATTTCTTCTCTCGAGCTTCTGTATATCTGTTTCACTGTTTAGAGAGAGAATTTGATAGAATGAAGCATCCTAAGAAATGAAGAGTTGAAGTGTTACCACTGTTCTATCTATCAGCACTGAAGACTGTTGAACGCTCTAAATACAGTTTAGAGTTGAGAGCCGAGAAGAAAGAAGAGAACGATTTCAGGGCTGCGGGGCCCCAGCCAGGGCTGCGGGGCCCCAGCCAGGGATGCGGGACCCAGCAAGGGATGCGGGGCCCCAGCCAGGGCTGCGGGGCCCCAGCCAGGGCTGCGGGGCCCCAGCCAGGGATGCGGGATCCAGCAAGGGATGCGGGGCCCCAGCCAGGGATGCGGGGCCCCAGCCAGGGGTGCAGCAACAGGGCCACGGTGGGAGTGTGGCGTGGCGATATGTCTATGGGAAGGCCTTCAGTGAAACATTCCCGGTTGTCTTCTAACTCGGGATTGTTACTAATTATTGTTATCAACAGCAACAGCATATAGTCCACCCTGCCTCCTTACTGATGACTGTGGACACGGTGCAGACCCCCTGG
The DNA here is from genome assembly GCA_019843965.1 of Rhynchomys soricoides. NCBI lineage: Eukaryota > Metazoa > Chordata > Mammalia > Rodentia > Muridae > Rhynchomys > Rhynchomys soricoides. Next base: position 14,002,294 of record JADRCH010000028.1, on the reverse strand, counting down.
GTGGGTTTGGGCTTCCGGTTAGTCTTCTATTGCCACTAGATAAACACACGTTTGTATTTTAAACATTGGACTATAGTGAAGTTTATTTAAGGTGTTGTATGGGTTACTCAGAAATGCTGAACAAAGTGAAGCCTTGCTTCCTTCTTGAAATATCTTGAAGCTGTGGTAACTCAGATTTCTGAAAGGCTGAGTTATTCTAGATAGAGATGACCCACTCAACGAGTGGGCCAGCTCATCACCCAGCAGGCTACTGCAGCCATTGCATAGTCAGACACACGCACGCGTGCACACACACACGCACACGTTGTAAACATGTTGTGTATATACACACTTGTTGAAAGAATTGAAAGGGCATACACACATTCTTGTCATAAATGTGTGTTGTACATACACAAACACACACACACACACGTTGAAAGAATTGGGCATTGTCAGAACACAGATAGAAACCACAGTATTGACGAAGTCTGATGTTAGACTTCCCGTTGCTCTCTCCTTTATTGGTTTTGGCTACTCGTTCTGTTGCTGGTTGGCTAATGCTCTGAAATCCTCCAGAGCACAGGTGGACATGAAGCAGGATGTGGGTCAGCCTGTGAGTGAGAAGGCCTCTGTGAGGGTAGAGCAGACGCCGGGTCAGTTGGCTACTGTGGTTCTGCCTCCAGTTCCTGCCAACTCCTTCCAGCTCGAGTCTGACTTCAGACAGTTGAGAAGTTCCCCAGAGATGCTGTATCAGTATGTAAAGGTAAGTGGGGGTGGGGTGGGCTGGGGGGCAGTGCTTCTAGACGTAGGTCAGAGAGTAGCTTCTGGTTGCTTCAGCAGCACCACGGCTGCCTTTTGTGTAACACAACAGAAAGTGCCTCTCCCTTGCTGGACAAGGGACACACTATAATCGACAAACCTGATTTTCTTTGGGGAAGTGAGCTGTGTGTGAAATTCCAGGGCCTAAAATGACTTAAAGTCTAATTTCATGCTTTCTAGCCTAAGCTTAGCTTTCATATTTAACCTTCCACGGGGGAAGGAAACCGAAATCCTTGGGTCTCCTGTGTGCCAGGTCGTGCTAGCAGTGTCTGGCCATTCAGTTCCTGAAAGTGAACTTTTATTTGCCTTAAGAAAATAAGCTAGATCCTGTGAATTTAGCAAATCATGGAGTCATATAGTCTTCTTCAAGTGTAGTAACTTTGCCTCACGCTTTTGTAACTAACAATCCCTTTAAGTGAAATCTCAAGCAAGTCTGCTTTTATTTCTATTTGTAGTTGTAGTTTGTGAACTCTCTCACGAGGGTCCGTCTCTTCTGTTCATGGGATTTTCTAATATATAATTATTTGTTATTTTTAATTATGCATATGTGTGTATGAATATATGTGTGTGTGTGTGTGAGAATGTGTTGAACCCCCTGGAGCTGGAGACATGGGGGTGCTACTATGGGGGTGCTGGGAATTGAACCCAGGTCCTCTGCATGAGCCGGAAGTGCTCCAGCTATGGGCATCCCTCCAGCTAAGAGGCATGACTATCTTAGGTCCCCATCACTTACCCTTCTTTCAGAGTTGTCTAAGTAAAACCCCGCTATCTCAGTAAATATTAGCGTTTATTAATTATTCATAATGTTTTATTTGAGCAATTATTATATAACACATGGAATATGAATATTGTCAAATTCAACTTTCTCTTTTTTTTCCCCAAGAAAATCGAGCCATCTTTGTACCCAAAGTTGTTTCAGATCCTAGATTCAGATGTATTCAATCAAATCATTAAAGTTTTACACGACTTTTACATTGAGTAAGTTGAGTATTTTAGCTGTATTCTCACATTGTAATATTGTGTCCAACGATTTAGAAAATGAATTCTTTACTCTTAATGTTTGTGTGGTAACACTGGCTTCCTAGTAAGATTTACTGTACAGGAACACTGATGGGGGAAGGACGTCTTAGAGGAGGTGTACCGGAGATCTGTGTGAGGGTAGCAGATGGGGGGCGGGGGGCGGAGGGGCGGGCGCAGGGGCTCCCACGGAGGAGACAGGATGCCTTCCTTACGCTGTTATAACACAGTCTTACCTTGGGGACATGAAGACCTTGTCACGTGTGTTTGTGTTTGATCTGTTTTAGGAAGGAAAAGCCAACTCTCATCTTTGAAGTCTTAGAAAGACTTTCTCAGCTGAAAAGGTTTGACTTTGCGGTGATGTTTATGTCGGGACCTGAGAGAAAGCGTGAGTTCTGAGAAGCAGGCGTTCCCAGCTCCTCCTCCTCAGCGCTGATTTCTGTTGTACCATGCACAAGATACATACAGCAAACACAGACTCCGTCCCGTTGAGCTAAACCGTCTGTGCCGTTGCATTCCACGCAGTTAGAATGTGTGTAGTCGTTGGCAGTGTTTCAGGTGTAGGCACTGCCTTCATCCTCCAACACAGGAGGCAGCCAGGGCCACACAGGTAGGAAACCAGCTGAGCTGCGGTTCTTCTTGGAGTGTAGTCAGAGGTATAATGGTTGGATTCTGCCATTGTGGAGCAAGCAAAGGGTCCTGCCGCCGTCTCTTCAGACGCGGTTTTACCCTTGTAAATATTTGGAGACAGAATACCTTTGGGGACCTTTAGAACTAGGTTTACACAGTCATTCTGGACTATGAGGAGAAAGTGTGTGAAAACCACCCGGCCTTACAGCTTCGTGGAGCCTAGTAAAGAGTGATGTAAATCACTGTCCTGGGGCTTGAACTCAGGTCATCAGGCTTGCATCAGACTGCTGAGCCATCTTGCCAAACTCCTCTTCCCTCAGGGCCCTTGCGTCTCCCCTCTTGAACACCTGTTCCTGGGTACTCTCTCCTTCAGTTGCTGCTCATGGCAGCCAACTCTCTGGTTAGAGCCTGCCTGCCTCCCTCGGCCCCTTCTCTGTCTCTCACCCTGCTTCTTTCTAATAGACAGTTGTGGCCCTTTTACGAATAGACGGTTCTTTCTTTTTCTCAGAAGGCATGCAAGCTCTTGAGAGCTGGAACCTTCTCTACTGGGCCTTAATGTGGGTGCACAGCAAATGAGTGTCCTTTCTCCCCAGGGTGGATTTGGAGAACATGAGCTGGTTCTTCACATCACCCTGGTAGCAGGATCTTGGTCAGGTCTCTCCTGTCTGCTGAGTGAACATAGGGAGCATGTGGGATCATTAAGCACTCAGAAGCGTTAGCTGTGGTGACCTTATTGCCACTGATAGTGATGGCTCACTCCAGTTGAGTGTTGAGAAGCAGAGCTGTGACAGTGTTTTCCAGGTGTGAGTGCGGACGACGTAGAGTAGAGCCATTGGGGTGGGGGAGAAAGTTACACGGGCAGCAAGACAGTCTGGAAAGAAGGAAACTTCTTAGATTACTGTTTAAATGTACAAACTAGCTGGCCATGGTGGCGCTTGCTGTTAGGTCTACAGAGCAAGTTCCAGGACAGTCAGGGCTACACAGAGAAACCCTGTCTCAGCAAACAACAAACATCCATAAGTATACAATCAAGAATTTATGAGAAATGGTAATTACTGGTAAAAAATAGTAAAAATTTTATTTGATGGGTCAGGTTAATCTCTTGAGTTTATGTTTTGCATAGTGCTTTAAAATGAGTGACATACAATCTTTTTTTTTTTTCTTTTTAGTCACAAATGTATTATTCAATCACTTAGAAAAATCAGAACTGAAGGAGGATTCTGTTGAAGAACTCAAGAAACGGTACAGCGGCTGACCGTGATTGCTGCTGCCGCTCCTGGGCATTATTTCCCCTACTCTCTGCATGGCAGTCGATTCACTGTACTGTTCTGTGGCCTAACTGAGAAATGCTTTAAATAAACTACGTTTTTATGAGATGTATTATAGGTCACTATTCATTTTAATAGTGGTCACATTTCTCAATGTTTCATAATTGCAACATGTTTATATTTTCATGAATTTTTTGATCACAACACATAGCTACCTCGTGTCCACATTAATAAAGTGATTTTCATGGAGAGGGTATTATTGACTACATATCAGAATTGACTCCTTCCCTTCCCGTGCACCCAAACAGCCATTTTATCATCAACAAAGGGGCCGCGACAGGGTCCTCAGCTCCTGTTGTGGGCTGTTTGTGATGTTCACAGCTGCCTAGACTTGGCAGTTACAGTCCAGTCATCGCCATGGAGACCTGGTCCAGCTTCCAGGAGTGTTAGTGGTGAGTGCTGTAGCAAGCGTGTGTTGTGGAGAGCCCTGGGGCTTTTGTATTCCAATTCTGCCCTCCTGTGAGGGGCTTCAGAGGAGTGAGTTCCACCTGTGACTTCTTGTGAACCAATCCCCTAATGAACAAAAGAGCCAGTCACTGGGCCCGTAAGGAGGGACTTCCAGGTCGGAGGAGGAGAAGAGAGGAGCAGGAGAGAGGGAGAGCCCTTCTGGAATGGGGAGAGCAGATAAGTAAGATGTGGCTACTAGAGTCTCCCGGTATCATGGCAGATCCGTAAGGATTCGCCACCAGAGGAATCAGACTTTGATAAGGTTTACAGGATTAGGTTTTAGTTGATGCGCCCAGAGATTGAGTAACCATTGTTTCTGAGCTAAGTTTGTGTGGTGTTTTCCTTCACGTGGCAGCTCGTCTGGGTTCCAAAGAGAAAGGTACAGCTGCAAAGTGTGGGTTTGCCTGATGTGCACCACAGAGGCCATGGGGGTATTGCAGCATGGGGCTGGTGTGGTAGCGACCTGCCAGTGGGAACCTAGTGAGCTGAGTGGAGAGATCATGGAGCTCTGAGCCAGAGCTCCACGAGATGAAAGCAGGTTGGCCATTGCCCGCCAGTGCATGGCTGGCCAGTCTGCCAGGCTGAGAGACTCAGGGCGTAGTGCGGGAACACGTGATTCATTCCTTCATTTTTAATACTTCCTGCAACAAGCATGTTATAGGTTACATGCTGTAACCCATGCCTTCTTGCAAAACTGTTTCTCTGTGTGAGGTTCTGGGTTAGTGCTGACTTTGCTGTTAGAAGTTTAACTCTTAGCAGTGTTCCCACGTGGGCTCTTCCCCACCTGTCTTATGGACAGCAGACACTGGAGGGAAGCCAGGAAAAGCCATTCTCTGAGCCCTGGCTGTTTATAGTGTAGCTAGGATTTAAACTGAGCCCCTGGTCACCAGAGATCATAATCGTAAGCACCAACATGGAGGAGACATTAGGCTCAGATAGAAAAGATTACAGAGACTCATCGAGGCTAAGAAGGAAGCAGTGGGGGTGGATCTGCACCTGGCATGGAGGAGTGTCAGCCCAGGACCCACTGGGAGACTTGTTGGCAGCAGGAGGAGTGTGAGGTCTCCTTGTGGGAAGGTGGGTAAGGGTCAGATCCAGACCATGACGGTTTTCTGCACAGTGACAAAGAGCCAGGTTTCTAAAGTGAATCAGGAGCCACAGACTTTGTTTTACAAGGGAGTGGAGGTATATGTGGTTATTCAACCACATATACCTGTATCACCTGATAAATGAGGGACAGAGCAGAGACACAGTATGAGGTCGTCTGACACTCCACATGCCTGGTGGCCTTCATGTACTGTATTCTCTCCCTGAAGTGAAGAAGAAAGGGTAGATTCAAGATGATGCTGAGGAGGCAGACTTCTTAGGGTTGATGACGTTCATACAGAGATCCAGTTAGTGAGGGGCATAAGAGACTAACGTACAGAAAGCAGCTGGCCTCGAACTCCTGATCTTTCTGCTTCTGCCTCCCAACTGCAGGATTGTGGGTCTACACCACTGTGCCCACTTGATTTGCTTTCCATTAGTTGCTGTTCATCTATAATATGTTGGCTGTGGGCTAGACTTTAACCTGCTTGTATATCATAAGGTTCTTTTTTTAAAATGTCACTAGTGTTAATATTGACCTTGTCCGTGACAGAGGTTCAGTTAATGTTGCTAAACTGCTCTGTCTAGGGTATCACCACTTGTGTGAGAGACCGGAATGAGTGGGTTCCTTTTTTCACTCCGGGCATTGATTATAGGATCCTCACGTCAATTCACTTTAGAATTATACCCATGATTTATAAAGAGAAATCACTTAGAAAAGTGAAGTTATACGCAGTGGAGCTCGCCTCACTTCCTTATATTGGTTGCTGAATCATTCGGGGTAATAAAAAGAAGGTAAGAGTTCTTCTCCACATGACTTTTCGTTTGTTTTGTTGAGCACGCGCACACACAGAGCCTTTGCACAGGTACCTTATGTGCTTGCCCGAGGTTGGGCTGAGACAGAGCAGGGTCCCACCTGTCCCTGGGCACTCAGCTGTTCTGAAGCACTGTTGGCACTAAGCTCTCTCAATCTATATGTGCAAGCACTCCTTCCTTTGTTTTCCCATATGTAAGCACCAATGCTGGGAACGGGGACATTGAGTATCTAATGAGCAGATATCAGACTCTTGTGCAGCCTGCACTGCCTTGAGCAAAAGGACTGTAAGTCCACCCACCAGCCTGACTCCCTGTATGCCAGCACTGGCCATCTGGAATACTCCGTGGATCCCTTGGCACAAACTATATAAAAGATGGCAGTGGATGGCGCTGATTGCCTGGCTCCTGAAGACACAGCCTCTTCCAAGGCTGTTAGAAACAGTGTGTTCCATGACCATCAGCCTAGATGAACCACTTCCCCTGGGGGAGGGACTATGACTACAGGTGTCAAGCTGTGACTAGTCTAAGCACCCCCTTCTCCGACTGTGTGAGCAGGCTGTGAGGCTTGCTCAGAGTTGCCTAGGGACCCTCCAGTGCCACCCCCTTGGTGTTGCCACATCAGGTCTAAAAATCTCTGTGGCCTTTCTTTGCCTGCTTTTGGGAGCTCAGGCTGAGCTGGTGACAGAGGAGGAGAGACCGGAAGGATGGTTACCATGGAGACCGCGGCAGTAAGCAGGGCTTGACAGTAGGGTGAGCTGCAGCCTTGGCCTTGACAGCAGAGGGTCCTGCAGGTGCCACTGTGAACCTAACAGCATAGATACCACACACACCGCCTCACAGCTTGACAGCTGAAAACCGCAGATGCCCCTAACCCCCCCACACTTGGACCTGATGCTGCTCAGCTCATGAGCCTCATACCTGTCTCTCTAGAACAAAGTACTGACAACTTGTTTTTGAGTGCTAGAGATTGGTGGGACATAAGCCTTGGAGGCCTGTGGTCACGTGACAGCTGCAAAAGCATCTGCCATCAGAGGACTCGGTACTAGCAATATCCCCTGGGCTCAGATCCCTCTGTGGCTCCAGTGTGGTGCCTCATACTGCATTGATTCTGCCCAGAAATCCCACCTGTCCATTGGGCTCCTGTCTCCTGTGGCAGGAGATGCTTGACTTACCCCAGCCATGCCCGGCATCCAGCTTGTGAGTGACCATCTAGCTGCCTCATCTTGAGTAGAGGCAGGTACCTCAGCTGTATACCCTGGCTCTCACAGGCTGTCTCTAAGAAGCAAGTATTCTTGAGTCTTCACAGTGGCCATTAACAACCAACCAGTCTTTGAGGAGTGTAAGAGAGGCCAGGGAGAAAGAAGAGAACAGACAAAAGATGGAAGATGAGAGAGCAGACTGGGAGAAGCCAAAGAAGACAATCTGCATGGCTTCTTGCCAAGAGTTCCGAAGAACTGGATATCCCTGAGGCTGAGAGCTGTTCTACTAGTAGCCCAGGGTCCCTGTACCTGATCAATAGGTGACTTTTGATAAATGAGTGACAGAGCAGAGACACAGTATGAGGTGGCTTCCAGTGGATCTGCCATATTAGAGGCCATTGCTTGTTCCTGTATCACTAGCCCACACTAGTTCCTTGTGGCTGTTAAATATCAAGGGAGTGAGAAAGTTCTAGAAGTTCGTATTTGAAGAATTTCTTGTCTACCCACAGTTTCTCTCCCAAGTAGAGCAAAAACCTTTCAACCACTGACTGGTGAGAAGACCTCAGTACTTGATGTTCTGCATCCAGTGGGCTGTATGTCTGTCTAAGGTAATGCCTAGAATACAAGGGCTAGTGAAATGGCTCTATGGGTAAAGGTACTTGCAGCCAAGCTGAAGGACCTGAGTTCGATACCCAGAACCCATGTGGTGGAAGGAGAGAACTGACTCCTACAGGAGTACCTCTGAACTTCCACATGTGCAACACAGAGAGAGAGAGAGAGAGAAGGGGGGAGAGAAACTTAAAATACAAAAATAGGAAATACACCTTCTTGGTCTTCCTGGTCAGGTCCTCAGTGTATCATCAGATACCATGGTCTTTGAAGGCTGCAGGAGGCTGGGCTCCTGGACTGTGGTGGGCATGGAGAAAGAACCCACAGAGTAGATGCATTATCTTCTTTCTCAGAAGTTCCTCTGTCAATGTCTTTTTATTAGGAAAGTAACTAGAATCCTGGTGAACAGTCGTGGGCTAGACTGGCTTGGAGACTGCACAGAGACCCTGATGATAGGACGTGGGCATCCTGCCTTTAGCCTATCCAGGGTCATGCCATGCAAGGCCCGCTGTGGATGGACACGAGGGCCTGGGGTAGGCAGGGACAGAAATCCAGGGACTGGCACTTGACATTTTCCTCACATGTATGTAATTGAATGTTACGGACACTGAGGTGTGAAATGCTTTGTTTGCCATCCCATAATGTACCTTGCTAAAGTGGAACTTGGGATATTTTGAGCTCCCTACCATCTGACATTGCTTACTCCCTTTTGAGGAATAGAAGAGCTGTGCCGTTAATAAGCTTGCTAGCCTGGGTTATCGGCCCTTCAGGCCCCCAGACCCCAACTTTTGACTCTTTCCTTTTGTTATCTCTTTATCTTCCATCCTGTCCCTACCCCTCAGGACTTGTTCAGAGCCCCAATATGGCTGGTCCAGGTTCGTGGACATGGAGAAGTTCTCACACGTTTTGGTGAGCTAGGTAACTTTCAGGTTGTAGGGTGTGAGGCTAGTTTTAGGTCACCTTGACACAGCCTAGAGTCACCAGAGAGGAGGGAGCCTCAATTAAGAAAATGCCTCCATGAGATCCAGCTGTAGGGCATTTCCCTCAATTGGTGATCAATGGGAGAGGGCCCCGCCCATTGTGGGTGGGGCCAACCCTGGGCTGTTGTTCCTGAGTTCTTTAAGAAAGCAGGCTGGGCAAGCCATGAGGAGCAAGCCAGTGAGCAGCATCCCTCCATGGCCTCTGCATCAGCTCCCGCCTCCAGGTTCCTGCCCTGTGTGAGTTCCTGTCCTGACTTCCTGGATGCCAACGTGGACCGTGAGCTGAATAAACTCTTTCCTTCCCTGCTTGCTTTAGAAGCCCTAACTAAGACAAGCTATTACCAGCATAGTGGGGTGTTGCTGCAACAGACATGCTTTTGGAGAGGATTGTAGGAGGCCCCTTTGGGAGGGGGTTTTATGATCTTGTGATCTTGTTCTGGATTTTATGGTCTGTCCTGGAGCTGGTGTCTTACAGCTTAGTTTCTGGGACTTAGGGTCTGTTCCTCAAGCTGGTGCCTTTTTAAAGAATCAGACCTGGCCCTTAAATGTAGAGGCTCTAAGTTACATGTATCGAATGCTTATATCCACCTCAGATCTACACATTAAAACCCCAAAGCTCCAGTATGGAGCATTTGGAGATGGAGCTTCTGGGAGGTAATCTGTCACAAGGCCAGACTGATGAGACTAGTGCTCTTCTGGGAGGGCTTCCTCTTCCTCTCTGTGCCCACCCTCTCCTCTACACTGTGTGAATACAGTGAGATGGTCACCTGTGACCAGAGGGACTTTCACCAGGCACGGGGTTGCAGCATCTATGACTAGAGGGACCTTCACCAGGCACGGTATCTACAGCATCACGATCTTTTCTTTTCAGCCCCTAGTACAGAATGTTTGCTTCTTAAGCTGCTTAATTGTTTATTATTTTTAAAGCAAACCTGAGCTAAGGCAAGTGGGAACTAGGAAGAATTGCTCTCTGTGTGGTTATGAGGTTACACAGAAGGTAGCTTTCATAGGGCAGTGCTTAGTTAGATATTCGTGAAATAAGTGAACACTGTAGAAATCCAAATGCGGTGGAACGGGGTCTCCAGACTGAGAGCCTGTGAACATCCTCAAAGCCCTTGTTGGACCGTTAAAGACCGTTCTCGTCGTTAATGAGTATTGGTTCCGGTCTCTTTTACAGATCATGTTCAGAGAGTCGCTCCTCTCAAACGTGTTTTGAGCTCTGAGTAAGAAGGAACACGATTTGCATTTCTGTTTCTCAGTAGAACTCTCTTTTGTGGGTCACTCCACTTCAAACGGACTTAATGATAACATTACGCTGCTCCAACTGTGTGTTAGTCACCGTACCCGGAGCTTTGCATATAGTACTTAAAGTCAGAAAATCGTAGGAGGAACAGGTTGTCCTGGGGGTCATGCAGAGGCTACTGTGATTTGGACCTCTGTGTTCTTTCTTCTGTTTCACTGGGTGACAAAACGACCTTGAGAACACAAAGACACAACAGCTAGAGTTCCCAGGCTGGCTGTTGGCATTTTGTTGGCATTACTGCCACCTGCTGGCTATTCAGAAAATAGCCGCGCATTATGTCAGCATTTGTTAGCAACAATGAAAGCAAATCTAATTTAATGTCTTAGTAAGATGGGTTGCTGAATTTCTAAGTCTTTAGTGTATTGCATTAGTCAGAATATATATATGGGATTTACTAGACTGACTTACAACCTGTGGTTCTGGTAGTCCAACAATGACTGTCTCTCTTTATGGACTGTCTCTAAAGAGTCTGATAGTGATTCATTCCAGGAGGCTGGAGGTCTTTGCATTCTGATCTGGTACTGGGGTCCTGGAGGGTCTGGAGAGCTGCTGGCTTTCAGTCTGTGTTGAAAACTAAAGACGTTGGATTTAATACCAGCAGCAACAAGCTAGATGGGCTTGCCAGAGAGAGCGAGGGCAAGCAGGCAAAGAGCAAAGTTTCCTTCTCCTGTGTCCTTCATGTGGGCTGTCACAAGAAATGTGGTCCAGATTCGGGTGGGCTTTCCTGCTTCAAATTATGCGAGTAAGAAAATCCTTCACAAGAATGCCCAGTAGCTTGGGTTTTGGCTGATTCTAGATGTAGCCAAGTTGACAACCAAGATTAGCATCCCATTTATACAGCAAACGTTAGGACGTAACCTTTGAATGTGTTGTTCAGAAAAAAGACAAAGTAAGTCTGGGGGAGGGGATAGGGGGCTGTGACACCAACATCTTGTTCTCTCATTTACACAAGAGGCATCTCATGGAGGCTGCATCCGTGCCAGCCATCCTGGTGGTGCAGCTAAATACAGCACGCAGAGAGGGCTGTGGAACTTACCCTGTCCTTGAGCCATAGGCAGGTCGACAGAGAATCTGAGTCCTCAGTGGCTTATCCAGGCAGAAAACACAGCTCATAGTTCACAACCACTGTCCACCCATGGCTAGGTTGGCATGCCATCTGCCCACCCCAGAGTAGATGTGTATCAGGTCTTTCCAGAGAGTGGAAAGTATTTTGAAGAAGCAACCCCCCCCCCCCCCCAATTTAAAATAAGCATCATATTGAACTTTGAAAAGGAAGAGATATCCTAAAAATACAGGTGGGAAGGAACGTGTGGAAAGGCTGTTTTCTCATGGTGGTGGAGATGGTGGGGTTGGACAGTGGCTGTCAGGGCTCCTAGCCGCTCACCTAGAAGCACCTGTTTTCTCTTTGCTTCCCTCAACAGCAAGTCGCTGTGATGTTTACTTCATAAGGCCCATTTCAATAATGAAACACGCTAAGTTTGACATTTAGTCTCAGAGGTAACTGAATATGCATTTCATCAGACCCAAATTGTAAGTAGGCAGGTTATGAATTATGGCGAAATAGTCATTTGCAATTGGCCAAGAGAGATTAAAAAAAGATGGCATAGTTTTGTGGTCATTGCTCTGATTTTCCTGATTATAGCATGGCAGCCCTCTTTTAAAAATTATTATTATAATGCTGGAGGGCAGTGGTGGTGCACGCCTTTAATCCCAGCCCTTGGGAGGCGGAGGTCGAGGAAATTTCATGCCCAGAACAACGGGAGAATCTTGAAAAGACAAAGCCGTTAAAGAGAAAGCATGCAGGAGCTGGGTCTGATGTGCGCACAGGAAGTGGATGTGAGAGCAGGAAGTGGGCCTGATGAGTGCCAACCGATTTTCGGGTTTTGTTTTTTGTTGTTTTTCTGGGGGGTGGGGGTGGGGGGACAGAGTGTACAGGAGATTTCATTTTGCCCTACATACGCACCCTATCATGTTTCCACCTCAAAAACCCGGCTTGGATAATCCCAACACCTCAGTCCCAAGGCTCGAAACAGACATGCAGTCCGCCAAGTCAGGTTCACCTGTACATTGAGGTGGAGCCCGTGCACTCCACATCATTTCTCATTGCGTGATTTGTCACTGCATGTGATAGACCGAGGCACCTGAAGACAGTTATCATGAACTAACCTTATAGCACACTGTTAACCAGAGAATTTCTTCCAAGTCTAAAGGTTTTTATACTATAGTGATTGACACTGGGTTTTAATTACATTGTCCTTTACATGTGTAATTATGAAACCAAAGAGTCTTATTTTTATTAATTTAATTGCTCTTCATAGATCTGGTACTGATTACTCTTCATAGATCTGGTACTGATTTGGGTAAATCCAGAATTGCAACCTTTAAACAGCTGTACTGTTAGCTTCTGGCCAGGAGATGGTGCTGTGCTTCTCATTTAAGCCCTTCATGACTTTTCATAAGAAAGTGGTCCGTTGTAAACTTCATCACATGACTGTCCACTGACATTACATTAAAACATTAGAAAAGTTGAGTTGTAGTAAAGGGATCTACTTATTTTTATCAAAGAATGAACACGGCACTCCCTGGTGGGGCACCAAAATGGAAACTTAAAAAGACACCACTGCTTAAAACTTATATGTGGACTCACAAGGCTCACAAAACCACAACCGAGTCAAATGAATTATGCTTTGATTTGATACAGAATTCTTGGCTGACAGCCTTCCTTTTTAATGCTGAAAAAATGTCAGCACTACCCTTTAAACCGCGAGTGCTAATGAGAAAGCTCTCACTAGGGTGATCCGCCATCTTCTTGGGCTACTTTCAAGTAGATTTTATTTTAGTAAGTTTAATTAATTCAATCAGCCATGTGGGGAGGGGCATAGATTTCGTATGCTTTATCATGTTTGAGGATTGACCATATTTTTGCAGTTGTGTCTCTTGCAAAATTTGGAATGGATTTAGCCATTATTTCTTCGAAAACCCTTTCATCCTTGTTAGTTTTCTCTCTCCTTCTGAAACCTCCCCAAAATTTTACTTTTGACTTTTTCTTGTAGTCCAACTGGTCCAGTTCATCTTCTCACCAGCGGTCCTCCAGTCTTCCTCTCCAGGGCTTGGGTTATTACAGTCACCCATGCCATGAACAGCTTTTATCTGGGTGCCGGCAACCTGAACGCAGAGTCTTGTGCTTATATGATGGGCACTTTACTGACTAAGCTATCTCCCCAGCTCGCTTCACTGTTTTAGTCAGTTAATTTGTTTTCTGTGTGCGGGTACTTTGTCTGCATGCACGTCTGTGTATCACATGTGTGCTTGGTGCGCACAGAGGCCAGAGAAGGGATGGATCCCCTGAACTGGATTCACATATAGTTGTGAGTAGTCATGTGGGTGCTGGGTTCCCAACATTCCCCCCAAGCACTGAGCCATCTTTCCAGCCCCTTTATTTAAGCTGTTTTATTTCCAATTTATGTCTGCATTTGGTCCTTCTTTATAGCTTCTATTTCTGTCTTTTACTTGCTTCTTCCTTTGGTTTTCGATTTTGCTTTTCAAGGCCAGGCTAACCTCAAACTCAGAGACTGCCTGCCTCTGCCTACTGAGTGCTAGGATTAAAGGCTCGTGCACCTTGCCCAACCTATGTTTTACTTGTTTCTAGCAGGTTAGCACTTGCCTGTTGAAGTGCTTTTATCTTGGCTGTTTTAAAACCTTTGTCAAGTCGTTTCAGAATCTCTGTTGTCTCAAGGTGAGCACTTACTGTTTTTTTTTTTTTTTTGGTTTTTCGAGACAGGGTTTCTCTGTATAGCCCTGGCTATCCTGGAACTCACTCTGTAGACCAGGCTGGCCTCGAACTCAGAAATCCACCTGTCTCTACCTCCCAAGTGCTGGGATTAAAGGTGTGCGCCACCACTGCACAGCTCAAGGGAGCATTTACTAATTGTTTTTTTATCATAAGGTTTGAAACCTTTCTTGACTGATTTTTTTTTCATACTATAATAGAATTTTGAATCTTTAAACTTCATTTAAAAAAACTGTTTTAGGGCTGTCGAGGTGGCTCAATCAGTAAATGAACCTGAGTTTGAACCCACATGGCAAAAGAAGACAACCAACCTCTGCACACTGTCCATTGACTTCCATGCACTCTGTGTGGCAGATAAGTGTGCCCTCACCTGAGGATGAGTTTGTGGGGGGAGGGGGACAAGTGCGCATGCGTGCACATGCACACACTTCTTTGTCAGGGGAGGAGGCGGCACTCCCTGCAGTTATCAGATTACAGTAGAATTTCCCGGTCCTGTTCAGTTTGGGTGGAGTGGGTAGAGGCCGCAGGCTCCTCACCACTGATTAGTGGAACCAGGTGTCTGGTTTTCCGTAAGGTCTCTAATGATGCAGTGACATGGAGTTGTCTCGTTATTTATTTTACACAGGTTTTTATTTAGTTTTTGAAAATTTCATACAAACATTTCTTTCTCCCCAGCTCCCCCTAGATCTTACTTTTCAGGGGTGGCCAATGTCCTGACAGTCGGTTCTCTGGTGCCACCCCATTTGGGAATGAGAAGGTACTTCATTACCCATGGGAGAGAGGACAGCTCCTGGTGCACTGTGGGGTCTCCAGGGACACAGGAGGCTGGGGTGCTTCTTGGTGTCCTGCAGGGACACTGCTTGCTCCTTTATTCACTTGTACTAGTCCAGGGAGTGCTGGAGTTTCCTCTTTAGAGTCCACGCTGTCCACCCCACCTTTGCTAGTGTGGGTGACACATTGTTTTCTGGGTTTTGGTCTTGCTTGGGTTCTTGTTTCTCAGGCCTCTGGCAGAGAGAGTTGGCTCCTAGTCGCTCATTTTGCAATACATACCATTGGCGTTTCCAGTTTGCTGGTGGCCTCTGTAGCTTTGCTTGGAATGTGGGGCAAACACTAAGCTCAGGGAATTCACACTGTATTCTTCATATCTCAAGGTCCCTAGTCAGTCTGTCTCCTTTTCTCAACTTTGGTAACAGCTTCTTTTTCTTCTAACTCCTCCTCCT
>JADRCH010000028.1:13953284-13980872 GCA_019843965.1 Rhynchomys soricoides | reverse complement strand
GGCAAATTATACTGAATTGAAACTGACCCTTCTTTGCCAGATTCCCAGCCTGCTCAGACCTGGTCCCTTAGAAACACCAAGCACTACTCCTGAGAATTTGCTACCCAAAAATGAGGACTACAGTCCATAGGTGTAAGGGTTCTTTTGTGTGTCTTATATAGGTTTTGCCCTTTAGAGATTGGGGAGATCTGTACCTTCAGCCAACTGAGAAAGCTGTTGGTGGCTAGGGCATCTACCCCAACACATGTACGTTCATCACCCCCACAAAGAGACAGACTCCAGTGAGGGGACTGGGGTATAGAGCTGGATCACCTTTTGTCTTCGGGTGTCTGGATGTTTGTATACTGTAGGGTGAGGCCCAGGGCCAGGTGTCCTTTCTTTTTCTTGAAGTGAACCCGGCAAGATGCTCTTTGTGGGTTGGGTTGCTTTAAGTGACAGCAGGGACCTGACTGGATAGAGCAAGAGCCAGGCTCTCTGAAATTCCCACAGAGGAAAAAACCTACTTGTGAAAACAGACCTTAGAAAAGTGGACTTCTTTTGAGTAAGAAATGGGGACTACGCCATCTTGGATGAAAGTGAGAGCTATCAGACGTGATCCTGCTTTAATCTAGGGTCCTAGCTATGTACCGATGGAAGAATGAACTCTCTCCCGTCTTCCCTCACTCATTTCTTATGGTTTTTTTTTTTTCAATGTCTGAAATATTAGTTCCTTTCAAATAGCAATCCTATTTACTTACTGTATTTATCCACCGAGATTGGTTTGTAGTTACTCAGTAAATGCTTGCTGAGCAAACGAATGAGGGACAGCATTCTGGCTTTTATGCATCCTGTCTGGAGAGGAAGTAGAGCATCAGAACTTACCCAGAAGAATCAGATGCTTGAGCCCCAGCTCTGGGGCCAGTGACCCAAAGTTCCCAAACTGTCAGTTACCAAATAAATAAATAAATAAATAATAAAAAGCCACATCATAGGGTAAAAACTATTTAACTAAAATAAATGCTTGGTATGGGGTTTGAAACAGCATGATGCTTAGGTTTTGTTTTTTGGGTTTTTTTTCCCTCCCTCACTTGATGCAGACTGAGGCCATCTGGAAAGAAGGAATCTCAGCTGAGAAAACACCTCTATCAGACCAGCTTGTGGTATGTTTTCTTGACTAATGATTGCTGGGCTCAGCTGATTGTGGGTGGGGCCATCCCTGCGCTGGTGGTCCTGAGTTCTATAAGAAAGCAGACTGAGCAAGCCATGGGAAGCAAGCCAGTACACAGCATCCCTCCATGGTCCTTGCATCAGCTCCTGCCCCAGGTTTCTCTTGAGGTCCCGCTCGGACTTCCCATCGTGATGGACTGACTATACACGGTAGGTTGAAATAAAGCGCTGTTCTCCCTAAGTTGCTGTTGGTCATGGTGTTCAGCACAGCAATAGAAAGCAAACTAAAACAGCTAGAGACGTTGTGGTTTATCACTGGGTGTGAACACACCATGTACTACAGGACCCAGAGGAACGCCATGAGATGTTGCAAGGGGTGTGTGAGCTGTGCAGCCCCAGATGAACACACAGATAGCGAGATGCACCTCAGGCATATTTAAGAACCCAGAACCATATATAGGTCTGCTCATGACCCAAATCAACAAGGCGATTGAAAGAAGGACCGTGGTGATGAGACCTGGCACCAGAAGAGTGTCTCCAAGTCTCTTGCCCCAGTAGCTCTTTTTCATTTGCCTACAGCTCAGAACAAGGCTTTTCATTGGAGCGGGTCTGCAGCCCTGCAGCGGTAGGCACACTGGTTAGCGAATGCTGGCGAAAGTGACAATAGAGTCTGGGTCATGTCCTGGAGGAAGTATCTCAGCCCTTTGCCTGCTGTCGGTTCAGATTTCACGCTTCTTTCCGCCATGCTATCTAAATTAAATCTCTACTTTACTTGGGAGCCCTCTGGCTTTTAGGTTCTATTTTTGGAATAGTAATCAAGGCGTGAATCTACTCAAAAGGAGGCTTCAGGGCTCCTGCCACCGTCTGGACTTCTCGGGCTCTCCCTGCTCCGCACACTCAGCCAGATCTATGTGGCTTTGAGGATCCTTCCTCTCTCCTGCTGTGGGGAAATTGTTCAACCACTGACACTAGTTGGTGTCTTTAAGGCTGCACCCAGCAGCAGTCTGGTACCTCTCTCTCACCACACAGGTTCGGAAGCCACAGCCTCAATAATAACACTGGCAAATCTGTGGCTTCCTTTTGGATGAGGCCCACCGGGGAGAAGAGTGAATAGGGAGGTCAGGTTTGTATGTGATGTCGAGCATGCTGGGAAAGGCTAGCCGGTACCAGCCTGACCCTGGGTTCGGACACCACATGCGGTAATATTTGTTGGAAGAACTGTGAGGAGGAACTGCCGATACTCCCACAGGCAGTGTAGACAGAGCCCTCCCTAAGATGCCGAGAAGACCTGACAGTTGGGGGAGTGTGGTGCGACTCAGTGTGCCTGACTTGATTTCCCCTTGGAGAACTCATTTCCAGATGCCCCTGATAGCATAAGCCGGCTCACATGGGGGCGGGGTGGGACTAAGCACTGAAACTCAGGTCCATGGGGAAACACTTTCTTTTGACTACCTTGCGCAGAGTTTGGACAAATTGGCATTTGTTATGAGTCTATGTCTTGATGCTACTGTGACTCCCTCTCGGAATTCCCAAGTCGGTGCCAGGGGCTGTGTCTCTGACTCTCGTCTTAATCTATTTTCTGCTACAGTAGCAGACACTAAGTGATTTATAGCCAGAAGATTATTTGGCTCACTCTTAGGGAGGCTTTGAGTCCATACCGAGGACGTCACATGGCCAGAACGCGTTAGACAGCAACAGAGCATGCGCTCAGTCTCATAGCTGGCATCAGTCCTTAGGCACATATATTTTCAAGTTTTCATTGTGTCTGTTCTTTGTTTGGATGTGCGTTTCCGTGATGGCTAGTGAGCTTGAAGTTTTCATGTTTACTAAACATTTTTGTTTCATCTTTTGAGAATTCTCTGTGTCGTTAGTCCATTCATTTAATGTTGTCTTGTTTAGTTTTTTTGAGTTCCTTGTATATTCTAGACCTAACACTGTCACGTATATAGCTAGCAAAGATTTTCTGTCATTCCATAGGCTGTCTTATTGCTCAGTTAATTCCTTTGCCGTGCAACAGCTTTTTCATTTCATAAAAGCTCACCTGTCAGTTGCTGGCGTTATTTCTTGAGGGAACTGAGTCCTAGTCAGAGAGCCCTTGTCTCTACCTGTGACCTGGAAGTGTTTCTTCTGCTTCTTCCTCTAACAGTTTCAGAGTTCCAAGCCTTAGATTCAGATCATCGATCCATCTGGAGTTGAGATTTTGTACAAGGTGAGACAAAGGAAATTAGTCTCAATCTCTTACATGTGGGTATCCAGTTTGTGGAAAATTTGTTTTTTATCCACTGTATATTATTATTTATTTATTAATTTATTTGTTTTACAACTTTGTGTGTGTGTTTCAATCTGGGTCTTCTCTTGTATCCCACTGATCCACTGACCTGTGTACCTGTTTTGTGCCAGTGCCACACTATTTTCTGGCAGTATGGCTCTGCAGTATGATTTAAAATCAGGCATGCCAATGCCTCCAGTAATATTCCTTTTGCTCCAAAATACTTTGGCTAGCTAGGGTTTTTTGTTCTTCCATATGAATTTTAAGGGTTTTTTTTTTTTTTTGTATCTATGAAGGCTGGCATTAGAATTTTTATGGGATTGTATTGAATGTGTGGGATGGCCTTTATCACAGCATTAATTCTTATAATCTGTAGGCATGGGAGGTCTTTTCATCTTCTAGTGTCACCTTTAAATTTTGTGTGTGGGGGTGTTTAAAGTTTCCATTGTAGAGGTCTTTTACTTCCTTGATTAGGTTTATCAGGTATATTTCTTATTAATAAATTTATACAGTATATTTTGATTGAATTATTTCCACTCCCCCTCAGTTCCCCCTGGCTCCTCTCCATCTCCCTACCCACCCACCTTCATTCTCTCTTTCTCTTTCTCTCCCTCAAAAAAAACATGAAAAAAAAAAACAAGAAAACCAATAAGATAAAAAAAAACAAAAGAAAATGCCAGGTAGTGGTGGCGCACGCCTTTAATCCCAGCACTTGGGAGGCAGAGGCAGGTGGATTTCTGAGTTCGAGGCCAGCCTGGTCTACAGAGTGAGTTCCAGGACAGCCAGGGCTACACAGAGAAACCCCGTCTGGAAAAACCAAAAAAAAAAAAAAAAAAGAAAAAAAGAAAGAAAAACAAACACACACACACACAAATACACAATATGGAGTCATTTAATGTTAGCCAGCTACTCCTAGATATGGCACCTCCTATACCCAGTAACACTCCATTGGAGAAAACTGATTTCTCCTCCACAGTCGGCATCATCACTAAGAGCTTCTTGGTTCTAGGTTGGGCTTTGTGCCCACTTTCTCTTCTCAGTGTTTGATTTTGACCGGTTTGAACTTGTGCAGGTCTTGTGTGTGTTGTCACAGTCTCTGTGAGTTCATATCCTCTTGTGTCAGGAGGACGCTGTTCCCTTGGATCTTCCATCTCCTTTACTGACTAGTTCCTGAACCCTGAAGGGAGGAATTTGATGCAGACATCCCATTTAGGACTGAGTGTTCCAAGGACCCTGACTCTCTCCAGACTGTTCAGTTGTGAGTCTCTGTGTTGATTGCAAGAAGCAGTTCCTCCGAGGGTTGATAGAGGTTCTGACCTACAGCAATACATCGTGGGAGTCATTTTATTGCTATGTTCCTTTAACAGAATAACAGTCGTGGGTTTCCCCTAGGCTTATCTAGTCCTAGATACGTGGCCATTTTTGCAATGCTGTGTATAGATTCCATATCATGAAGTGGGCCTTAAATCCAATTTTAAAAAAAAAGTTTGGTTACTCCCGTAACATTTTTGTCACTGTTTTCTTGCAGACAGGTCTCTGTTGTGGGCTCAAGGGTTTGTTTTTAGATGAAATTGTGTTGTGGTGAGTTTTTACTTCACCATTTGGCTCATGGCGAATTGCACATGCGCGCCTACCTATCTTTTGATCCGTGGATGAAAGATATAGACACGTTAGCTTATTTTTAAAAATTCTTTGGCATGCCGGCAGTGGTGGTGCACGCATTTAATCCCAGCACTCGAGAAACAGAGACAGGCGGATTTCTGAGTTCGAGGCCAGCCTGGTCTACAGAGTGAGTTCCAGGACAGCCAGGGCTTCACAGAGAAACCCTGCCTCAAAAAACCAAAAGAAAAAGAAATCTTTGGCTACTTTAAAGGCTGGACACTCCTAAGCCTTCCCCTGCTGCCCCAGGCCCAGTCAGGGAAGTGGCCAGTGCCCACCCACCTGAATTCTCCCATGGCTGGTTGGCTTTATCTCCTGCCGCTCCTGTATCCATCCCATCCCTCTATCCTGAGTCATGGAGTCATGGCGATTCTCTCTTCCTCTCTGTGTCCTTCCTTTACAATTCTAAGTGTCCCGCCCATGCCCAGCCATTGGCTGTTGGCATCTTTATTGATCGATCAAAAACCAACTGGGGACAAGGACCTTCAGCATCTGGACATGCAGATTCCCAATTGAATCAAAGCCTTGGAACCAATCTCCAACAAAATTGATTACCTTCCTCCTCTGGTATTGTGGAAAATAACTTCCTGTACTGGGAATACTCTTCCATAGCAGTGGAGCTTCTAGTTGGGCACCATCTTGATTTCTCCACATGCAATGACAAAAGCAAATTGTGTCCTTTTTTTTTTTTTAAGTTTGTTTATTATTATATGTAAGTACACTATCGCTATCTTCAGACACACATTATGGATGGTTGTGAGCCATCATGTGGTTACTGGGATTTGAACTCAGGACCTTCAGAAGAGCAGTCAGTGCTCTTAACCGCTGAGCCATCTCTCCAGCCCGCAAATTGTGTCTTTAGCAATAGGGTTTACCCTTAGTGGAGAGAGTAACCTTGGCAGTCGTCTTTCATGCTGGGTCTGTGGGATTCCTTTGGCCAATAGCTCAACAAGATGTAACCTGGCATTGGAGGCTTAACTTGGTGAAACCAGATGTCTAGTTGGGGCATTGTCTCTCTCATTATATGGTGAGATGGAAACTTTCAGTTGTTGTTGTTTTGGAAAGTCAGTTATGTCAAACGATGTTTTGTTGAGACACACAGGTAAAAAGACGTTTTGTTAAAACAGACACCTAAAAACAAACCAAAAAAACATTTTTCTGAAGTGGACACAGGTGAAAGGGTGTTTTGCTAAAGTAGACACATAAAAAATATTTTGCTAAAACAGACACAGATAAAAGATGTTTTGCTAAAGTAAAAACACAAAGGGACACATTGTTGGGACGAGCCTGGTGTGGTGGAACGAAGTCCCACATGTCTGTCTGGGAGCTGCGGCTCTGGTTGGAACAGCAGACACTTGGGAAGTGACCACGAATCTTCCCACACAGTCTGATGGGTAGGTGGGGGCTGTAGAAGCCTTTTCGGAGCCTGCCTGTGGGTGGAGGAGAGGGCCATTCCTGGGGAACTCGCAGCAGCCGGCTCCATGGGTTCTCTAGCCCAGGCACTGCAGTCGCTAGCCTACCGGCTAGCCGGAGTGCAGCTGGGGTTCCCACTGGGACCAGGTCTTGGCAGCTTGGGGCCCCAGGTTAGATGCTTAGGCTTGGGTGAATGGGTACTGTCTGGGAGCACTGGGATCCCCTCAGCGAGAGATTAGCCGAGGCTCATTAATTGAGGGCTGGATCCCTCGATTCCCATGGCGGGTCCAGATGAAGAGACAGTCCATAATTCTAAGATGTTTTATTTCATCGTGTGGAGAGCAGCATGGATGGAATTGTACCCCCTCCTCTCCCAGAGAGGCAAGGCAGATATAGTAACTGGGAAGGGGTGTGCCTAAGCTTCTAGGTGTCTCATTAACATGGGGATGGTTTGGGGCTGTGTGGCCATGCCTTTACCTTGGGGGGGGGGGGTATGTGACCGTGACCTTTCTGATAACTCCAGCTTGTGTCAAGTTGACACACAAAACCAGCCAGTACAGGTATTCTGGTGGCTTCTTGCCACTTCTGTGGACTCTGGCTGATTGACAAAGTAAATTATAAGTTTCTAGGTGTGTCAGCTGACATAGACTCACACAGAGTTTTGCTAAGACAAGACCCGAAAGAGGGCACATAATGTGTAGAGGAAGTATAGATAGAACTCAATGGACAATGACAACCGACTTACATAGCTGTCTTCACAACACTTTGTTGGTCTCACGTCTTTGTCTTGCCTTTGATGATCTTCATGCCCTTGAGAGAGGCACAGCAGAAAGCTTCTCCTGATATCCCTGCTGGTCCTGGTCACTCCTGCTGACTCCTGCTGATTCGATTTCGTGGAGGCCTGGCGGTTTCTACTGGGTTGTGGCACCACAGCTGATTCATGTTTACTATCCTGACACTACTAAACTAGACTACTAACATCCTGACAATTGGAGATTGAAATCCCCTCAAGAAACTACTTCTAAACCACATACAACGGAGCCTTGTGGCTTCTTCTAGATCGGCCTGCCATTAATAATTTTGTGAATGGTGTTTTCGAGTGGATCGGGCTGACGCTACTGATTTGTGTGAACTAAACTGCTGATATCCTGACAACCCAGATTAGAATTGCTCCAAAAAAACCCTATTTCTAAACAAGTCCACTTCTCCCGTATCCGAATAACCTTTCTTTTCTATTACCTCTGGTGGATGTTTGGCTAAAAGAGAGGGTAAAACATTTAAGAACCCTCATTAAAGCAGGTTTAAAAAAAAAAAAAATCCAAGAGCTGGAGAGATGGCTCCTTGGTTAAGAGCACTGACTGCTTTTCCGAAGGTCATGAGTTCAAATCCCAGCAACCACATGGTGGCTCACAACCATTCATAATGAGGTCTGATGCCCCTTTCTGGGGTATCTGAAGATAGCTACAGTGTACTTACTTACATATAATAAATAAATCTTTAAGAAAAAAATCTAAACCTACAATATGGTGGCTCCATTTAAATGCTTTCATATATGCATATTTTAGGCTGTTTCTGCAATAGTAGGTTCTCATGTGGCTTTTCACTGTTCCTGTCCCGCTTTCCTCCTTTGCCCTGCCCCCACCCCTCTATTTAATTCTCTTTACAACACTATACTCTATTGTCCCTTCTTTGGAAGCTCTCACCCGTGGTCCCCTACTAGCTACTTAGCCTCCATGGTTTATTTGGATCGAAGCACACATATCTAAAGCATAAAAAGCAACATCTGCATATTATAATAGAAAACATTTGTCTTTTGGGGTCTGGTTCCCTCACGCAGGATGATTGTTACTAGCTCCATCCACTTACCTATACATTTCATTTTCTTAACAGCTAAATAGTATCCTGTTGTGTAAGTATGTCACATCGTTCATCAGTTGATGGACATCTATCTAGGTTGTTCCCAGTTTCTGGCTTTTATGAATAGAGCAGCAATGAACAGGGCTGAGCAAATGTATCCACAGTAGGATGAAGCATCCTTTGTCCAAGGGCAGAATAGCTGGGTCTTGAGGTAGATCTATTCTCATCTTTCTGAGGAATAGCCACATGGTTTCCATAGTGGGCTTGTTGTAAACTACCTTTTGTTAGGTTAAGGTGTGTGTACCCTTAATCTCTCCAGGACTTTTATCATGAAGGAGTGTTGAATTTTGTCCAAAGAGCCTTTCTACATCTAATGAGATGATGTCTTTTATCTTTCAGTCTGTCTATGTGGTGGATTAAGTTCATTAATTTATACACGTTGAACTATCTCTGAATCTCTGAAATGAAGCCAACTTGACCATGTTGGATGATCTTTTTGATGTGTTCTTGGATTCAGTTTTCGAATATTTTATTGGGAACTTTTGTATCTACGTTCATAAGGAAATTGGAGCAATTTTTCTTTCTTTGTCGGGTCTGTGTGTGGCTTTGGTTTCACGGAAGTAGTGGCTTTGTAAAAAGAATTAGGAAATGTTCTTTCAGTTTTTATTTTGTGGAATTACTTGAAAAGTGTTGATGTTAGTTCTTCTTTGAAAGTCTGAAAAAAAAAAGCCGGGCAGTGGTGGCGCACGCCTTTAATCCCATCACTTGGGAGGCAGAGGCAGGTAGATTTCTGAGTTCGAGGCCAGCCTGGTCTACAGAGAGAGTTTGAGGACAGCCAGGGCTACACAGAGAAACCCTGTCTTAAAAAACCAAAAAAAAAAAAAAAAAAAAGTCTGCTGCACTGAATCCATCTGGCCCTGAGGTTTTTGTTTTTTGTTTTTTTTTTTTTTTTAGTTGGGAGAGTTTTAGTTCCTCCTTCTATTTCACAAGAAGTTACGAGTCTGTTTAAATTATTTACTTCATCTTGATTTAACTTTGGTAGGTTGTGTGTATCAAGAAATGTATCCACTTCTTTTAGGTTTTCCAGTTTGGTGGAGTACAGATTTTAAGTATGTCCTTATGGCTCTCTGAACTTTCTTAGTGTCTGTCTGTCGTAATGTCTCCTTTTTCATACCTAATTTTATTAACTTGGATGCTCTTTCTCTGTCTTTTGGTTAATTTGGCTAAAGGATTGTCAATCTTGTTGATCTTTTCAAAGAATCAAGTCTTTGTTTAATTGATACAGTGCATTGTTTCTATGTTTCTATTTCATTGATCTTAACTCGGAGTGTGATTATTTCTTCCCTGGTATTCTTTTTGGGTTTTAATCCTTTTTGCTTTTCTAGAGTATGTTATTAATATGAAATTTTCCAGGTTTTAAAGTTTAAGTATGTGAGGGTTTTTGTTTGTTTTGTTAGACCCTCAGCACTATGAACAGCCTTCATTATGTCCCATAGGTTTGGTAGGTTCCGTGTTTTCACTTTCGTTCAATTCCAGAAAGTTTTACATTTCCTTCTTGTTTTTTGTCTTGACATAATTTGTATTTAGTAGTGAATTGTTAATTTTCCATGAATTTGTATAGTTTCTGCTTTTTCTATTGTTGATGTTCAGCATCTTTAGTGGATGGCGGTCCACCTTGGTGGATGGGCTATCACGAGCTATTTCTTTCTTTTTTTTTTTTTTTTGAGCCATGCTTTGCATTCTAACTTGCTTTGTGTTCTAATACATGATCAGTTTTGGAGACAGTTCCATGGGCTGCTGAGAAAAAAAAATATGTTCTTTAGTGTTTAGTGTTCTGTACATGTCTACTAGGTCCATTTGGTTTATGATACTACTTAGCACCAGCATTTCTCTTTAGTTTTTGTCTGGATGATCTGTCTATTGGTGAGAGTGAGATATTGAAGTCTCCCACTATCCCTGTAGGGCTCAATATGTGATTTTAGTAATGTTTCTTTCATGAATCTGGTACACTTTTGGTTGGTGCATAAAATTTAGAATTGTGATATCATCTTGGTGGATTTTTCCTTTGATGAGTATGTAGTGTCTTCTCTTATCTCTTCTGACTGGTGTTGGCTTGAAGTCTGTTGTTTCAGAAATTTAAAAAGCTATACTTACTAACTTCTTGGGTCCATTGACTGGGAATACATTTTTTCCATTCTTTTACTGGAAGATGAAGTCTGTCCTTGATGGTAAGGTGGCTGTGGTGGCTATTCTTGGTTGTTGATATGACTAACTTGGAATGAACTAAAACCCAAATGGCTGGGGACATCTGTGAGGGATTTTTTTTCTTAAATTATTTAAAGTGGGAAGACTAATTCATATCTAATTCATATCCATTGAGGTGGGAAGAGCCACCTTTACTCTGGGCAAGACCTGCTGGCAGCCTGTATGAACGACATGGAAGAAGGAAGCTTGCTCTCTCTGCCTGCTTGATCTCACTCTCCTTGGCAAGTCTATTTCTTCACCTGCATCAGAACTTACTTCTCTGAGAATCTGTCATACTGAAGACCAGCTCAGATATTCAGCCTTGTGGACTGAACAACTACTGGATTCTTGGATCTTCTATAGATAGACAGACATTGTTGGACTATCTGGACCACAGTCTGTAAGCCATTCTAATAAATCTCCCTCTTACACACACACACTCTATAAATTCTGTTCCTCTAGAGTCTGGTTTCTTAAACTAGTCTCTTAGTCTATATCTTTCTACTGGGGAATTCAGGCCATTAATATTGATAATAATTGATGAGCAGTGCTTATTAATTCCCATTATCTTGTTGTTGTGATACAAGTTTCCCCCTTCCTCTTTTGATTTACTGAGGTCGTTTATTCTCTTGGATATGGTTAACCTCCTCAGACTGAAGTTTTCCTGCTAGCTTCTTCTTTAGAGCTGGAATGTTGGACAGAAATATCTTTTTGCTGAACTGGTTTATCAGCTGTAGGAATTTACTGGTGGAATATTTAGGGACTCTTATGTCTAGAATCATATGATTCCCAAATAAAAATATATTAAGCTCTGCTTGGTATTAGTTTCTCTTTAAAAGTCTCGTAGATCTCAGCAGGAAATCTATCTGGGCCCGGAGCTTTTCCAGTTGGATTTTTTAAATTACTACTTCAATCCTGTTACTTGTTACAGATCCGTTTACATTGTTTATCTCATCTTGGTTTCACTGAGATAAAAACCATAGACAGATGCATCTAGGAGTTCACTAATATCTTTTAGATCTTCCAATTTTGTAGAGAATAGATGTTGGTAAGGTTTTTAGGTTTTCATTGGTATCTGATACAATGCCTCTATACCACCTGTAATTTTCAGGAACTCTGGCCTTCTCTTCCGTTTGGTTAATGGTTTGTGGATTGTGTTTATCTTTTCAAAGAACCAGTGCTTTCTTCCATCGCTTCTGTATATACCTTTCCATTTCTTTTTTGTTCCCCCAACTCCTGGTTTTTGGTTTAGAAAATTCAAACCTCAAGGGACATGGGACGGTTTCTGAAGAATAGACAAAAGTTCTTGACCAGAAGCTGAAGAGAAGTGTGATTTTCCAAGGAGAAAAAGGAAGGATTACAGCTTGTGTCTAGGTTGAGGAGATGGTGACAGATGACAGGAACCCAGCTGACCTGTCCCTCTATTCTCTGGCACAAGCTGCAGGGACTACAGTCAGAGGTTCTGCCGAGGCCTGCAACCCAGCCCTTCCGGAAGTGTGCTTTGCAGGACTCAAAGGGCCTTAGGCAGCCTCTTGGCCAACAACACACTGACCCCAAAGCATTCCTCTCTCAAGACACTTGGCACCAAGTAACACCTAGAGTTGAAGCTCAGCCTAGGGACCCCAACCTTCCTACAGTGAGCATCTCTCCCTTCCCTGGGCTAAGAAGTAAACAGGAGCAGCTAATTGTTTGAATGAAGGAGAGACAAAGAGACTTTGAAGAGAAACAAAATCTACCAGCGTGTTAAATTATCCTGCCACATTGTGACATGAGTCCTGTTTTGGAGAACAAGATATTTATCTGCTACAGTTTCCATTTAATTTCCTGCAGGCTACAGTCCTGCAATTACAGTGCATAGGATCACTCTACACACTGGGGGTACTTTCCCAAGGCTAGGTTTGTCTGATTACCCTTCACTCACCCAGAACTTCCATCAGCTCAGTAAGAGGAGGCCTGAAAACGGAATCCTGTTGAGTTGGAGAAAATACATCCATAATTTTGACACCAGCATGCATGGACAAGATTCATGCCTGCTCTCCGGCCAATTTACCTGTAGTAAAAAGTATTAATTTACATGACTGTTGGAATAATAGGTATGAGGCTGTTTTCTTGGGGGTGGGAACTCTTTAATAGGATGGAGACCTGGAACAGGGGGGAAAATCCACCTTACAGTTGTAACAATGCTTCCCACTAGTAACGTAACTCTAGGATAAGGTTGATACATGAACACACAGCACCCGTTAGATTTAGCTTTGGGATGAGAATTAGGATGTATTATGCTAACGGGTTATTTGCTACTTACCATTAGTTACATGCAACATTCAATTTCAGACAAACAATACTTGTTTTTAGAATACACAGGCGACTCATGTCTGGACAGATCACACCAGGCCAGCACAGCTCCACGAGTAAAGGTTTATTTGGGGGAAGCGGGGAAGAGAAGGAGGAAAGAAGGGGGGGCAACGAAGAAGGGGAGAGGGGCTGGGGTCTCTGCCTTTTATTCGGGCTGTGACGTAATCACGCGCACCTCCATGCACAGGTGAGACGTGCAGGTAAAGCATGCAGGCAAGGTGCATGCTGGGAATGTGTGGCAGTTGACATGGCAACAGATGCAGGAGGGTCCTTGTCGCCTAGGGGTGATGTCATCGCTGGATTATTCGGAGGTGAACGGCGACCGTAAAGCTGGTCTCTGATGCCAACAATAAATATAATTCAAATATTACTCATTGTAATGAGTAATATTTAATAATATTACTAATATCTAATAAGTAATATCTAATAATATCTAATAAGTAATATTAGAAATTCTAATTTAGCCAGATGTTCTGTGTCCATCACTCTCTCCCCACGTTGGACTGTAACAGGGCCCCCAAGACAGACCTTAGCACAATGGACTCCATGATGGAAGTACCATTCAGGCTATAAAACTCAGCACATAGACAGGCACCACCAGCCAAAATTAAAGCAAAGGCCTAATCTACCCGAACCAGGCCCATAGTTCTGGGAAAGTCTCAAAATGTACTAACCTTGCTTTTTAACTTCTGTAGTTCTGCTTTGGCTGACTGTTCTTTATAACTGAAGTATGTCACCCCAGAACATGGTTTTTGTGTTTAAAAGCTCACCCGAGAAAGGCTTGGTGCTACAGTGGCATCCTGAACACCCAGCGTAGTTTCTAGTAAATACTTTCTATTGGCTTAAACCCATGCCCTGGCAGTCTTCTCTGGAGAATACCCCACAATAGGACAGTTCTACTTTTGGTAGACATGCAAACTCTCGAAGTTTCGATTTCTTCATTTGAAGCATTGGGTATAATCACATTTGCCTTACATAGCCGAGAAATAGATCATGCAACAGTAAGAGCCAAGAAACAGATCAGGCAAGGTTCAAGTAGTTACAGTGATTCAAATGCCATGGCTCTGTGCATTCCAGAACATGACTATAACCAAGTCTACATGGAATGAGACAAACCCTGTTTTTAATGGTTTTACTGAGATGTGCTTTTGGATGCCATTAAAGAGGGATGGTGACCTCTACTGTACAGTGTTCTGTGGCTTAAATGGGTTAATGAACGCAAAGGGTTTAACCCTGAACCTGGTATGTTAAAAGTACCCAGCCAGTGCTAGTTAGTTACATACCCAGTTAGTGCTAGTTAGTTACATACCCAGCTAGTGCTAGTTAGTTAAATACCCAGCCAGTGCTAGTTAGTTACATACCCAGCCACTGCTAGTTAAATTCCCAGCCAGTGCTAGTTAAATACCCAGCCAGTGCTAGTTAGTTAAATTCCCAGTCAGTGCTAGTTAGTTAAATTCCCAGTCAGTGCTAGTTAGTTAAATATACAGTCAGTGCTAGTTAGTTACATACCCAGCCAGTGCTAGTTAATTACTACGGCAGTTGTATATTTATGGTTGAATAGTATCAGAATGAATCCAGGAGATTTGGAAATGTATCTGAACCAAGGATGATTTATTGCGGCTAGGTGTGGTGGGCAATGTGTTTTGCTTCTAGTCAATTATCAGAAGGAGACAGGGACTGTCAAAGTGTATCTGGGGAAGACATGTCCAGGGCTGTTCCCCCTGAGTATGTTAAGAGACCAAAATAACACCTTCATGAGTGTGTTTGAGGAGCCTAGAATTTTCTTGCAGATTTCAGTCTATTTCTATAAACTCAGAAGAAACCAACAGCTGATGCCTGATTTACTGTGGGCAAAAAACATCCTTTATAAACAAACCACAGGCCCGAAGCAGCCGCAGATGAATTGATGGCCTGAGGCTACAACTCTCCCTCTTTATTAAATGAAATAGGCCCAATCTAGGTCATAGCATTAGCGGGGGGAGCGGGCCTCTCCAGATTTCTCTAGATCCCTGAGCTCAGAGGCAGATAAAAGAATTAATCAAGCAAAGCTTGGCAGAGGGCTTCCTGGGGGAGAGGGGGGGACTCTGATACCTTTAAAATAGAAAAACATTAAGAAGTAGCCACATAGACCACATAGAAAGAGGAGCTGGATATTAGGCGTATTAGTAGTAACTTCAAGTGGGTTTTTAGTTTTCAAACGCAAGTATCTATTTATCAGCTTCACATGGACTGCTAAATAGCTTTTCAGGGACCTTAGAGATTTAATGGAAAGTGAACGCTAACAAGAAGGGAGCTGGTCCTAGGACTGTACTAGTTGACAGATGGGAAGCTCAGCCCCACTCTGTCCCTCTCTAGGTTGCAAATCCACTCTCCACTCCTGTTGCTGGGTCTTTTTGTTGCATTTCTGATTTCTTGTCTCTCATTCTCTGTCTCAGTTGTTTTTCCTTGTCAAGTATTTATCTTCTAAATCCTTCAGAATCCACTTTTCATGTGGCTGCTTTCTAAGTCACTCTCAGTACTTGCTAGGTTTAATTGCTGAAATAATTATGTACTTCCCAGACTGTTCCTGTGGAGCGTGGAGGATGAGGTAAGGATCTGCACACAGCACTGGATGGGCAACAAACAGCTTCACATCAATCAAGCAGCCCAGCTTGAACTGAAGATGCCCCTTGGGAGTTTTATTTTAAGTTTGTTTTTTCCTAGTTGAGCCTGTCACTAATTTCTCTTCCCTATTTCTTCAGATGCAATCAAGACACATCAATGACTTTAAAATACATAAATTAAACATTTCTTTTAAAAAAGCAGTTGTTTTTGAAGTGTTGTGGCCCGCAGAAAGCAGATGTATTTTCTTAACTAATGATAGATATTTTCAAGGACAGAAAGCTTAGCATGTAAAACCTTTTTGGAAGCAATGGTGTTATGGGCTGACATGTTCCCATCCTTGACATTCATATCTGGAAACCCTGGTTCCAGTGTGTGGGGTTAGAATATGGGTCTCAGGGAGGTAAACAGGTCGTGAAGGTGACTCTTCACAGCAGTTAACAGTTACCCAGTGTGGTGAGTCGGATTGTTATCCTTCAGGTAAAGTAGTTGCAGACCACCACACAGATAAGGCCAAATTAGAGTCCTTTCTCAGCTATCGACTGAGAGCAAGCTTTTGCCTTCAACAAACTCTTAGCACCAAAGCTCAGAGGTACAGTAGTTGTAAAGGTGAGACCCACAATGACCTAATTGATGGATGTAGGTTAGACGAACCTGGCAACATTGGTTTTGACTATGTATTTGGCAGAACTGTTGGTTATGCCATGATCTGGGCCATGGAAAGTCCTGAATGTGTTATCAAGACAAACTCGACTGTTCTGGGTGTTAGGGGCTGAAAAGCACCAGCAGATACAAAGTGGAGTCAGAGAGAGATCAGGGCAGGATGGTGTTACCTCAGTCACTTCAGAATGAGAATGGCCTCCATAGGCTCCTATGTTTTAATCTTGGTCCCCAGTTCCTGGAAGGATTAAGAGGTGTGGCCTTTTTGGAGGAAGTGTTTCCTTAGGGATGGGCTCTGAATTTCAAAAACTCTTGCCATTCTCAATGTATCTTTCTCTGCCTCCTACTTGTGGAAGAAGATGTGAGGTCTCTGTTGTTCCTGACACCAGGCCTTTGTTCCACCATTACAGACTAACCCTCTGAAAGTGTAAGCCCAACTAAATGTTCTTTTATAAATTGACTTGGTCATGGTGTCATATCACAGCAATAGGAAAAAAATTAACTAGAACACCTAATCTATAATAATTTTTTTTTATAGCACCTTAAATGAGCTGAGATAGAATATTGGTAGTGGAAGTGGAAAGCCACTCAGACAAATACTAAAAATTATTGAGTGACCTCAGCATTGGCTAATGGAAAAAGACTAGGGACATTTTGATCGTTGTGTAGCAGTTTCTTCTGGGATTGAGTCATTCCTTCTTCCAGGTAAGCTCCTTAAGACAGAAAGCAAACAACTCAAAATACCTTTAGGAAATCCCTGAAACTGACCAGATTCATTAAGTCCCACCCTCCCAGAGTAAGCAATAGAGATATCTCAGAGTTATTCTCAGACAAGCAGAACTGCAAAGAAGACTGAACTTGGAAGAAGTTTAGACAACTCGAGTCACTCGGAAAAGACACTCTCTAAACCGTTGTGCTTCCTGCAGGCTGTGCAGCATGCTCTAGGTTCCCAGCTTTTGTGAGCTATCACCTGTGTTGGGGTGGGCTTTGGTGATGTAGCCATTTTTGAATCATTTTTTCTCCTGTCTGTAACCCCTCATGCATATTCCTGTAAATAAAACTCTTTGGTTCACCAAGTTGGACTTTGGTGGTACCTATACTTTGATCTGTCATGGGCTCCCTGTCTGCTGTGAGTAGACAGACATATATGTGTTGTCCCAGGAAGTCTTTTTGAAGGTTATTTTGGTGAGGGCTAGAGAGAAAAGGAAGGCAGGAAAGTTTTCATCTTCCAAAGAATGAATGAATATATATACACACACACACACACACACACACACACACACACACACACGGGATGGTAATGGCATCTCTCATGACATCTCAGAAGGAAATTAAAGACATGCTACCATTTGAGTATATCCCCCAAATTCATGTGCTGGAAACTTAACCCTCCATGCAACAGTGCTGAAAGATGTGGCTTGTGGGAACATGTGGATTAATATTCCCGTAAGAAGGTCTGATGGGCTGAGGATGCCTGTCCATCTTGTTGGCCATGTGAGGACACGGTGGTCTTCCCTTTCAAAGGACACAATCGGGGTCATAAAGTACAGAAGTAACAAAAAGGGCATGAGAAGAAGACCCAGCGGATAAAGGAACTTGTGGCTATGTCCAATGGCCTGAGATCTGTCCCTGGGACCTCAGATGGTGGAAGCAGAAACTGACCCCCACAGGTATTTCCAAACATGTGCCATTGTGTGTGAACATACACACACACACACAGAGAGAGAGAGAGAGAGAGAGAGAGAGAGAGAGAGAGAATCAAAGTTGAGATGACAGAAGAGTAGAACAGACACAGAAGTCTGCCCTGGCCTCTTAAGGCAAATGTGCCAAGATTTGTGTCAAGTTCCCAGGGAGAAATTTTCCAGCAGAAAGTCAAGTGCTGTGCTAGTGAGCTGCCAGAAGCCTCTAAAGCCAGTTCACAGAAGACATGCATGATATAGTACACAGTTAAAAAAAAGATGAACCTTGACCGACATGACCTCGCAGTAAACGATGTAAAGTGTATGGGGCCCTTTCAGCAGCTCCATATGATTAATGGGAGGGCAGGGTCACAGTGCTGGGCCAGAACCCCTCAGAAGTGGGAAGCCAGTTCCAGTGCCATACACAGCAGGCGGCAATGCAATCTTTGGGCTTAAGCTGGGCCCAGTTGTGCAAGCTAGCCTTTCTGAAACTATCAAGGATCAAAAGATGCTCAGAGGTCTGTGGTGACAGTAGCACCTCAGCATGAGAAGGGTGGGTGGCTCTTGGAGACTGTCTATAGGTTATGGAAAGCTAAATAATGCAGTGGGCCCATCTGTGCTGCTGTACACAAGATCGCTCCTTCAATGGATGATAATCGGAAGGGATGAGCTTTCTTTGTACTGCACTGGATGGTGCTGATGCCTTTTTTTTTTTTTTTTTTTTTTTGGTATACGTGTAGCTACCCAAGAGCAGCTGATATTTACTTGGATGAGACATCCTGTCCACCTTCTGTAAAAATATTTCGCCGAATGGTGCTAACGCTATATGATTGGTTTTATAATTCCAAGGCTTTAGCACTATGAGAAGTCAATTTCTGCTCTACCTAGGCTATCCAGGTGTCTTGGTCTGACACCACAAAATGGACCGAGACATTGCTTGTCAGTCGGGACATGAGCTTGGGATGGAAATGTCCACTTCTATTTGGCATCCCAGAATCCACTTAGGTTTTATTGTTTGCTTCAGAAATGTGATTAGCTTCCACCTACGCTTTGCAGGCTCTTACTAAATGTAGCTCTCACTAGAATAAATTCACCTAATTCAGAATCAGTAATGATTAGTTTAGGCTGGACAGGAGGAAGGAAATTAGGAAGCATTTATTTCATTAACAGGAAGAGGCGCCATTTAAAACCAAAGGAAACAAATCAAACATATCGGGGGAAGGTAGGATCAGTCTGAGGCGGAGAAGCCTCTTTCAAAAGCCATTGTCGTCAGTGAGGTCTTAAGATGGAGGCTGAACGCTGAGCGACCTGGTAAGGAAGTCCACAGGGCAGAGATTCTAGGGAAGATGTTCAGGCCTCCCGTTAGGGAGCACTGAGTTCAAGCGATCTTCCAGGGTAAAACACACATGAAGAATTCTCGATCGGAAATGAGATGGGAATTTCTATGAGAAAGTGTGTTAGGGGGAAAATCAAGAGTTGGCTTTGCATTTGTTTTCTGGAGTCATGCTCCAGTTGCCAGAGATAGTAGCTGTGGACTTCCACCGACCGTGCAGATCTGTCTGAGAGACCTGGGATCTGAGGACCTGAAAGAATGGGACGGACTACAGTTCAATGCTGTTGGCAACTTCACTTGAGTTTTAGTGTACTTTCATGTTGACTGTGACACAGAAAGCAATGGTTTAAGGAAGGCTGGCTGAGTTCTGAAAAACATGATCAGAAAGATATGTAAGTATACGCCAGTAAACAGATACTAAATGTGAACAGAGCCGCCCTTTCTGAAAACTCTCTCAGAACAGACCAGTCTAAACACAACTGCTAGGCACACATTACAGATTGTGTCTGGGAAAGCACAAAGGCAGAAGACCATATCTGGAGTCAGGATACACTAACCACATTGGATTCCATAGTTATGATCTGACATCCAATGAGAATAAACTTGTCTTATGAACTGAATATAAATGTTTGCTGTCAGAGGCATAAAATTAAATCCAAGAACAATCCAGGAAATAAAATGCACCTGAGGTAAAAGGCCCTCTGTCTTTTTTCCTGGAGCCCCTCTCAGAGTTCCCCAAAGCACTGTTTAGCATGTGGCATTGGACCATGTTCCAGCAGTGACCGTATGGAGATATTCTCCAGGCCTCAGAAATGTAGATCAGTGACCTCCAGTACCTGCTCAAGAATCATGGACCACTTGGAGACAGATGTAGGGATAAGGATGCCTTCTGCCCTGTGGTCAGCATGTGTGACAATGAGATAAATGCTGTGACAGTGGCCCACAGAGCCTATGGCTCACCATCCTGCCATTTATTTCTTACTTGTGGCTCAGAGCACTGTGGGGGGTGTTGGGTTCTGCCAGTTTCCACAGCCTCAGAGCTCCCTCCTGACTCTTAGGAGGTCAGTGAGCAGGTGTAAGTGAGAGGAAGCCAGACTGCTACACAGGACACACTGAAGGACACGTTAGGAAGTGACGTCTACAGCCATTTGTCAGGGTTTGGTCATCCTCGTCCCAGGAAGATCATGGTCTGGAGGCTACTTTCTGGCACCAGCTCTGAACCATGAAAAGCGAATGTTTTCTGGATGGTCACTTGTCTCTGTCACACATGCATGAGGGAAGGTTGTGATGACACACCTTCACAGTTCAGAAGATAAAGAAACCCAGTTGCATGGCATGCACATGTGTGTGTGTGTCTGTGTCTGTGTGTGTACACATGTGGGTAAGTAGTGGGTGGTGGGAGAGGAAATGAAAATGATAATAAGATTTTTCAGAAGGATTTATATTTTATCTGAGCATTAGAAGGGAATATGATTTAAAGAGTGAGGGCCAATGGGTAAGGTTAGCTTGTATAGAAACAGACGGCATGGGCAAAGGCACTGGGCCAGTCAGTAATGTATCTAGGCAACAAATCATTACAGGGATGCTGAGAGTCATTCCCCAATCTGACAGCACAACTCTGTAAGGCTGATACACTCCTGCTCTTGCTATCTCCCTGACTAACCAGGGGAGACAGACTATAAAGAACTTGCAAACAGACAACACAAAACGTCAAAAAGATACGCTAAGTGGGTTGCTGGGGAGCTGCATAGTTTAAAATAAGCTTAGGGTGAGAATGTATGTCTGAGGTGAGGATGGAAAACCTAAGAAGTAATGAGACTCCAAAGAGAGGAAAGACCAGCTGGGACATGGTCTTTCATGCAAAAAGGGAGGTTGAGGGAGATGTGGGAGACACACAGTCTGAGGAGAAGACTGGTCCTTCTGAAGTAACCGTTACAGCCTGCTTACACAAGCCTGTAATCTCCATACTTGGAAAACACTGGAAGGAAGACCTTGAATTTTTTTTAATAAATTAATTAATTAGCATCCTGACTGCAGGTTCCCCTCTCGTCTCTCCTTACAGTGCATCCCCTCATCCACTTGTCCTTCCTTTCTCTTCAGAGAAGGGCAGACCTCCCATGAACATCAGGCAGCCATGGCATATCAAGCTACAGTAAGACTAGGCACCTCCTCTTCTCCTTTTAAGACTAGGTAGGGCAACCCCGTAGGAGGAAAGGGTCCTAAAGGCAGACAGCAGAGTCAGAGCCAACCTCTGCTCCCATTGTTAGGAGTCCCACAGGAAGAGCAAGCTATACAACTGTAACATATGTGCAGAGGGTCTAGGTCAATTGAATTTGTAAATTCAAAGCCAGCCTGAAATGGATATGTAGATCATATCTCAACAACAACAAAACACTCAAGCAAACAAACAAAACAAACTTCCATGTAAGCCTAAGACAAGAAAGTAGAAAGTAATAGCTCTACTCCATGATTCTCAGGCCCTGAACTCGATGGCCCTTTGATAAACTTACCAGTCCATCTCAGGCAGTCTAGGGGCAAGAAGAAGTCAGCCATCTTGTGTACTAGGAAAAGAGTGATCATCCTTTACCAGTTTTCTTCAAGGAGTTAAAAACGTACTTGGGAGGCAGAGGCAGGTGGATTTCTGAGTTCGAAGCCAGCCTGGTCTACAGAGTGAGTTCCAGGACAGCCAGGGAAACTCTGTCTCGAAAAACAAAACAAAGCAAAACATTGTAAACTCCACTGCTTAAATAGTTTTTCTATTGAACTGGCTGGTTTTGTGTGTCAACTTGACACAAGCTGGAGTTGTCACAGAGAAAGGAGCCTCCCTTGAAGAAATGCCTCCATGAGACCCAGCTGTAAGGCATTTTCTTAATTAGTGATGAAGGGTGGAGACCTAGCCCATTGTGGGTGGTGCCATCCCTGGACTGGTAGTCTTGGGCTCTATAAGATAGCAAGCTGAGCAAGCCAGTAAGTAACATCCCTCCATAGCCTCTGCATCAGCTCCTGCTTTCTGACCTGCTTGAGTTCCAGTCCTGACTTCCTTTCCTGATGAACAGCAACTAGGAAGTGTAAGCTGAATAAACCTTTTCCTCCCCAACTTGCTTCTTGGTCATGATGTCTGTGCAGGAATAGAAACCTTGACTAAGATACCACTCATGGGGCTTCTCCCACAAGCAGGACTTTCTGTTACTCTCGAGCAGTGGTCTCAAGCAGTGGGGTGCTACCTCTTTGCTGGTTGCCTTAGTTAGGGTTTTTATTGCCATGAGGAGATACCATGACCATGGCAACTCTTATAAAGGAAAACAAGTAACTGGGTCTCTGCTTCAACACCTTGGTACTGAGACAGATGTCACTGGTTGGAAATGGTATGATAGACAGCAGATAAGGCTCCTAGGGTTTCTCAATCTACAGCTGAGGCCTCCTGTAGATCCGGCAGAGCCACAGTCCATAGGGCCCAGGCTCAGTGATTTCTGCCTTGTCTGAGCTGCAGGTGGTGATTCTAATTTTTTTAATTAATGACCCCCGAGAGGTGACCTGTACTGAAGACTAGCCTTCAACTCAGTATGTAGCAGAGGATGGCCCTGATCTGCCTGCCTCCACTTCCCCAGGGCTCTGTTCTTTCCTATACCCTCTCCACTGAAGCCATCAACATTGGGGAAGGACAAGGACAACTTCCAGTCAACACACACTAACAATGAACAGAACCCTCTGCATGAATAGGATGCATTGTCATCCTCTCAAATGCATTCTTTAAAATGCATCTCTTGCGCTTCTGCTTTGCTTTTAGCATCTTTACAGTTGTGCATGTTAAAGCTTCCTGATCAGAGACCCACAATTGTCCAAGGATGCCACTTAAGAGGCTTCTGTTGGTTAATTGTTTTGGTTTTTTTTTTTTAAAACCAGGCTGGAGATACAGCCTTGCTGCCCCTTGTCTTACTTTCTGCCTCATTGCTTTTCATTGTAAATCTAGCTAACAACTTTTATTTTGAGCTAAAATTGCATATGTATAAAAAAACACCAATGGACAGCTTAGAAGTGATTCATAGATATATTTAGAAGATGTGGTAGTTTGAATGAAAATAGCCCCCATATCTGAGCAGTGGTGGCGCACGCCTTTAATCCCAGTACCTGGGAGGCAGAGACAGGCGGATTTCTGAGTTCAAGACCAACCTGGTCTACAGAGTGAGTTCCAGCGCTATACAGAGAAACCCTGTCTCGAAAAAACAAACAAACAAAACAACCACAACAAAAACGAAAATAGCCCCCATAGGCTCACAGGGAGTGGCACTATAAGGAGGCGTGGCTTTACTGGAGTAGGTGTGGCCTTGTTGGAGGACGTATGTCACCTGGGATGGGCTTTGAGGTCTCAGGTGCTCAAGCCAGGTCCAGTGTGTCACTTTTCCTGTTGCCTGCCTATTCAGATATAGAACTCTCAGCTACCTCTCCAGCATTTATGTCTGCCTGTGTGCCACTATGCTTTCCCATGATGACAGAGGACTGAACCTCTGAAACTGTAAGCCAACCCAGTTAAATATTGTCCTTTGTAAGAGTTGCCATGGTCATGGTGTCTCTTCACAGCAATGGAAACCATAACTAAGAGAGAAGAATACAGAATAGTAATGGAGCAGATGTAGCTGTGTCATTGCACAGAACAGACTTTCTCAAGAGTGGAGCTACAACCTCCTGCATTTATAATGGTCCCCACAAGGATGTAACCAAGCTTACCCAACTGTGAACACAGCTTCATCTGCAGCTGTGACTCTTGGCATTTTAAGCCAACCATCTTGTGGAACTACCAGCTTCCAAGAGGGATTCAAACTATTTTTAAGAATAAATAGGACCTTGACTAAGGAGAATGTTACAGAGTTTGGATTCCTAAGGTAGATTGTAGGTAGATAGATGCTTATGGCTAAAGCCAGTGTTAAACTCATATGCAAAGCAAACATGTCCTTGCTCTTTAAAACACACACAACAAAAAGGACATGCTTTATCTTTCCTAGCCTCCTAGGACTCTGTAAGGACTCTGGTCTCAGGGTGAGTTCCTGATACCTTTCCTAAGTCAGTGATGGGTGAAACCCGGATCCCTTCACAGACATTCTCCAGCGCTGTTCTTAAATATGGTCCTGCAATCTGAACCACTCTTCCAGAACGATCATCAAAAGCAGGACATCTCTCTACAGTTTTTTTTCCCCTCCTTGCTTGATATAATACCCTGACAAAATCAACTCAAGAAAGGGTACAATGTATCATGGAGCAGAAGTCAGGCAGCAGGAGCTTCAAGCATCTGGTTAGATCATATTCCCAAATAGGAAGCAGAGAGCTGTGAGTGCTTGTGCTCAGCTCAGCTGTTTCTCTTTTTTATTCAGTCTGAGCCTAGGGAATGGCACCACCCAAAGTGGATCTTCAAACTTCAATTAATCTAATAGAGATAATTCTCCAAAGGCACACATCACACCCCCCCCAGCTGTTCCTAGATCATGCTAACAATTGAGATTAACCTTCACAATAAGCAAGCATTTCCTAAATTTTGCACCCGTCAGATTCACATGCTGCGGGAAGACATAACATTTTGGGAGCTTAATATTTTTCACCTTCATAGTAAAATATGGAAATTGCTTGTCAGGTTGGCAAAAAAAATCTAAGACCTGTTCTATTTGTGAAGCTGGGGGGGGGGAATCAGTGGGAGAAATGCAGAGCAGTATGGCAGTGCTATAAGTGAAAGAAACCTTTGTCTCTGGCTGTAAAATCCCACTCATAGAAATGTGTTCTAATCATACAGTGTGCGAGCGTGAAATGGTAACTACTTGATGCTATTCCTTGTGGCTTGGAGGTCAGGAGGTCACTGACACTTAAATGAGTGGAGGGAACACTCTGCAGACACAAGAAGCAGATCAAAAAGTGCTCCTGTGTGCCCATGTCAAGTGTTCTCTAGAACATGCTATCTAGAAAGGAAGACAGGGTGCTGTGTATTACACTATTTTTGCACTTGGAAGGCATAAGTAGGAATTTATTTATTTAGATGGCTCCCTTCAAACCATAGGAATGTTAAATCAGAAATGGATAAAAGTGGCAGCCTATCTAAAATTCCAAGAACTATATCATTAGTTTAAAATTATCTCCAAGTGAAAGAAAAGTTGCAAATTTGGTACAAATAGCATCCATCACCACCAATGCTCTCTCCATTCCCCAGAACTTACTGTGAATGTCTTGGCAACATAAAATGCTCAGCAAATCAGTAGACACGTGACTACCATCCATCCCTTGTGTCAAGCGTCACCATCCCTTCCGTCCCTTATATATTGACCCACGGTGCAAAATGACCAAGTTGAGATGCTTGTGTTGCATGCATCCTGTTGTGGATAGCCCTGGGGCTGATTGTAATTTGATGATAATTCTGCCCTCCTGGGAGGGGCTTCAGACAAGGAGTGAGTTACACCTGTGACTTCTTGTGAACCAATCCCCTAATGAATTAAGGAGCCAATCACTGGGCACATAGGAGGACTGCCAGATTGGAGGGTGGAGGAGAGGAGCAGGAGAGAGAGAGCCCCTTTTAGAACGGGGTGGGGGGGAGCATGTGGGTAAGATGTAGCTACTAGAGTCTCCTGGTATGGTGGGGCAGACTTTGATAAGGTTTACAAGATTAGGTTTTAGTTGATGCGCCCAGAGATTGAGTTACCATTGTTTATGAACTAAGTCTGTGTTGTGTTTTCCTTCACTCGGCGGCTCGTCTGGGTTCCAGAGAGAAAGGTACGGCTGCAAAGTGTGGGTTTGCCTGATGTGCACCACAGAGGCCATGGGGGTATTGAAGCTTGGGGCTGGGTTGGTAGTGACCTGCCAGTGGGAACCTAGCGAGCTGGGTGAAGAGATCATGGAGCTCTGAATCAGAGCTCCACGAGATGAAAGCAGGTCGGCCATTGCCGGCCAGTGCATGGCTGGCCAGCCTGCCGGGTATGAGAGACCCAGGGCATAGCTCGGGAACTTGGAACATTCATTCTTTTTTAATACTTCCTGGAAAAAAAAAAAACTCTCTACAACCTGCATCTAGGGACTGCTCCTTGGTCCCTCCTTCACTTTCTCGACCTTCTAAGATTTTGAAGATTTCAAGTCAGTTCTAGGAAGAATATCCCTCAGTTTGTCAGCTGTTCCATCACAAACAACTAAATCCAAGTTGTGCATTTTTATGGGAGTATCACAGGATTTGTGTTCCTGATGACCTTAGCAGACAGATCATCACTTTGAATTGTCCTACTACTGACCATGTTGACTTTGGTCCCCTGTTTAAGGTGGTGCCTGCAGGCTTCTTTACTGTAGTTACTTCTGCTTATACTTAATATGTATGTGTGGGAAGGTCCTTTGGGGTTATGTAATACCCTGCTGTTGAACATACTTTTAATTGGTATTTGTTTTCCTATTTTCTCCAACCTGACTTCCCACCTCCTCCAGGGTGTAGCCTGACATCCCTGCCCATGCCTTCTCCAACAGATGAGATCTAGCCTGGGTTCTATATACAGTACCCTGACATCATCTGGTCTCTACTACTTGCACTGAAAGTGATCTCTAGGCCTTCCCTACCTATCCCTCAACCCACAGGCCCCTGCTATAGCCTTTCCACCCAGCCATATCTACAACTCTCCAGGCTTGGACCAGGAAGCACATCCTATATCTCACCCCTGTCCCTTCTTCCCACACGACTTCATTCCACCCACGCCACTTTCAACCTCTAGGTCCAATCCCCTCACACATCCTCTCTTCTGCTCTGACTTTTTCTGTCCATATCAGACTTAGGACTAACAAAAAACTCTACATGTCCAGATCTCATCTCAAAAAAATATCAACAATATAAAAGATCAAGCCAGTATCTTCTCTAAAACCTTCCAGACCTGTAGAAATATTTCTTAATGAGAAATACAGGATACAGAATTTAAAAGAGTCATCATAAATTTCACCAAATAACCCAAAGAATTTAAAGAGGATATAAGGAAACATCTCAGTGACATTAAAGAGAGGGCAAAAGCCTGAGTGACACCCGAGGAAACATAAACACAAGGCTGAAGGAAGCGATGGAGGTAATCCAGGACCCGAAAATGGAATTCAGTCAGGAGATAGAAACATTGAGGAGGTCTCAAACTGAAGTGAGAATGGAATTATAAAACTCAATAACTCAACCAGAAAATCGAAAGGTGCCGGGCATTGGTGGCGCACGCCTTTAATCCCAGCACTTGGGAGCAGAGGCAGGCAGTTTTCTGAGTTTGAGGCCAGCCTGGTATACAGAGTGAGTTCCAGGACAGCCAGGGCTACACAGAGAAACCCTGTCTCGAAAAACCAAAAAGAAGAAGAAGAAGAAGAAGAAGAAGAAGAAGAAGAAGAAGAAGAAG
>JADRCH010000028.1:13911798-13949298 GCA_019843965.1 Rhynchomys soricoides | reverse complement strand
ACAATAATAAAGGAAAAAGACGCCAAAAGAGGAAAATCAGAATAATTGAATGTTTAAAATCCCATTTAATTAATTTTTCTTTAGACTTGTGAGCTGTATGATCATCAAGGAAACATATTTAGGTAGTTGCATCCCAGGCTGGCTGTATACTCACTATACAATACAGACTGGCTTTCACTTGCAACAATCCCCCTGCCTCTGCTTCCTAAGTGCTAGGATTATAGTTACGTGAAACCACATCTGGCCCTTTTCTCTTTAAGTAAGAATTTCAAGTTTAGAGATATTTCTAAAATCATAATCTGAGACCAAAGACCGTCATTTATCAGTAGGTCGTGACAATAGCTGATCTGCCTCCTCCCTCACCTAGTC
This sequence comes from Rhynchomys soricoides, assembly GCA_019843965.1. Lineage (NCBI taxonomy): Eukaryota > Metazoa > Chordata > Mammalia > Rodentia > Muridae > Rhynchomys > Rhynchomys soricoides. The sequence goes on along the minus strand of JADRCH010000028.1, from coordinate 13,948,929 downwards.
CTCTCATGAACATCCATCCAGTCTTTGGTCTGCCATGCCAAGCACAAGGCCACTGTCAGATCTGAAATCCCACTGAACACAATTTGGGTTTCTTATGATGACTCAGAGTTTGGCCGAGCTGCGGGCTCATTACTCGGCATGTGAATGATGATTATTCCACAGCTCTCAGGCAGGACGCGCTGTTAGAAGCCTGGCAGAGAGAATGCCAGAGTCAGTCAACAGGAACCATTGAAGGGCACTGCTGCCGCATTTAAAGAATTTTAATGTCTGAAATTAATAAGCTTTCAAACTTCCATTATTCTTTATGTCAATCATAATTCAACAGCCCCCTCTTTCTTTCTCTCTTCCTTCCTTCCTCTCTTTCTTTCTCTCTCTCTTTCTTCTTTTCTTTCATTTTCCTTCCGGAGAGTTGAATTACAAGTGTGTTCCACCACGTCTGACTTCACAGTCACTTACTGAGTGTTTACTGTATGCTGAACAGTGTGTTAGTCCTGAGGCTTCCCATCACTCATGACTTATGTTGCCCAGCAGAGGACAAACTCTGAAGCTGGAGCTATCATCACAGCATGGGTAGCAGAGGTTAGGATGGCTGCAGGTCGGGGGGTCTGCTAGGGGTGGGAATTCAGAGAATGGTTTTTGTCAAGTGTGCCACTCTGTCCTGGGGACCACAGAAGGGTAGAGGCAGGAAAGAGCGTCAACTTGGGCTCCACATGGTGTGTGTGAAGTCAGCAGCAGAGATGGCAAGCTGAGCAAGAAGATGGCGGGGCTGGATGGAAACCACAGGGACTGACAGCCAGTGACAGCATGAGACCAGAGAGCGACAAGGGAAAAGGAAGAGATGATGGCCCTCTGCGGGTTTCCTTTGGCGGGTGAGAAGGTGAGCATGACCAGCCATGACAGCACATTGTGCCATGGCAAGCCATTGCTAGGTTCCTGAGAGGATTGGAAGTGCAATGTTTCCAGCACAGACAGGGTCTACAGGTAGCAGGCGCTTTGCCAGGGTGTCTTCAGTATGGTGAGAAGCCTCCCAAAAAGATGTGAGAAGCTCTGACCAAAGCAGGAACTGGCTCAGTTTTATGGAGAAAGTTTTTTGAGTTATTTGTCATAAGTTCCGTGGTAGATCCTGGACATTTTGCTAACAGCTATGGGTAGACGTGGAGGAAGAAGAGAAGCACACTCCTTTCCTATGACACTCTTGTGTCCGGAGCAATGGGTTAGCCGTGTAGAGAGAAAAGGCTGCAGTGCTTGTAGGCAAGTACACTTGATCTCAGCCAGAAAGCTGAGAAGTGAGCACTAGGAACACACACACACATGCACATACACATACACACACATACACAAACATACACACATATACACATATACATATACACCCAAGGCAGTGGTGGCGCACGCCTTTAATCCCAGCACTTGGGAGGCAGAGGCAGGCGGATTTCTGAGTTCAAGGCCAGCCTGGTCTACAGAGTGAATTCCAGGCCAGCCGGGGCTATACAGAGAAACCTTGCCTCGAAAAAAAACCCCAAAAAAACCAAAAAACAAAAAACATATATACAAACACACACATACACAAACATACACACATACACATATACACATACACAAACATACACACATATACACATACACACATATATACACATATACACATACACACATTCATATATATACACACATACATACACATACACACATATATATACACACATATACACATGTATACAAATATAAACACATACACAAACATACACACATACAAATATACATGCGCGCATACACACACACACACACACACACACACACACACACGGGCATATACCTGAAATTCCAGAACTTAAGAGGCTGAAACAAGGGAATAGCCTTAAGTTCAAAGCCAGCCTGGACTACATCGGAAGTACCAGATCTTAAGATAACCATTAAAAAACCCTGTTGCACTGCCTAGTGTAACACTCCCTTTTATTCCCCCCAGCTTCTCCCCTCTTAGCCACCCCTTTCCTCTCCGCTCCAGCTCTCCAAAGCTTTACAACTGGACCCCGAGAGCCATACTGCCTTGGGGTGGCTACTTACTTCTGTAGTTTAGTCTGCAACTGCCAGTTTTTTACTTATAGGATTTCCCATGTCATAGTTCATTCGTCAAGTGTGACATTGGTAAGATACCAGAAAAAAAAACTTGGGAACCCATGGCCTGGTAGTCATTCCCAGTGCTTGCCTGGCATAGAAGATGGCCCAGTGTGGTCTAGCCTGGTCTCTCTAAGACTTGTCTCCTGCCCACCTGCAGTGGTGCCCTCTTCTCTTTGGACTGTCGCGGGGGTTTCATGTTGAATATGGATTTCGTCCATTTCCTTCCTTTCCTTCTGTCAAGCCCACCTAGTGCCTGACTCCTGAGCTCAGGTCTCCATCCTGAGTCTGCCCTAACCATACTGAGGTGTGAAGGAACTTACCTTCTCGTGGAGTGTTTCCCTTATGGTAGGGGCGTGGCTGTGACAGAAACAACCATTACCAAAACCAACTTATGGCAGAAAGAGTTTATTTTGGATTATGGTTCAGGGAGATGCGAGTCCATCACGGCCTGGAGGTGTGACATCAAGTGGCAGCCATGGTGGCAGGGGCAGAAAGGTGAGAGCTCACTTCTTCAACCACAAACATGATACAGAGAGAGAAAACTGCCCATTCAGGGGTGTACTTTCTCCAGCATGGGCATAGATAGCTCCTGAGCCTCCCCAGTCAGCCATGGGAACCAAGCCTGTGGGGAGACATTTTCATTCAAACCACAGAGAGTGTTACAGCAACACTCACACAAGGCAAGCTCACCTGATCATTAGTTAGAAGTCATTGAGGGCTGACTGTGCCCTCATGGTCAGCTTTGGCCCCACTTCCTATTTTTCTAGTATCACTAAGCAAAGTAAACTTCAATCTTGTCATTGCTTGGGCCTTCTGGTCAACCTCGAGCTGGGGTGGGGGTGGGGGTGTAGAATCATGACTTCTGATCTGTTCCAATGATCACACTATTACATACTACTACTACCTGCTTGCTTGACGGTTGATCCTGCTGGGTCTGTTAGTCACCTGGCCAGGAGATCTCCCTTCAGGAAGGCAGATTCACCTAAGGCCATGCTAAGGAGATGGGAGGAATAATTATCCCCTTAATGAGATAATGTGTTCCTCCTTTTCTGAAATTCTCCTTCTATGCAGTTATGTGCAGAGCTTCTTTCCTGGCACGATGGTTTTCCCATAACTTTTCCTTTTTTTTTTTTGTCTGTTTTTATTTTTTCCATTCTCTGAAGTGCCCATGCCCTCTTCTGCCCTGTGACTTGTTGAGCCTGTCTTCTTCCTTTGATGCTAACTCAAAAGGCACAGCTTTCTCTTTATGTTTCTTCTCCCTGCATCTGAGGAGATTTACAGCTTGACTACCCCAGTAACACCATCTTGTAGGATTACTGTTAACATTACATGAAATAATGTTGGGAACGTGTTTAGAACAGAGTCGGGCCACAGTAAACATCTCATAGTAGTTAGGATTATTTTATTGTTAATGTTGTTAGGATCCCGTTTTTCCCCCGTTTCTTGGGCAATGAGTTTCACTGCTGTCATTCTAAGTCGCTGGGGAAACTGGAGTTCCATCAAGGTCGCTCTGAACCATGGGGGGAAATTGGGTTCCCTCTTCTGGATTCTTGGTCTCCTTAATCAAAAGGGCGCTCTCTGAGACAATTTTGTTAGAGTGTGAGAGAAAAACAACAGAGCAGACAAGCTGTCAATCTCCACAGCTGCTCAGAGGAAGGAGATGGGGAAGAGAAGGGGGTGGGGTGGGGGGAACCAAGTCGTTTGCAAAGGAGGTTGGGAAGCAGCCTTATACTAGATGGGGAAGGGGCACTTTAGAGAGGGACGGAGGAAGCCACGCCCAGAGCTTTCGGGGTGGGTGGGTGGGGGAGCGGAGCTTCGGGGGGGGGGGACTGGGGGAGGGGGAGGGCGTGCTTAGGCTTTGGCCAGTAGCCAAAAGGGCAAAGGTATGAGAAAAGAAATTAAGAAGTTAAAAAGTGGGCGGGTCTGCTGTGCTGCATCCTGGGAGGTCCGTAAGCATCTTCGTGGAGGGCGGAGCTCTGGGAAAGATAGGTACATTATCCTGTTAAAGGGACAGTTACTCCTTCCCTCTCCTAGCAATACTTTAGGAGGACCAGCTTTCTAGGGAGGGGTGGTCTCCTAGGGAGGTAATTGAGGGCCTCAGCTGATTGACTCTTAAAAGGAAGAGATAACTGTATGTAGCTTTTAGGTAGCTTAGAATGTCAGGTCCCCAAAGGGCTTTAAATGAAGCCAGGTCGCTCCATCTTTTCATATGGTAATTTAAATCCTAAAGAAGGGTTTCCCTTTCTAGTGTTACCGAGGAAACAGAACGGAGAGGTTCCTTCTCAATGGCCTCCAAGCCTGCTTAATGCGTACCTAGCTAGCTAGCTACCTGGCATTTTCATCTGTTTTTGGAGAAAGGATCTGTGTATCTCAGACTGGCCTCAAGTGTACTGTTGAGGATGAGCTTCTATCACGTGGCACCTCCTGCTTCCGCCTCTGAAGTGCTGAGGTTATAGGCATGTGCTCCCTTGTCTGACTTATTTGGTGCTGGGGAAATCCAACCCAGGGCTTGCTACCTGAAGCCTGGATTGGTTTGTTGGTTTATTTAACTGACTTGCCTGGATTTGCTCAGTTCTTAGGTCTACTCTCCTAGACTGCCAATTGGAAACCTGTTATGGAGTCAGCCTAGCTTTCTCAGTCAGTAATGCAGAAGGAGCAAGAGCCTGCCTAGATCAAACTCAGGAGGAACAAGGATGAACCTGAGGTGAGGTTACAGATCACCCTCTCCACAGAGTTTGCTGCCAAGGGAGCAGACAGGAGGGAAGAGAGTCAGGAGAGGACAGCTGGTGGGGGTTGCTCATTTGTTTGCACTGGTCTCATTTTACAAGACAAGGAAACAGCAATGCACAGAGTGGAATTGTGGTACAGCACCAGGGAGCTGTCACAATGGAGCTGTCACAATGGAGCTGTCACAATGGAGCTGTCACAATGGATCCTGAAGAAATGAATGATGGCTGGGAGGCAGCTCCGTCCTTTTGGGGGTCTGTCTTGGTACTTTTGTTTATTTTGTTCAGTCTAGCACGTGGTAAATGAAGAACCGGGTAAATCCAGTGGGCTGTTGTATAGAACGTGATCTTCCAGTGTCCGGAACCTCAGCTGGCTGATCAAGAGGTTCCATTACGCTTCTGTATGTATAGGCATCAGATTTGATCTGAAGAAGATTTTGATCAGAATAGCTGAGTGGTACTCCGAGGTGGGCTACCCGAGGTTCACATCCAGCACCAGCCGCTGGGAGTTCCTTTCCTAACAAGGACAGCTGCCCTGGCCCCCATCAGCTACAGAGCACACTGTTTATAAAAGACCTTTTTCACAGAGGGTTCGCCTGTCTGGTGACTTTGATATAAAGAGTAAGGAAACCCCAGGAGCCCTTTCTTGGGGGCAATCCTGGCCATCTGAGTTCCCTCTTCCTCTCTGACACTGTCCAGTGTAACATGGAGACCCTCACTGGTGTTTACCCAGCTGCCTCACGTTAGCTACACGTTACAGCTGTCTCTCACTGACTTTCAGCTGGCCTGTTTCTAAAGGCCCATCTCTTCAAGGGCACAGGAAGTTCGAGTGCAGCATGGTGGAGGCAGGTCTCAAATCTCAGCTGCTCCAAAGACAGCAGCAAGAAGGTCAGAAGCTGAAAGCCTGCCTGAGCTAAGATGTGAGTTCAAAACCCTGTCTCAGAATAAACAGTCAAGAGAGGGCTGCGGACAAAGTTTGACGGCTGAGAGCTTGAGCAGTGTGCACATGGCCACAGGCTCAATCTCAATACTCCGAAGAAGCAACAAAATGGCAGCAGAAAACCTCTTGTGATAGGGCCTAAGTTGCAGTTTTGGAAACTGCTGAGCACCGGGCATGGGCGTAATGATCTCAAGGAGCATAGCAGACTTTGTTTCATCTGGTTGCACTCAAAGACCATTCATCTCTGAGTGAGTTTCTTAAACTCCTGTGTTGCAAATGAAATCCTTAATGTAGCCATGGTGAGAGGGAGCCCTTCAAAAGATTAGGTATTGACCTCTCCATGATCCTGAAAGCATTAATGCCATTCCCAGTAGGTGGGCTATCCCAGAAGAGGATGAGTCTGACACCAATATCTCTCTCTCTCTCTCTCTCTCTCTCTCTCTCTCTCTCTCTCTCTCTCCTTCCTCCCCCTTCTTCCTCTCCCTCCCTCCCCCTCCTTCTCCCCTTTCCCCCTCCTTCTCCCCTCCCCCCTCTACACACACACACTCCCTCCTGTGTGCTGTGAAAGTCAGTGAGCTTTGTTTTGTTTTGAAGGCGGCTTGTTAATCCTCATGACTTTGTACTTTCATTTATTATTGTAGGCACTCAAATCGAGGCTAATTATAGAGGTAAACCCATATGCAGACAGCTTTTTAAAAATTAACATTTAATTTTGAGGTTGACTTCCATCAGCCACGATAGGCCCATGTTTTATTTACCTCCCCATGGCTGATCAAAAGCTTGTGCACTACAAGGCCGGGAGAAGTCTGAGCTCTTCATATCATTTTGTATCCAGATGCTACTGCCACTTCAAGTGTACAGAAGAAACAAGAGAGGTTTTCTCCAAGGCACAGTGGTATTTATTTGGGACTAGCTTCCTGAAGGGAATTGAACGTACCTGCATATACACAGTCAGACAGCTAGGTTTTTGAAGCTTCCCAGTCCCCATCTCCTGATTGGGGAGGAGTCCATGAGCTATCTTGAAACAATAGTCCTTGGCCAAAAGTATTCTGAGGCTGAGAAAGCCAGTTGCTGGGGCAGATGTTCCTGTAGAGAATCTTCCACAGCAGGTTTTGGTAGCATCCACACAGGCTAGCAATCTAACAGAATTGTTATCGGATAATCATGGATAAGATCTCAGCCCTTCCTTCATAACTTCCTGGCTTTTTTAACTTTAACAAATATAATGGGCCTAAGTGACTCCATTTTGACTCTGGCAATTTTTATATTTCTTTCATACTAGGCTCTGTACATCCACTTGAGGTAGTGATTATGAACTCTGAGATACAGCAATTTGGAAGACAGGAAAAGAATGTCTATCTTCTTCGTGGGGGGGACTTTTTCTTGGAAATCACTGGATCATCCAGGGTAGCCCAGGTAAGGTGACCGTTCTGAAGTCACCTTTTTTGAGTATTTAGAGTTAACTCCTTTGATATTAGTACAAACAAATATAGACACAGTTCTGATACTTCCTATATGCAAAGCTTACAACGCCGAAGAAGAACATATTAGAGATTTTAAAATAATCATTTTTGGCCCTGTGGTGTACCAATTCCATTCAGAGAAATATTTATTATGAACTCATTCTGGGACGTTCTCTAGGAATCAGTGAGCTCATGAGCGGATGTCCCAGGTAAGGCCTGGTTTCCCAAATCCTTGGGTTTCCACAATGCGTGCCCATATCTGAATTCCTGTTTAATAAGTATTGATATCTCCGTAGACTTAGCTATAAAACTCAGAACTCAGTGAAGAGCCCAGAGTAATTGCTGGCATTGGTTTGCCATCCCCATCTTCACTACATGTCCTTAAGGCCTACAGTCTTAGTTGTGATAAAACCACCCTAGGACAGCGGCCTGAGAGCAGCTTTGAGCCTGTAACGCCACCCTAGTATCTGCTACACCCTGGGCTCGAGAACTGACCCTCAATTGACAAATTTCGTCTTTATTATCCTTTGAACATCTGCTCATGGGTTTATGCTTCAAAGGAGGCTGCTTGCTCTCCCCCTTTCAAGGTCATTGTGTCAGTTCCTGAGATTGACCTTGACACTAACTGGTTAGAAGCATTTTTCCTGCAGCGAATAAAGTTACTTTTGGTTTTATTCTGACTTCAGTGGTCCTAGCCTCATTATTTGCACCCTGTGACCCCAACACTCAGATTTCTTTTAAAAGGAAACATTGTGCCACTGACCAATAGAAACAATCTATACCATGTTCTTAAGCAGTTTTTACCATTGTCCAGACGTGGCTGTTAGTTTGTGGGTTAAGCTCACATCATTCAGGACCTAAGGAGCACACCTTACTGCAATGTAGACACGGAAAGCATCCAGTGGAGCAATGGACAGGAAGGTATTCTCAGCAACCACACTGGGGCTTGGGAGGCAGGGTGCTTGCCAGGAAATCTTTCTTGTTCTACTACAAGGCGACTTGGATGACACACCTTGGGGAACACCTTTTTTTTTTTTTTTGAGACAGGGTTTCTTTGTGTAGCCCTGGCTGTCCTGGAACTCACTGTGTAGACCAGGCTAGCCTCGAAGTCAGAAATCTGCCTGCCTCTGCCTTCCGAGTGCAGGGATTAAAGGCGTGTGCCACCACTGCCCGGCTAACATTATTATTTATATGAGTGCTTTGCTTGCATGTTTGTATGTGGACCACATGTCTGCCTGGTACCTGTAGACTGCAGGATAGGATGGAGGTTCCCTTAGAACTGGAGTTACAGATGTTACAGATGTTGTGAGCCACCGTGTGGGTGCTGGAAACTGAATAGAGCTCCTCTGGAGGAGCAGCCTGTGCTCTTAACCTCTGAGCCATCTCTCAACTGAGCCATCTGATTAGCCCAAGGAGAACATTCTTAGGCAAAGATGATCCATGTAAATTTTGGAGAATGGATCTCTACTTTTGAAGATGATCAAATAATCCCTGATTGTTTGGTACCTAGGTGGCATCGCCAGCTGCCTGCCTTTTCATGGACCATTTTCATAAACCCAAATGAAGTGAACTCTTTTTGTCCATCTCAATTCGTAGTATTACTGTGCAGTGCTACACCTTGCTGTCTAGAGTCAGGAGAAGCGTGAGCCGCAGACTTCCTGGGCACTCGCGTCCTCATCCCTTCCCTTGGGCTGATGTTTCACTGCTGACCATGACACAAAGATGTCGGCTCTGGCTTCCGCTGGGCATGGCGGCTAACACCTTGCTCATCCTCAGGCTTCGTAAACTCTCCTAGCAGCATATTAAGAAAGGTCATCTACCGATCGGGCAATTAACATGTTTCCTCCCCATGAATGAAGTTTGGTGTAAAGAAAGAGCAAAAACGGTGCCCGAAATAAATGGCTGGCTTATAAACACATTTATTAAATGCATCATGCCGGAGCAGCAGATGTGAGGAAGACAAAGGCTGAATGCCACCAGCGGGTTGCTAAGTAAATTAACTGTCTTGTTGCTGGTAATGAGGGGCTGCAGTTGCTGGGAGTGGCTGCAGGATTGTGTATTTCTCCCGTTTGTTTTTTAATGGACCGTGATTGACTCTGGGTATTGTTTGGATACATTTTCTCTGTGATTTTGATAGAATTGGTAATATTTTCCCTAAAAGACATTTTTTCCCTGGTAAGCCTGAGTATTTTTTTTTTTTTGACTCCATGATTTCCTAAAGTCAACATCAATATCAACGGTATTGATATAATTTATGCTTACCGCTAATCTTCTACTCTCTTTAAATTTTGCAAAAATTATCACCAAACAGAATTATGTCTGACTTAGAATAAATGAAAGGAAGAGCCTAGACAACAATAATGGCTGTTAGTTTAGCGTTTTTGTGTTATATTGTTAGGGCAGAAACTGGCAATCTCGCAGTAAAGTCACAGATTTGATTAGGAAGACTGATCATTACACACTGTAGCAATACCCACAGCTCTGGCATCCTTCTCACTTCGTCTTTAGGAAGATATTTTCTAGCTCGGTTGAGAAAAATAAGTCATTAGAAGCTCCAGTAAACAATTCTGGGCGGGGTGTCCACTAGAGCAAGCAGCTGTCCTTTGAAAACTACCTTTCTTGTTGGAGGCTCCCGATTGCGCACTCGGGAGGTAGTGTAAAATCAATTAAGCAGGGGCTCGCAGGATCATCAGCTCTGAGAACTGCTGACCCAGCTGGGATTATTTGCCAACGGTGGCAGCTTCCTCCTTTATGCTTCTGTCACTCCTGCCCACGCGTTAGCCTTCACCTCCTGGCAGGGTACGTCCCTCCCCATCCCCTCAGCTTCTTTCCTTCACCCCTTGGCTGGTTCAACCTCTGTTGTCTCCCCTAGCTCTGCCTCTCAAGAGCCTGGAGGAGGACACCCTACTGCGGCAGGAGGCTGGCGCTTACAGCCCTTCCTTACCAGCAGGTAGGAAGCCTGAGAAGAGGCGGGACTACAAAGTGCTGCTGTTGCTATGGCAACCCACACTGCTCTTCAGAAAATCTGTTGAAGAGGAAAGGATCCTTCGGTCTTTTGGTGCATCCTTCCCAATCCTCTCCTTCTTCAGCTCTTGTTAGAAGATCATCACTCCTGATTTTCCACCCACCCCTAAGGAAATCGCTTACACAGAGCCCCCCCCCCCCAAAGCTTCCGTTAATAAGTCATGCATCTTATTTTTTTTTTATATTCGTATACATATGTGTGAGATGTAAGCATGTTTGTGTACACACGTGGGAGTATAAATGCATGCTTGCTGGTGCATGCGCATGTGTGCACACGTGGCTAGAGGTCTAATCAGGATGTCTGTCTCAATTACTTTTCACCTTAGTTTTTGAGACAGTCTCTCTCACTGAAGCAGGGTTAACTAATTGGCTAGGTTGGCTATCCAAAGAGCCCTAAGCATTATTCTGTCTCTGCTTCATCACCACTCCGAGTACTGGGATTACAAGGGTAAGACTCCACACGTGGTGGAATATGAACTCAGGCCCTGATGTTGACACAGTAGCCATCTCCCCATAAGCAGGCATGGACTCTTTTTTTTTTTTAGGTTTTTTGAGACAGGGTTTCTCCGTGTAGCCCTGGCTGTCCTGGAACTCACTCTGTAGACCAGGCTGGCCTCGAACTCAGAAATCCGCCTGCCTCTGCCTCCCGAGTGCTGGGATGATTAAAGGCGTGCGCCACCACTGCCCGGCTAGGCATGGATTCTTAAACAAGAAAATGCTGTACACTCAATATTATAATTTTGTACACCATTTGGCTGGATGAGGTCATGGGTTTTTGGTTTGTTGGTTTGTTTGAGGTACTATATATATTTTTTCATCAAGTGCTTACTGAGTACGTACCAAAGTTCTGCGTGTTAGCATCCAAAAGATAAAGATATATAAGATTCTATGGATGTGTAGTCAGGTATGGGGGGAGGGGTGCCCGGGCGGGGCCATGCGGAGGCATCCCTTCCCCCTGAGGGACCAGCCACACCAGAGTTTATTCAGGGCATGGGGAGGGGAGTTAAAAGGGTAGTAGAGGCAGAGAAAGGCAGAGAGAGGGCGAGAGTAGAGAAATAGAGGCCAGCCATGAGCACGTGGAGGGGGGAGAAGGGAGTGTACAGAGAGGGGAAGCAAGAGTATGAGAGGGAGGGAGCAAGCAGCCCCTTTTATAGTGGGTCAGGCCCACCTGGCTGTTGCCAGGCAACTGTGGGGTGGGGTTTAGACAGCATGCTAACACTGAGCCCTGGGTTGAACACCACAGTCTGGTGGTGCGCTAGATACACAGGCAAATACCCAGAGCTGGGGAGTTGAGAGCTGATAAAAGGCCATGTGGTGTTTCTGGATACAAGTGTCTGGGGTGGGGAATGGGAGATGGGGTTAGGAAAAAGGTCTATGTGAACGTACAGTGCTTTGAAGGACTCCTGAGCCCCGCTGACCTAGAAGCATATCTTACTATTTTTATAGATAGTATTCAAAATAATGGGTTTCAGGGCTGGAGAGATGGCTCAGCGGTTAAGAGCACTGACTGCTCTTCCAGAGGTCCTGAGTTCAATTCCCAGCAACCACATGGTGGCTCACAACCATCTGTAATGGGATCTGGTGCCCTCTTCTGGTGTGTCTGAAGACATACAGTGTACTCATATACATTAAATAAATACTTTTTTAAATTATGGGTTTTATTATTATATTTACTCATATTTGACTCCTGATTGCCCTCCCATACCCTCCTCCTCCTGGTAGTCCCATGAGCTCCTCAACAGGTCTTCTAGGCATATTCCTTAGTTGTAAAATAGGATTATATAGTAATATATAGATTGAATGATGCTCATTCCACTCAAGTTTGTAGTTTGAAGCCTAAGTCTTTTTTTTTTTTTTTTTTTTTTTGTTTTTTGAGACAGGGTTTCTCTGTGTAGCCCTGGCTGTCCTGGAACTCACTCTGTAGACCAGGCTGGCCTTGAACTCAGAAATCCACCTGCCTCTGCCTCCTGAGTGCTAGGATTAAAGACATGCGCCACCACTGTCCGGCGAACACTCAGTCTAGTAGTAAGCTAGAACTTAAGAACATTTAGAGATGGGATTTTAAAATGTGCATGAGTATTTGGTTGCATGCATGCGTATGTACTATCTGGTACTCTTAGAAGTCAGACAAGGGCGTTCAATCTCTCGGAACCGGAGTTACAGACAGCGATGAGCCACCAGGTGGCTGGGAACAGAACCCTAGTCCTCTGAAGGAGCTGCAATTGCTTTTACTCTCTGAGCCATCTCTGCAGCCACTTGGGGATGGGATCTTCTAAAGGGGAGATTAAGTTGAATTGTAAGACTCTGGAGAGCCTTAGCTTACTGGTGACCCCGTCCCCCCTCTCCCAGTGAACAACGAGGAGTCATGGATCGATGCAAACACAAGAGGAATTTATTGTTCCAGTATGCTGAGGTCACCCTGCACACGAAGGAGAGAGAGAACAACCCTGGCAGCCCGTTCAGCAAGCTTTTATACAGTTTTCAGAGTAGCTGCCATTAGGCACAATGTGATTGGCAGAACAATGTGACTTTTAAACTGATTGGTCCTTAGGGAATGAGGAGGCAAGGACTTTCCTTGTCTGCAGGGGGTGGGTTGGGGTGGGGGGGAATGGTCCATCTTGCCCTGAGGAATGTATATGATTTATTTTTATTTTTCGAGACAGGGTTTTTCTGTGTAACAGCCCTGGCTGTCCTGGAACTTGCTCTGTAGACCTTGCTGCCCTCAACCTCACAGAAATCCACCTGCCTCCGCCTCCCCAGCACTGGGCTTAAAAGCCCAGTGCATTATTAGATTCTTAAGGTCATGGCAATCAGCACATTCCTCTGGTTCCAGGAGTGTGGGAGCCCTTATCCCTTCTACTCCAATGCTGAAATCTTTCAAATATACTTCATTGATCCTGATATTGTTGAAAATTGGACATCTAAATTTCTTCTGAAAAATTTAATAGGCCCAAGGGTTACCTTTTAACTGGGCGTTGGAAGCCAAATCTGCACTTCTTACCAATAGGTGTTCCATCTTGCTGTTCTAATGTGAGAGTGTACTAAGGACTTCCCTGTTCATGATCGCATTCATCACGACTGGAAAAGTCTAACGTGTTAGCATTCTTCACTCCCATGAGCATGTTCCTGAATACAGAGTCTTACATAACTGTTCCATGCTTTGAGGGCTCAAATTTGTTTCTGGAACTTTAATTATAATTTAAGAATATGCAAATTACTATCATTGTTTCCCTTTAGTTATGGGACAGCTACTTCAAAACAATTAATGAACGAATCATGTAAATGTAATTAGGAGAAATACCATTCTCCAAACAGAAAACAGAAGGGACAGAATTCTGTTTACAATTTTCCAGATTTTGTTTGTGCATTGAGTTCATGGGAACTGGTTCCAAACAGTAAAGCATCCTTTATCATTACCGTATTCTGATTATCTCTGTACTTACTTTTCTAGGAGCAAAACTTATTTAATGTCTTTTTTTTCCCCTTGAGGAAAAAGACATAAACAGCAGAGAAAAAATGATCTTTATGCCTTCCTATCTAAGAAGACCCCACTGTTGGGAATGGAAACAGAGCAGAGAGGAAGATGGAAGGAATAATGGATCATCCATCAGCACCACCTTTGATGGGACTCCTCCCATAGGGATGTGGAACCTATTACCTTGCCTGTGCATCTGGGGTGTATCGAGCAATTGGCTTTGGCCAATGGGATGTGGAAGCAAGCCTGATGTACTGGCTGGTTTTGTGTGTCAACTTGACACAAGCTGGAGTTATCACAGAGAAAGGAGTTTCAGTTGAGGAAATGCCTCCATGAGATCCAGCTGTAAGGCATTTTCTCAATTAGTGATCAAGGGGGAGAGCCCCTTGTGGGTGGTGCCATCCCTGGGCTGGTAGTCCTGGGTTCTATAAGAAAGCAAGCTGAGCAAGCCAGGGGAAGCAATCCAGTAAGCAGCATCCCTCCATGGCCTCTGCATCAGCTCCTGCTTCCTAACCTGCTTGAATTCCAGTCCTAACTTCCTTTCATGATGAACAGCAGCATGGAAGTATAAGCTGAATAAACCCTTTCCTCTCCAACTTGCATCTTGGTCATGATGTGTGTGCAGGAATAGAAACCCTAAGACCCCAGAAGAGGTCCGTGTCTTCTGTTCTCACTTTCCTGCATTACTTCTTCAAAACCTCCTGGTAAAGATGCATGGTCTAGAAACCTCGCAGAGGACAGACCACGTGAAAAGGATGAGACTCTGGAAGCAAGCCAGTAAGCATCATTCTTCCTGGTTTCTTCAAGTTCCTGTCCTGTTGGAGTTCCTGCCATGACTTCCCTTAATGATGGACACTGTTCGGGACACATAAGCCAAAAGCCCACTTTCTTCTTTAAGTTCCTCCCGGATATGTCCTCTTCTAATCAGGAATTAAAGATGCCATAGTATTCTGGTTTTGCACGCCTTTGTGCACATTTAACTATTTCTATTGAGTGTCATTTTTATGTTTACATTTTTATCTTTTCAACATTTAAATGTAGATCTTTCAATAAAAAATAAATATTATAATTTTAAGAAGGTGACTGGATATAAGACTGATACATAAAATAAGCATATTTTCTATTTTTATATCTATAGTATATGTTGTTTCTTGAAACAGGGATTCATGTAGCATAAGCTGTCCACTCTAGTGGTCAAGGATAGCCTTGAACTCCAGATCTTCCTTCCTCCATTGCCCCTTCAACTGCTGGGGTCATAGGTATGATTTATCCTATCTGGCTTTTGCTTTTTTAAATAAATGACTTTAAAAAAAAACAAGCCTGCCCCCAATAATCATAAATGTCCACTGCATGGTCCTACCTTGGGCTGGGCTAGTAGTGGTTTCTTGGTAAGATGCAGTAATAGTTGCCATGTGGACTTATGCTTCCTATCACACACAACTCTATTCAGCTGAGGAAGGGTGAATATTAACTTACTAAGGAAATTAAAACCTTATTTAGTTGGGTGTGGTGGTCCACAGCTGAGACATGAGTTTTCAAAGTCCAACCCAGGCTGTACAATGAGATGCGGGTCAAGAAAACAAATGAAATCCTAATGACTTAATTTAAACCATGATAATCTATTTTTCTGTGTTTTTTTTCTTCTTTAAATCCCTAGCACATTCTTGCTCTATCAATTGGCACGTGTAAATAGATCAATAAATAGGTAACTGCTAAGTCTGAAACCCTGAAGAAAATGGCTGAGGCGCCTATTCAGCAGATGGAAGGGGACCTGGTTACCAGGTTGTCCAAGCATCCCTCAGTTCCTACCTGCTACAGGGCACGGCTGGCATACCTGGTTCCCCTCACCCTCTATCCCTAGTTCTCCAGCCCAGTGTCTGGGCTGCCCTTCCCCCAGAGGCTCTTCCCTGTATAATCCAGCCATTTTGGTTACCCACCTCCTTCTTTACCTTTTGCCCTTTTGTCTACCACAGCTGGTTGACCCCTCTCCTCTCCCCCCTTCCCCCATGGCTCAGGGTCATGTCCACTCTAGACACCCCACCCCACCCCTGAGGTCCCTGCCTCTAGCTTTGTTCTCCCTTGTATCTACGATACACTTCCTCCTTCACCTAGGAGCGGTCATGGCCGCCCTATTTCCTTATTTATTTACACATCTGGTGCCAAAACCCAGGGACTAGTCATTTTCTTTCTTTCTTTCTTTCTTTCTTTCTTTCTTTCTTTCTTTCTTTCTTTCTTTCTTTCTGTTTTTCATGAAGTAACAAACAGTAAGTACCTCTCTCTCTTCCTCCCCTCCTTCCGTCTTCATCAGGATGCACTGGTGAGGAGGCACAGTTGATGGACAGCTTCATAATTACTTTCTTACTCTGTCTAATGTAACCGAGCCTGGGGGACCACTTGCTGACATACGCACAGAGGTTGACTGTGTGTAAAGCCCTAAACAGGGCAGTTCTTCTGTGAAGACAAAGGTTCAGTAATAGCTTAGAAACCCTGCCCTGTTCCTAGCGTTGGTTCTAAGGGGCTGTCTTTAAGTAAGTAGATATATAAATGTAGTTTCAAGTTATGGAGACAGTAGAGAGAGACTTGGGTGGGACGGGCTTTCCTTGGCTCTGCTGGGAACCAGGGCGCAAAGGTAGATAGATCCCACAGGGCTCAGGAAACGCCTCCCACTAAACTCCGTGCAATTCCCAGCTCAGTGATTTACTTAGAAGCTGCTGTCTGAATGATATAAACCTCTGACAGCCAAGAGGAACGGGGAAAACATTTTCCCGAAACATCTGTACACAGTCCACTTGAAGCAGTGCCAGGGGGCCGTGGGGGCGGTGGGGCAAATTAGCAGTTGCTGTGACAGCCTGAGTGTTCAAGATGCACTAAAAGGTACTTTGCACATTGCTAAATACAATTGCTCTTCCTTGATCAGAGTTTCGATGTAACAATGGTTGATTACTATGCATAGGCTACTTTGTCTCAACTTTTGATGTTCATAGTAGCTTTCACATGGGGATCTTAATCATGGAGGACCCGGATTCTAATGGCATTGACCTTCCCTGGGGAAGATAACTTGCTAAACATTGACAGCCTCATTACATGCCAGAGACACTGATTACCTTTGGGTACTGGGAGACTAAACATACGAGTCATTTGGGGATCACCTCTTTATTGGGATGCCTTTCGCATGGAGGTTTGGTTCTTGCTCTCTGTGAGGTGAGAAGTCAGAGTAGCAGGGAGTGGGTGGGGTCCAGTTTGGAGAAGTTGCATCATGTAGCAGGAATGGCGGTACCACCTCTGTGTAAACGCCGGGGGCTGCGTAGCCACAAAAGCATCTCCTGCAGGAGGACCTAATTGAGGACTGCCTGAGAGACCAAGGATTGCTGGTGCAGATAACGCCAGCCAATCGGGAACTGCTGTTTAGAAGAGGTTTCTAAACAGCATGTTTCATGGGACCACTGGGGCGCGGGTGGAGGGTATGAAAGGAGCTGGCAGCAGTGTTCAGATGAGCTTGCTGCGGCGTTTCTCACCTGCTCCTTGAGTCTGTGTTATTGACTCTGTGCCACCTCATTTCCAGCCCCCAAGGACAGGTAAGGTCAGGTAATGAGTAGTCCAGGGCACAGGCAGCAGGGTCAAGCACTGTCAGGCACTGTGGAGAGGGGACTTGCTGAGGCCCCGTGAGCTTCATGAGACACAGTCTAGGGTTCAGGCAATGTCTCACTCAGTTCAGCTCTGTTCTCACAGACTCTGTAAGACGGTCTGATTTTAATCAATGAAAGGCCTGGCTCCTCTCACGCCGAGTTAGTGATCTGCATGCCTCTGTTTTACCTGTCTTCGCAGTGAACCCTCATGCCTTGTAAATCAGAAAGGGCCGCAGTAAGCATAAGGGATTGCTCTTTTCTAACCCCACCAGGATTAGAGTGGTCTCTGCTGCTCCTCCTTTGAGAGTCACAGGGCCAGAGACCATAGACAGAGAAACTTCCCTGCAATGGAAAAGAAACCGACTTAGGCTGACAGAACAGAACAGCCCTCCAAGGAGATGAGGACCCCGGTGGTGGCAGCGGGACCTTGTGTCCTTCCTGAGTTTCATTTCCAAATGTCCTTTACAACAGAAGGCATTTTGACTCAGAATTCCTGAAAAGAAGCTGGAAAAGTTTCCGTGTCTGCAGACACTGATGAACAGATTGGAATTTCAGTACTGTGGAGAGATTGGCATTTTATAGGTTCAGAGGCTAATTACTTAATTTTGGGCTTGTTTTAGCTCCTGGAACAGCTCCTCCTTGCCCCGTTCTGTATCTGAACTAACACCATGTGATATGATAATAAATAAAAACCTCTTAGAAGCTATTAACTCACCAGAACACTGCCTTCTACCAAGCCAAGAGCTAAGAATGTCATTAGATCGCATCGTGGGCCTATAGTGAGAGGCCAGATCTTTTACGTTCAGACTTCATTTTAGAGAACCTGTCCTAAGTTTGAACTCAGGTAAACTAGCAGGCTGGAACCTAGCATTAATTTCCAAGTTGCTTCTCAACAAAATCCCAAGCCTTGCTCCAGTCTCTCGGCTAATTCCTAACAAAGCCAGTGCCTTCAGGTTATGCCCTCAACAAGACCGGCATCTCCAGGTTATTTACCCCAACAGATCTGTACCCCCAGGTTACAAGCCCACCCCCTGCCTTATGACCACCAATGCAGAGGGGAGCAGAAATTGAGTTTATGATATGACTCCCATCACCAGCCAATTATATTGAAGGCCACAGTAACTTTCCAATTCGATGCTTACACACTCATCTCCGCCCCCCCTCCCCGAATCCCTGCTTTCTATAAAGCCTTGCCCCACAGACATTTGGGGCTCCCCCCCCCCCAAACCATGCGCTGGGGGTCCTGAGCTAGCTCTAATAGAATGAAGGCCCTATTGTAATTTACATCAGATTGGCTCCTGTCTGTTTTTTTTGGGGGGGGGGTGTCACTACAATAGAGCAGCTCTCCCATCTCACTGTACGGGCCTCTCTGGGTACCCACCAATGTATTTTAATGCTGCCTTGGTTTATGACTTCTTTGGTCTGTAAAACAATGAACAGCTGCTACCATGTTGGAACATAGAATTTGGGGTAACCTAGTTCTGTGTTCCTGGGCCATGCTCACTCGAAATAGCTCCAGAAGAGACTGTCTCTTACTCCCTTTATGCAGAGAACCGTTTTTGGTGTTGTTGTTTATGTGTTTTTAACATGCACAGCATCACCACTCACACTCAGCCACAGGGCCCTCCTTAAGGTTGTAAATACAATCAAGGTTGTGTGTGGGGACATGAAGCGCCAGCGGGGTATAAAGTGGGCATGGTGACACAGACCTGTCATTGCAACAGGCAGGAGGTCGAGGCAGGGGTATTAGGTATGCAAGGTCATCCTCAGCTCTTAGAACAGCTCAAGCTCAAGACCTTGTCTCAGGTGAACAGTTCCGGGCCATCGGTGAGCATCCCAAGGGGTAGGTGTTAGCATTCTGTCTAAACTCCACCCCACAGTTACCTGGCAACAGCCAGGTATGCTCCTCCCTACAGTTGCCCAGCAACAGCCAGGTGGGCCGGGCCCACTATAAAAGAGGATGCTTGCCCCTCCTCTCTCTCGTGCTCTTGCCTCTCTCTTCCTCCTCTCACCTCTCCCCCTCCCCCCTCCCCCAACGTGGTCATGGCCGGCCTCTCCACTTCTCTACTCTTTTACTTCTCTCTCCCTCTCTCTGCCTCTACGACCCTCTTAACTCCCCTCCCCATGCCCTGAATAAACTCTATTCTATACTACACCGTGGTGTGGCTGGTCCCTCAGGGGGAAGGGATGTCTCGGCATGGGCCCACTGAGGCACCCCCTTCCCCCACACCTACCTCCCCATAGCCCCATAGAACATATATATCTCTATACATTTTTATAAACACATCAGTAGGAGGCCTACAACCTAGCACCTGCCCAACTAGGAGGTGGCCTCAGGGGTAGAAACCCTTTCTGAATACAGGGGCTCTGCCAGTGTGTCCTCATGGTATCTGATGTGTTTGTAAAAAAAGAGGGGGGCAATGTTCTATGGGGGTGTGGTGAGGTGTGGGGGAAGGGGGTGTCTAAGCGGATCCATGCAGAGGCATCTCTTCCCCCCGAAGGACCAGCCACACCATGGTATAGTATAGAATAGAGTTTATTCAGAGCATGGGGAGGGGATTTAAGAGGGTAGTAGAGGCAGAGAAAGAGACTCAGGAGACTCAGAGAGAGAGAGAGAGAGAGAGAGAGAGAGAGAGAGAGAGAGAGAGAGAAAAGAAGAAGAAGAAGAAGAAGAAGAAGAAGAAGAAGAAGAAGAAGAGGAAGAAGAGAAGTAGAAGAGTAGAGATCGACCATGAGCACGTGGAAAGAGGGAAGAAGGGAATGGGGAGAGAGGGGGGAAGGGAAGCAGAGCAAGAGAGCGAGGAGGGCAAGCAGCCCCTTTTATAGTGGGTCAGACCTGCCTGGCTGTTGCCAGGCAACTGGGGTGGAGCTTAGAACGCTAACAGTATCCCTTCTACTTCTGAGGATAAACTGGTTTGGACATTTTTAGACGTGAACATGTCTACCGGATACAAGAAGATCTATCCGGAATCCATTGCAGAGCACAGCGCTCCCCACATCATACCTGGAGGGCCCTCCCTAAATGTCTCAGGATGGCTGTCCCAGAGCTCTCTTCTCTTGTTATCCACAAGCTGTAGCCCCCCCCCCCTCCGGTTGCTAGGGTTTTCTTTTCTAAACTGCAGAACCCCTTGGCCCAGCTTTCTTAGAAGAGAAGACAAGGCCAATGGTTAATAGTGTGCTTAAGATATTTTTATTTGATTACAATTCAAATGAGTACCGGTACCCGCCCTCTCGTCCTTCAATCTCATTCACCGGGTGTTAGAACCCATGTTTAAAAGGATGGTCTTGCAGTCATCTAAACTTCCATCTGTTCAAGTATAACACTCAGTTCCTAGCTTTGTCTATAGTTTTGGCAGAGCCGGAGGGAGGATCTTTCAAAAAACCAGCCGTGTGTACCGGTTGTTCTAGGAAGAGACCGTTCTTTTGTAGGGAAACAAAACCCTTTATGGACTCTTTGAAAACGGGCCAACAGGGGGCAGGACCCCAGTCCTCAGGGGACAGATTGTGACTAAGAAGAACCAGCAAGAGGCTTTGCATATGAGAGGGGGGGAAATGCAAAGGATCTCTCCAGATGGAGATTGGTGTAACAACCTCAACCCTCCTCCCCTGACTTCCTGAGGATCTTTAGAAGAACCAGGGAGGCCCGTGGCCTCGGGAGCTTGCCATCCTGAAGGAGGGAGGCTTGAACTATTCTTGTGGGAATCAAAGGAAATCAACCTCCCTGGCTCCAGAAGATAAGGGCTCAGGTGGGAGTGAACCTCAGGCTGTGCCCCCTGTGGGCTAGCCTCCCTACTTTGCTTAGTGAAGGTTCTTCTGACCCTCTGGGAACAGGGAGTGGGGTGCGAGTCAGAATATGAGAAAGGGTACAGAACATTCATAGATAAAAATAAATGGCCCTCAACAGGCTGGGAAGTAAATTAACTTTGCTTCAAATGTAAATGTCTCCGCAGGGTATGAGAGTGTATTCTAATGACCTTGTAGGGCCAGATGGAAGAAAGAACAACACATCATTGGCCTAACCCGTGTTCTCTAGACTTTAATTTCCTCCTTTGAACAAAGGGACAATGTGGCACTGATGGAACGGAACTGGTTGCAGGGCTGGCTGTTAAATGTGAAAAGGAAGAGATTGAGGCTTTAGAAATGTGCTTAAATTTTCCATCCCTGGGAGGCCACTAACAAAACCATCATGTGAGCTCTACTTTAGGCTAGCAACAGTCCCAGCCTCTAGAAATGAGACTGGGGTTAGCTAAGGTCAGGAGTGTCACTGGGCCGATACTCTTGGTTTCCTCTTTGGATTTGTTCTGTGACTCAGTTTCCCTTTGTCTCCCTCCCCCCTCCGCCCCCCTACCAAGTCTCATCTTCAGTTTGTCTGGGCTCTCCAGAAACCCTTACAGATAGGTTATTTCTCCACTGTCTGTAAAATGAGCCAATTGGAACCAGATTCGATTGTATTAAAGGCAGGTTTATTGGGAAGCTGCAAGTTCACTGGCCCCAAGGACTGATGAGGCGAGGGAAGTTGCCACGGGGAAGGGATGAGGGGAGGGAGAGATAAAGAGAAAAAGGGCGTATATGAAGAGAGAGAGAGGAGAGAAGAGAAGGGGGAGAAAAGAAACAGGGGGAGGAGGAGGAGGAGCAGGAGGAGGGAGACCAAAACATCTGGATTATAGGGAGGAGCTGGAATCCATTGCCTATGACACTGTAAGACTCTGGGGAGTCTTAACTTACCGAAGACCCTCTGAATGGACACACGGAGTCAGGGATTGATGCAAAATGCAAGAGAAATTTATTGACTCATCAGCATGCTGAGGTCGCTCTACATACCAAGACAGGAGGGCGACCTCTTGGAGCCCATTCAGGAACCTTATATAGGATTTTAGAGCATCCGCCATTAGGTACAATGTGATTGGCAGAACAGTGTGACTTTTAAACTGATTGGTCTTTAGGGAATGAGGTAGCAGGGGCTTAATCAGCCCCTCCCTTCCAGCCTATGTGCTTTCTAACCTGTTTCTTCCATGTGCTGGGGGGTTGGGGGGGGAGCTGGTGGAATATCTCAAAGTTCCCGAGCTGACCTTTCAACACATCCTAGTAGTTAGCAATCTCCAATTAATGGCCATTAATTCAACCCTAAGCTCTTATCAAGAAATTCTGCCAAGTGGGCATGATGACCCTGAGTAACAACTCTTTTAAAAAAAGAACATTAAAATATGTAAGCAAAGGAGCAGACTAAAAGCCTGGCTGTGATTCCTTTCTATCTACACGGGATAAAGGCTTCCATCTAATGTAATGCGCAACTGCAACCGAGAACTAGGAACATCTTCCACTGTGATGCCTGTCTTTGGAAATCTGCTGCTCATCACCTATTCTTACCGGAGGGATGCTAATGTCTCCGGGATGCTAATGTCTCCTCTGTGCTTTTCCCTTGTGGTGGAGCACATACAGCGACTGTCTAAAATCAAAAGACCACCCCCTTCATTTATAGTTCTCCATTAATCTGCACTTTGTTTTGAATAAAGGAACACCTTTTAATCCCACTGGGATTAACACACAACTACAGTTTTGAGCTGGATTTGAAGCAAGCTTTAATTAAATGCTGGCTAGTATGAAGGACTCTGGCTAGGTCCATTCTGGGCTTCGCTGAAAATGGTGACGAGTCACACTTTGCAGAGGCTTATAAAGGCAAACCCATAAGGTCCAACCAGATCCAATGGGGGTTGGGGGAAACATATATCCTGACATATTTCCTGCCTTCGTACGTCCTACCTACATGTGATCAAGAATATCCAATGTAGCTGGGTCAAACAAACTTGTGCAGGGGACCAAACACGCGTGGCTTGTCATCTTCCATAAAAATAGCCTCAAGCATTTCAGTAAGTATCTGTCCTTGGACAGGGGCTTACAGGTTAGAGGCATGCTTTTTTTAATGAATCTTTTAGGCATAGTAATTCAAACTTGAAACATAACTTTGGTTCTTACGCACCTTGTTCAGTGAAAAGGGAAAAATAGGGATGCTGTACATTAATACTGTGTGTCAATCAGTTCTCTGAATCTAAGAAACCGAGCGAAAAGTTAAAAAAAAAATCAATGGAAAAACAAAAGAAAGTAATTCTGGCATTGTCTTTGCTTTGTAAATCTCTGGGCCAGACTTGCAGTCTCCTGTCTCTGCTTAAATTGTTTAACCTGGAGCCAGGACTTGAAAGAAATTTAAGGATGACAGCATATGGGAAATGAATAACCCTAAGGTGTATATTAGTTAGAATCTTCTGTTCATGGCTAGCTCTTCTTTGGGCCAAAGCCCAATGGACACCTTATTAAAGAGATTTTTGCTTTTTAACCTCTAAGCTTGTGGAGTGATTTATCACCAGAAAGGTACTGAAGGTTCAGACCCTCTTGTTTCACAAGTAAGAAAGCAGAAGGCAACAATGTTACTCAGTTACTTTCCCCTTAGAATTGTGGAGTCGATAACAGCACCAAGCTCAGGAAGCCCAAGAAGACTTTGTTCCTGGTCTATGGTAGAAGAGAAGGTTATCTCTAAGACGACTTCTCAGCCCGTTGATGTTCCAGAGGGCACAGACATAGAGCAAAGATGAACGGGACAGGGCAATAAAGGGAGGACTTATCACGATGTCATGTATGCATGCGGCATTGTAGTGAAGTTAGAGGCTGTGTCACCATTCTGGCAGTCATGGGCTTGTCAGCTAGCCCTCCTGAGTAGAAACATCTGGCTTTAGACTTCCTATCCTTAAAGATGAGCAGCTAGGCTTAGTAGGAAGTGCATGTCTGAGACTAACTCTCCTGATAGGACTGTATCTCAGGGTAACTGCTGTACCACACATGATCACGTAACTCTTACAAGATAGGGTTTTTTAAAAGTCATTTATAGAAGGAATAATTGTTTTTCAGGACATGAGAGAGAAGAAAGTGGCTTTAAGCTCTGAACCTTCTTCCGCTATTAACTTAGAAGTCAGGTTAGCAAGTACAGACAACATTGTGATCGAGACTGAATCAGGACTCATCCCAGATCCGTTGCCTCTCCTTAATGCTGGTGCTTTCCGATGTGTTTATAAAAAGATAAGAGAGAAGGGATATGTTCTATGGGGGTGTGGTGAGGTGGGGGGAAAGGGGGTGTCTCAGCGGACCGTGCCGAGGCATCCCTTCCCCCCGAGGGACCAGCCACACGATATAGAATTGAATAGAGTTTATTCAGGGCATGAGGAGGGGAGTCAAGAGGGTAGTAGAGGCAGAGAAAGGCAGGGAGACAGAGAGAGAGAGAGAGAGAGAGAGAGAGAGAGAGAGAGAGAGAGAGAAGAGGAGAGGAGAGGAGAGGAGAGGAGAGGAGAGGAGAGGAGAGAAGAGAAGAGAAGAATAAAGGTCGGCCATGAGTTCGTGGAAGAGAGGGGGGAAGGGAATGTGGAGAGAGGGAGAGCAAGAAGGGAAGAGCAAGAGAAGGAGGAGGGGTCTGTTGCCAGGTAACTGAGGGGTGGAGTTTAGACAGAATGCTAACACTTTCCCCTTATCCATTCTCAACTACATTCTGTGTTGTCCTGTATCCTGAGTCAATGTAATTCTCAATTCCTCTACAGTCAAACTGACGCTAGATAAAAAGATGGGGCTAATTTAGGAGTCACGGGAAGATACTCCTGAGTTGAAGTTTCTTGAGGGGAATGCCTCAGGCCCCTCAAGTAGCAACATCAACTTGTATGTTGGGCTGTTGCTGTTATGGGTCTGGGATCATTCTGCAGTCCACCAGTCTGACCATGAATAAATGCAACAAAGAAGAGTCTTCATTCAGATACTGGCACTGCCTACTCATGGTGCTAGGACTGCACCTAAGGGTGCTTCAAGATGCATCCCTGAGTTGCATTGGTCTGAGGTTTATAATGTCAAAACTTAACTACTTCCTGCCTTTGTGCAATCAGGGGCAAGCACACATCCTAACATACTTCCTGCCTACATGTAATAAGATACGCATCCTGTCTGTGTGCAGTCAGGGGCAGGCAAGTTTGTTTTCAGAAGTGAAAACATGCAGCTTGCTGTCTTACATGAAAAAGTTCAGGCAGCTACAAGAGCAGCTGCCAGGACTCCTGGAAGCTCTCTGTCCTTGGGCGAGTGGGGCTTACAGGTAGGAGACATTTGTGTCTTATAGTTCCCTTAAGTATAGTAGTTTTAAATTTTAAACATAATGTTCATCATCACATTGCCAACCCAGTCTCTTGACCTGTTCCCTTAGTACTAATGTCCAGTTTCCCATGAAGTCTTCTCCAAGGTTTTGCTTGGCTAAGTACTATTCCAAACTCCAAGTAACTATGGGACAATGGCGGTCAGAAATCTTTACGCTCCATATGATAATGTTGTGTAGCTCTTGGTGAGTTATTTATCATAAAACAGTATAATGACAACAGTAAAGGAAAATCCACCTACTCTTTGACTCTCCAACATGCTGACTGTTTATTCTAGTTCCCTGATCACCTTTGCTTACTTGCTCCAAGTTTACAGATCAGTAGCTCACACTGTACCCACACTTCAGACTCAGCTTTCGTCTGTAAGCTCCCATCAGTTTGCCATACTTCTGCATGGATTTTAGAATCATATTTAACAATCATAATGTTTCAAATCACCTTTTATATCACAATTTATTTAATTACCCTCCCTTCTATGGACATGGGGATTATTTATGATTCCCCCCCCCCATCATCAGTAACAATGGATACGTTTATTCCTGTCTCCATTTTAATGGCTTTTGCTGAATAAATTTCAAACAATTGAATTAGTGAGTCAAAGACAGAATATTATTTTTGGAATGCGCAACTTGTTTAGCAAGTACGGAGGAGGGTCGGCTGGTTTGGGTTGTAACTGGCCTCAAGGAAAGTATAGAGATGACAGTCATTTGTAGTGTGTAGTGTCCAGAATCTGTCGTAACAACCGCCTCATTTGTTAAGGGTTTCTGGTATGGCGGGCATTATTCTATCTGGTGTTTGCACATTTTACTTAACTCTTCAATGGCCAAGGAGGAAAGTAGCTAAGATTTCTCTTCATTTTCTAATTGTATGTGTGCATATCTTTGTGTATGAAGCTGTGCACGAAGGCAGGTGCCTATGCAGACCAGAAGGTGTTGGAGCCTCTGGAGCTGGAGTTACAGGTGGTTGTAAGCTGCCCAACATAGGTGCTGAGGACCCAGCTGGGCTTCTCTATAAGAGCAGGGAGTGTTCTTAACCATGGAGCTGCCTCTCCAGCCCCATCCTCCTATTTTAAAGATGAGAAACAAGCTGAGAGAAACTAAATAGCTTATCCAAGGTCAATCTGGTGGAGGAGCTGAGTCAGGATGTGAAGGTGGGTCTACCTGGCTTCAAAGCTCTTGGGCTCAGACCAGCCTCGTTCATGTGGTTATTTCTGCAAACACTGTGCAGTATGCCAAAGGTGTGAGTCTTTCTGTTTTATTTCTGTTCTGATATCAGAAGATGTACTCATTTTTCCATACAGTGAATGTTGTCTATTTTTCAAATTCAAAAGCAGAATCACTATTGAGCTTTTAACAGATTTCAAGGCCTCAGTTGAAAGGATTAACAAACCCGTGCCTGGGAAGAGGTGGAAAGGCCTCATGCAGGACCCGCAGGCTGCCCACGATTCCCTGGGTTTGGCCTTGACAACAAGGATGGAACTTACACGGAGTCTGCAACTGACCATCTCAGTGCCTTCATCCCCACCATAAGGAGATTTGTGGGCTATTTAATCAGAATCAGACTTCAGCGGCTATAAAGCTCTCTGGCTTATGGGGATATTCTGGTACATGCAAGCTGCATCGTAATGCATTTTATTTTTAATATTTTTATTATGCATGGAATTTAATTTATTATAACAAAGTCATGGTAATCCAATACACTGAAATTAGATTAAAAAGTCAACAACCGACCATTCTGTCTCAGGGATGTACTACTGCACATGTTTAGTGGCACACATTAAATGTATGCTTTTGCTGTGTATCATTTTCCACAAACAGGGTGTGTATGTGTGTGTATGTTGTGTGTACTGGTTTCTGCATTCCAAACGTAGCATGCACATCTTTTCAAGTCGATACGGACATTCCCTAAGCATGCAAGTTGATACGGACATTTCTGTAGGGTTTCTCTAACGGCTGCACAGTGCTTCACTGTGCTGAGGTACATTCAGTACAGTCTCCCATCGAGGTGGGATCTTCTTGTTGCAGTGCTGACGTGAACATTGTCACAGTGAAGGCTCTTACCCACATTGTCAACAGCTTTCTCATGAGAAATTCTTATACTCACTAAGTCAGAAGGCACACTGCATTTAAAAGGCTTTGCAAGCTAGATTGTCTGCTGCAAAGACCAGCTTTCGCCCTTCTAGCTCTCAACACTCCACATAGAACTGGATTTTTTCCTGCCGTCTTGCTTGTCTGTTGTTTTGTATTTGAGAAAGAACCTTTCCGTGTAGCTCAGGCTAGACTGGAACTCTTGATCCTTTAGCCTTGGGCCCTGGAGTATTGGGATAAAATACATGCTTATGTAAGTTGGGTCAATGATTCCAATTTATTCTGTCTGGTAAGGCTAGTTTTGTTGTTTGTTTGTTTTTGTTTTTTTGAGACAAGGTTTCTCTGTATAGCCTTGGCTGTCCTGGAACTCACTCTGTAGACCAGGCTGGCCTTGAAGTCAGAAATCCGCCTGTCTCTGCCTCCCAAGTGCTGGGATTAAGGCATGCGCCACCACTGCCTGGTTGGTCAGGCTAGTTTTAACGGACCTGTAATCTGGACATTTTGATTCTAATCAAGATATTTATGAATATGGCCACACTGAACACCTTACAGGAAAAAAAAAATTATAAAGGAAAGTGTTCCCAGAAGTAGGGGTTTCATATGTTAATGTGGTAGAGTTGGAGGGAGCGATGGTGAGTGTTAGGGAAAGCTTGCTAGAGATGACCACTCAGATGGTTTATAGCCAATTGAAAGTCTGTATTCCAGCCAGCTCGGACCACACACAAGTATTTGGTCTTGAGTGTTCCTCTGAGTGTCCAGAGCACAAGTGTTTTGAAGACAAAACTACTTCCTGGTATCTTACTCAGCAGCTGCATGGGGCTTTACAAAAGCAAACAGTTTAACAGAAGCTAAGTTAACTTGGGCATCTTGACCTCAGGTTCCTAGAAGAGAGTTGGTCATTTCCCATGAGATTCTCCATCAAGAAGATCAAACTTTAGTGAAACCTGAAATGGCCTCAGCAAGAATTTAAGATAGAGGAGCCTCCGCCCTGTCACAAGAGTTTTAAATGTCCTTGTGCCCAACTTAAAAGGTCTTCAGAGCCTCCACTTTTTGGAAAGCAAATATTAACACACGGAGATGAGTGTGGGTGCTGCTGACTTATCCAGAGATTGTTTCCGTTTGTTGGTGCTTACATCCAGCAAACTGCTGCCAAATGCTAAGTTTTCCTTTCCTGGGAGAGTCACATATTTTACTTGAGTCAGAAGAGAGAGGGGTGGTTGGTTCATTGGCCAGCTAACACCTCTTGGCTAAGAAGGGAAATCTCTAAAAACAAAGTGATCATTTAAAATATAGCTGCCTTTGTTTCCTGGAAATGAAATTGCTCAGGGAAGGCTCAGCAGGGTGGGAATGTAAGAAAGAATTCACTGATTAGCAGCACAGGAGTCTTGACCTGTTCCATTTCCAACCTGGGTCAGTTCACCCCTCCTTAGGTAACCTGGTGGCTCCCCATTACCAGGAGATCACCATATTGATGCTGAACTTAGTGGAGATGCCCAATACGCATAGTACCATACAGCATAGAATTCCCAGACTCAAGTGACCCTCCTGCCTCAGCCTCCCCAGTGGCTGTGACTACAGGTGTGCAGCATCTAGTCTCTTAACATCCATGGTTGCAATTTCCTGATAAAAAGACACAAAAGATATTTCCTGATAAAAAGATAAAAAGAGTGGATGTGAAAACAGGATCCATCCTTCTGTTGTACCCAAGAAACACACTTCAGCATCAAGGATAGAAATCACATCAGGGGGCTGGAAAGATGGCTCTGTGGTTAAGAGCACTGACTGCTCTTCCTGAGGTCCTGAGTTCAATTCCCAGCAACCACTTGGTGGCTCACAACCACCTGTAATGGGATCTGGTGTGTCTGAAGACAGCTGCAGTGTACTTACATACATAAAATAAATCTTTAAAACATAAAAAAATAAAAAGAAGAAGAAGAATGAGCATATGGAAAGAAATATGAAGCCATAATTATTAAAACACAAAATGCAACAGTGTACATAAATAAATTGTAAAAAAAAGATAACTGTTTAAAGCAAAACAAAGCATAGAGAGAGAGAGAGAGAGAGAGAGAGAGAGATCATATCAGGGTTAAAAAAAGATATTCAAAGGAAATGGACCTAAGAAGCAAGCTGATGCAGCTACTTTAAGATCTAACAAAATAGACTTTAAAACCAAAACTATTCAGAAGAGATAGAGAAGCACACAACATACTCATCAAAGGAAAAATCCACCAAGATGACATTTCAATTCTTAACATCTATGCCCCAAACACAAGGACACCAAAGTTTGCAAAAGAAACACTACTACAGTTTAAGTCACATATTGACCCTCACACACTGATAGGGGGATGCTTGAATACCCCACTCTCATCAATGGACAAGTTATTCCCACAAAATCCAAACAGAGAAATACAGAAGCTAACAGATGTTATAAACCAAAGGGACCTAACAGATATTTATGGAACATTTCATCCAAACAAACACAAAAATATACCTTCTTCTCTGCACCTTATGGAACTTTCTCTGAAATTTGCCACATACTTGGACACAAACCAATAAACCTGAAAAAAAATTCAACCTCATTAGCTGTCTTAGTCATGGTTTCTATTCCTGCACACACATCATGACCAAGATGCAAGTTGGAGAGGAAAGGGTTTATCCAGCTTACTCTTCCACACTGCTGTTCATCACTAAAGGAAGTCAGGACTGGGACTCAAGCAGGTCAGGAAGCAGGAGCTGATGCAGAGGCCATGGAGGGATGTTCCTTACCGGCTTGTTTCTCCTGGCTTGCTCAGCTTGCTTTCTTATAGAACCCAAGACTACCAGCCCAGGTATGTCACCACCCACAATGGACCCTCCCGCCTTGATCACTAATTGAGAAAATGCCTTACAGCTGGATCTCATGGAGGCATTTCCTCAACTGAAGCTCCTTTCTCTGTGATAACTCCAGCTTGTGTCAAGTTGACATACAAAACCAGCCAGTACAGTGGTCATCAGAGAAAAGCAAATCTGTACTCCATCTCTAGTTAGAAAACAAATGGCAGGTGCTGCTGATATGGATGAAAGGGAAGCCTTGCAGACTGCTGTTGGAAAAGTCAGCCACTGTGAAAGTCAGTGTGGCGTTAGCTCAAAGAAAAACCTGAAAATAGATTTTTCATAAGACCAACTATACCCCTCCTGAGCATTTTACTCCAAAGCCTTCAAGGCAACATACCACTGAGACATTTCACATCATAGCTTATTACAGCACAAGCTATGAGCCAACCTAGGCACTCATCAACAGAGGAATGCACCAAGAAAATGTGGCATATGTATACACAATGGAATTATTCAGCCGAAAAGAATGAAATTATCTCGTTGGCAGGAAAATGGATGCAACTGGAGACAATTACATTAAGTGAGTTAAACCTGCCTCAGAAAGACGAGTAGTGTATGCTTTCCCTTATGGGTGGTTCCTAGACATTTAATGACTCCTTTGTTTATTTTATGACAATTTCATGCATATGTACAATGAATCTCTATCCTATCTACCTACTCCCAAATTCCCAGGAAAGACGGGGACTATCGGGAACCTCCGGAGGAGGGAGGGGTGGAAAAGACAGAATGGGGGAGGGGTGAGACTGCCTGCTGCAACCTGATGTTCAATCCTTTAAAAACTAAGAGTCAGCAGGTTAAATGCATCAGCTGAACCTGCAGGGGACCAAGGCATGGTTGTTAGGATTTTGATCAATACACTTCTCATATTAACTGGAGCAACTGCCAGAGAGATAAGTTGAACAACACCATAAAGCCAGTGGCTGGATTGCTCTTTTGGCCACAGCTGACTGCAGACTCTTTGCCCTCCTTTGTCAGTGGTAAATCTCTCTCCGAAGAGGTAGATTTAGATGTTGCCAGCCACAAAGCAACACAGGTGCTTCTCTCATGGAGTTTCTGTTGTCAGATTACCGAGGGCTGAGAGCTTCTAAGTATGTAACCATAGGTGCTGGCCAGGCTGGCTATAAGGACCGAGACGCAAGTCGTAGGAATTTAAACATAGGAATCTAGAGAGAGTTAGAGATTTAGTCACATGCCTGAGCCTCATGGCTCCAGCAACAGGATCAAGCCACCAGTGTCCAGCAGCCCAGGAGGTCATATTACTTTCCTTAGCAACTAATGGATTCTCTCCTCAGCACGGCAACTGATTTCCTCAGAGGCAGGGAAGATTTCCTCCCAAGCCAGGAGAGAACTCCCAAGAGAGAACACATACACAGTCATTCAGAACCTGCTCGCCCAAGTGACTCAGCATCGCAGGGACCAGTCTTGATAGGAGGACATGGCCTGCAAAGCATGTGGCTGCCAGCAGGGGGAGACTGTTAGCACAGACGGAGGTCAGCGGTCACATCTCTGGACGCACAGGCGATTGGGCAACTGTTCCTACCTTTTAATGCTTGCTTGGGTATCACAGGGGCTGCAAGCCTGGGACTTAACATTTCTCAGGCTCCGTTGCTCTTCTTTGGGTTTTGTTTGTTCGTTTGTTTGTTTTATTTGTTTGTTTTTCTGTTGCTGTGATTAGAACACTGACCAAAAGCAACTTGGGGGAAGAAATGACTGATCATACCTTACAGGTTAGAGAACATCATTAAAGGAAGCCAGGGAGGGAGCTCAAACAGAAACCTGAAGGCAGGAACTGAATCAGAGACTGGGGGGACGCTGCTTATTGGCTTGCTCCCATGGCTTGCTCAGCTAGTCTTCTCATACAGCTCAGATCGCCTGTCCAGGGATGACCCTGTTCACAGTGGACATTAAGTTGCAATTAAGAAAATGCCTCACAGACATGACCACTGGTCAGTCTGGTGGAGGCAATTCCTCAGTGAAGGTTCCCTCTTCCCAAGTGGGCCATGTTGACATCTGAAGCTGACTGTGATGGCATGGTTTAGATTTGACTGAGAGGTGATGTTTGGGAGACAGATTGGAGCCATTCACCCTGGCATCAGTGGTGGGTGACAGTCACACATGCCTTCAGAGGATGTGAACTTTCCAGTGTCTCCTAGACTTCACATCT
Organism: Rhynchomys soricoides; assembly: GCA_019843965.1. Taxonomy (NCBI): domain Eukaryota; kingdom Metazoa; phylum Chordata; class Mammalia; order Rodentia; family Muridae; genus Rhynchomys; species Rhynchomys soricoides. The sequence goes on along the minus strand of JADRCH010000028.1, from coordinate 13,916,252 downwards.
TGGGGCTGGAGCAGCGCTGACTTCAACAATGACATAAAGGGTTTTGGGACCTCTGACCAGCTGCTTCCTGAGTTCTGGACTTAGCACTGGGACATGAGACTCAAGTAGCTGACTTACTTTTTAGTTCTTCTAGAAGTCTTGTAGGTACACAGATTCCTATCGTAAGTTTTTTTTTTTCTTTAAAAAAAATTTTTTTTTCTGGGAAAGGGGTCTATTCTTCTGGTATAGGAGAAATAGTAGTTTAGCAGTTAATTTTAGTGTTGTGCCTCTTTAAATCACGTCTCTACTACTTCTTTATGTGGTGCCAAATCAGTGACCTAACCCTTTAAGCAAGAGTGTCCTCACTTATCAAGTTGGGGTATCATCATCATCATCATCATCACCATCATCATCATCATCATCATCATCGTTGTCACCCTTGCAATGGCTGCTGACGCAGCAGAGCACAGTGACACCATGAGAGTGCTTACAGAGAACATAAGAGACAAGCTCAAACTTTCCGAGCCTTTTGTCTAACTGGAATGTGAACGTAGTCTAGCTTGAATCCGAAAGGAATAAACGTATCCCTAGGGACTTAAAGGAAGTTCGTTCTGGAGTGCTGCTCCAGAGATGAATGGAGGGGCTGACGTCAGGGGGAGGGGGAGGGGCAGAGGGAAGGGGGGGGGGAGAAGGGAGAGGGGGGAGGGCCAGGCTGAGGCAGAAGAGTTTTCTACCACAGTCTATCTGACCTTTTAAGCAGATGCCACGTGCTCCCACAAGCTCAGACCATTTAAAGCCCACACGGCCCTGCAGGTAGCATCAGCTTGTCTACCTATGGTTGGGAAACTGAGCGAGGTGTGGGCAAGTAGAGCTCTGTGGTGGTCTGACTGAGAACTGTCTCCATAGAGTTGAATGCTCGGTCATCAGGGCGTGACACCATTTGAAAGGATTAGGAGGTGTGGTTTTGTTGAAGGAAATGTGGTGTCAAAAGCTCATGCCAGGCCCAGTGCTCCCCTCTTTCCCTGCTGCCTGGCAGATGAGGATGTAGAACTCTCAGCTCCTCCTCCAGCACCATGCCTGCCTGCATGTGGCCATGTTCCCTGCCACGATGATAACGGATTGAACCTCTGAACCTGTAAGCCCCACTTAACTGCTTTCTTTATTAGATTTGCTGTGACCATGGTGCCTCTTCACAGCGCTAGAACACTGACTGACACAAGCTCCCTCTGTTGATTCAGAAGACGGCCAGCTCCTGGTGCAGACAAGACCCAAGTATTCTCTAAATCTGAGAACCAACATGAAACTGAGCCCTTGGCGCAAGCATGACCTCAGGCTATCCCACAGACGAATATCCAGGGAACCTTTCAAAGTTGACAGTGAACCTGAAGATACTCTCCTCTCACTAAGAGCAGGAAAGACAAGTCGCCTACCCAAGACCACACAGCTAGTCAACTAAATCTCCCTACCCATTCTAGGACATTCCTTTCTCCTGGTTCATGGCAGCGCAGAGGGGGCTGAGATGAAAAGGAGAATATCTTACCTTGCCGAGCTCTCGGTCACTGAGTTATTTGATAAAAGAGCAAGGGAGGGCTACTTGCCCCTTAATTTCTCAGATTTGAGTTGTAGCAGATTACAGGGAAGCAAGCGAGGTGACTAAAAGAGCTCAAAGTGTCTCCCTTCTGCATTTTCCAGGACAGCTATAAAGTTCCAAACAAAGAAGTGTTCATTGCTCTGATGAAAGGCGCCAGAAAGTCTTCTTTGCCTGAATTTCAATATCCCTGGGGGTTCTTTGAATCAATCTGGGGCTATATTTGAAGCCGTGATATGTGCAAATGGGAGTGTATAGCTTTTAGTGTATCCACTAGAGAATCCACAGCCCCCAACGCATAAGAAACTCAGCCGTTGGATTTCCACCCCTCCAGCACTGGCTTAGTTTATTCACTCATTAGTACAGACTTATTGGATTTATTGGAAAACGATAAAGCATGCTAAGTTCAGCATGTCTGAAATCTGAACCAGGGCCTGCCATGCAAACCTTCTTTGCTGTTTGCCAGGCGGGAAACTTACCCTGGCAACTTATCCTGGATGGTAGGAAACATCCAGCCCATCTCAAAGTTGGGAGTTTGGCCTGTCTTCTGTCCCAGGTGCCAAGGTCTGGTCCATCAATAAATCCTGTGGACTCTACCTCCTAAGCATTCACCTCTAATACCTGGTTTCATCTCTGCTGCACTCTCTCCAGCCCAGGCAACCATTGGCTGTTGATGGCCTTGCCAGTTGGGATCCACTTTGAAAGCTCAGGTGGTCTCTGGCAATGGAAATCCAAGCCTAGCGCAACCTTCTCTTGCTTAGACCCTGGGGAAAGCCTTGTCTGATTTTTAGAATGAAAGACCCCAGAGCATCTTCTCAAGGCTCAGAGGCAAAAGGCCCATGCTCTGTCCTGTGATGGGAGCTGTAGCTGTGGTAGTGGTACTCAGGGGAAAGCCCCAGTGGCTTCCACCACATTCCTCAAGTGCTGTGAAGTCTCTTGCTCTGAGATGTTTACATAGGCAGTTCCTTCTAAGATGCTCTTTCTGCCCCACACCCTCCTCCCCCCCCCCTTGCCTGGTTTGCTCCCATCTGTTCTGTGTGGCTCACCTGTCAGGTTTCCTTCTCTAGACAGCTTTCTAGGCTCACCCTTAGAGTGGGTACAGTCCTCAGGCTTGTTTATAATGGTGCATTTATTTGACCAATTAATATCTGAATCTCTCATTACTATGTCCCCTGAACCTTGAATGATGTTCATCTCAGTGTAAGTACTCATCTGCTTTTAAACTAAATGAATAGGGGATAAAGGAATTGGAAGATAAGACCACACGTGACGTTCTGAATCTGCAGGTAGTAAGCGTGGTTAACGGTGGTAAGCGTGGTTAACGGTGGTAAGTGTGGTTAACGGTGGTAAGCGTGGTTAACGGTGGTAAGCGTGGTTAACGGTGGTAAGCGTGGTTAACGGTAGTAAGCGTGGTTAACGGTGGTAAGCGTGGTTAATGGTTAAACTCTAAAAATTATGAAATCTGAACTAACTTCTAATTTTGAAGTCCTTTTCTATGATCAGAAAACCAAAGTTCTGTGTTAACACAAGATCATCACAACTATTCCCACTGGTAACCGTGCAGAGCCTTCTTGGGGCCTTTGAGTTGTTTCAAGCCTAAGCCTGCAGACTTCTCAGAGAAGTGTGTCGCTGTGCTAAGCCTTTGTTGGTGCCATTTGCTCTTTATGCCCAGTGCGGAAGGTGGGACTCAGAGATTCACGCGCACTTAGCAAGTACTCCACAGATGGACTTCTAGGCCAAGTTTCCTGCTGCTAAACTGAGCTGATCTGGAGAGCACTGCTCAGTGCTCTTCTCATAAGCTGGCAGGGCCAGGCTGGCAGAAGGAACTCCGTGTAGGCCTGGGGAATGGGCGAATTTCCCATGAATGAGTGAATGAGTCCTGAACGCTCGCTCTGGGGATGATTGAGTGAGTGGTGCTTTCTCTTCTAGAATGTTTACAAACCTTTCCATAAAGTCGAAGGTAAGCTCGATCAGTACACCTGTGTCCCACAGATAGTTACAAAGTAACAGTGTTTTGTTTACACTTTCCCACAGGAGAATTTTGAGCACTCATTAAGGGAGCGCCCCCATGCCTTCCTCCACATCTCCACGAGCGAGAGTTAGTGCCCAGGGTCCCTCGCTTTCTTATCTACTTCCTTCTTACTGGGTTATTTTAAAGGAAGTCCCAGACTTCCTGTTCCACGAGCTGGAAACATACCTGGGTGTTTGAAAGTATTTACACCATTGTTAGATTATTGTATGGCAAAGATCTGGTGGGGCATGCAGCCATCCACAAATTTCCAGGTCCTCTCAGTATTTGCTCAGGTCTTTTTTCACGGTTTGCCAGATTCGTGATACTTCCTCAAGCTTTTGCCAATCTATACGTCCTCATTTCCTTTCCTCCTCCTCCTTCCCCTCCTCCTCCTCCTCATCTTCCTCGTTGGGATTCCAAGAGTTGGGATTCTGCTAACACCTAGCTGCTGCCTATGTAATCCTTTACTACACATTTTCTGAAGAAAAAAAATTATTGTTACCTCTTTGCTGAAGAGTCCTCTTATGCATGGACACACACACAAACACACACAGAGTTATCTGGAATTGGCTGTGGCGAGGCAGAAACATCTTGACAGAAGGGTGTGATGGGAGAAAGTCACTCAGCTTGGGCAGTCAGCAACAGCGAGCATAAGCCTGGGGATAGAGCATGCCTTTCAGAGGCTCATCTGACTGACCTATTTTCACCAGCTAGATGTCACCTCCTTCAGCTAAGAATTCGTCTGTGGATTAATTTATTGCTGAGGGTAGCACTTCTCAATGGCATCATGAACTAGGGGCCATGTTTAGCACATGAGCCTTTCTGGGGCCAAGTGTTTAGCACATGAGCCTTTCTGGGGTCAAGTGTTTAGCACAT
>JADRCH010000028.1:13811563-13911788 GCA_019843965.1 Rhynchomys soricoides | reverse complement strand
ACATGAGCCTTTCTGGGGTCAAGTGTTTAGCACATGAGCCTTTCTGGAGCCAAGGAAAGGGGCAATTAGTGAGGCGATGTCCTGGCTCATAAATGGCATAAGGGATATTGAATCCTGTCAAGCAGGAGTTACAAGCATTTATGAGCTACCTGAGGTGGGTACTGGTGTCCAAATTCAATCCCTGGATAGAGCACTAAGCACTCTTACCCAGTCAGCTTTCCAGGGGATGTCCCTCTCTTTCTGCTGCTTTCTCTGGGATCACATCTCCTCAAATTCTCTGGTTTCTGGATCTCTTTTTACCACCTTCTTTGCAGCCGATCCCACTCTGTCCTCAGAAAGCTCTCCCCTGACTCCCCCCTGTTCCCTCTGCTGCATATTTCTTCACACTGAATTTTTCAGTCTAGCAGCTAATCGAAGACACACTCAGGTGTCTTCCTAACTAAGATGCTCCTAAAGGATGTTTGTTGATTGTCATTCTGTCACCTGTCACTGTCTTCCCCCTCTGCTACCAGCACACTCAGATTCCCCGCTGGGGCACCACTCAGTTCTTAAGGTTGGAGTGCGAGTCTCCTTTCTGAAGAGTCCTAGCCAATGGGAGTAGTCTAGATCCTGGCTCTGGTGATTGATTGAGGATAAAACTTATATTAGTCAAAAGATTGACACCTGATGTCAACCTTTGATCTCCACGTGCACCTGTACACATCCACATTAACGAGTACACCCAAAACGCAAACGTGTCCACAAACACACAGGCACTTGTACAGGAATCTTCCATTCTGAACTCTGTATCTGCTTCCACCGTAAGGTGCTGCCTACATACAATGCTACCAGGTCTTCCCCATTCAGTTAATTCTTGGGACTGCCCTCACAGGCCTGCCCTGATGCCAGTCTTGAGGTTGATTCCAGATGCAGTCAAGGTGACAGTCAACCACTACAGAGCTTAATTCAGCTACTCACAAGGAGACAAGAAGGGGGCGTCTCCTGGGGCTGCTGGTGGCACTTGGCTTCATCAGCAGAAAATTCCCAAGGCAATCTCTTCTGTCCCTTACTGAATCATAGTGGTGAGTATAGTCCTGTAGCTGTTAGCTTTCTGAAAGTCCAGAAATGCAGGCAGTTCTTGCCTGAGGGTGTCAACAAAGAAATGGGTTGTGGAAAGGAGAAAGGAGGAGGAAGGGGAGGAAGAGAAGGAAGAGGAGGAGGAAGGGGAGGAAGAGGAGGAGGAAAGGGAGGAAGAGGATGAAGAAGAGGAGGAAGAGGAGGAGTAAGAGGAGGAGAAGGTGAAGGAAGAGAAAGAGTAAGAATAGGAGGAAGAAGAGGGAGAGGAGGAGGAAGAGGAAGAAGAGGAGGAAGATAGCATCTTGAGGTCCTGCTCATGCTGTGCCAGAACCCTCTCCCCCCTCTCCGAGACTGTTCAGTTATGTGGACAGTGGACTTCCTTTATGGTTGAAGTCTATTTATTGAGCTTTCTGTTGCTTATGACAGAGTGACCTCAATGTGTCTTTACTTCTTAGTTGTTTGAGTAGAAGCTGAAGAAACAATATCTGACTCTCCCCAAATATACATGTTCTTGGAAGACGGATGTGCCCTCTGTTTGTTTGTTTGTTTAATTGACAGATCTTGCTTCAAGAAAGGCTTTTGTTTGAGGGCTAGGGGAAGTGTTAGAAAAAGCACAGACTTTCACAACAAACCACTCTTCAGTGTTGTTAGCTACTATCTATAGGTGAACTGGTAATGCAGTAGATTGTGCAAACTGAGACGTTTTTAAGAGTTTAGGGAAAATGAGTGGGGTCATGGAACTCCCAGGCAGCCCCCAACTGAGCAATAAAATGGAATTACCCTCTTTCCTGAAACACCAGCCCAGCAAAATGACAAAACAACAGTTTTCAGGATACAGACCACAAGGCTGTGGAGGCCCAGTGTCCCGAGGGAAGGAAACAAATGACAAGGTCCCTAAGGTCACCACATACCACTTCCTGGAGACTTTCTGATTTTAACATGGGAGGGACCTAGTGGTCTCTCTGGGGTGAGGAGACATTCTGGGAATGTAGGACAAGGTAACTTGAGTTCACTGGGGAGAATCCTGAAGTGGGTGGAATCAGGGTCCAATTGAACTCTCCTAAGTACTTGACTGAGTAGTATCAAGCTTTGTGAAGAACCGACAGGGAGTAGTGTCCAGCTAGAGCTCTTGGGAGACTTTGTTTCAGTGGGAGGGCAAAATCAGGGCTAAGTTCTTCTGCTCCCACTTAGCAAACACATTCCAAAGCAAGACTCAAACTGTTTACAAATACTTCAATTCTGTCCATGTGCAAAGTTCAAGAATGTTCATAAGAGTACAAAAATATTTACTATCCATCGACACCACATCCACAATGTTTGACATCCAATTAAAGCTTGCCAGTAGGGCTGGAGAGATGGCTCAATGGTTAAGAGCACAGATGGCTCTTCCAGAGGTCCTGAGTTCAATTCCCAGCAACCACATGGTGGCTCACAACCCTTTGTAATGGATTCTGGTGTGACTGAAGACAGCGATAGTGTACTCATATCCATTAAATAAATAAAATCGCTAAAAATAAATAAATAAAGCTTGCTAGCATAAAAGGAAGAAAAATGTAGCCCACAATGAGAGAGAAATCAACACAATGAAGACAATCCAGAGCAGATAGAGAACTGTAGATAAAGCCATCAATGCCATAATTAACTTCCATATGCCAACGACTCTTAGAATAAAATTAATATATTAAATAAAAACATAAAAAGATAAAATATCAGACTTACAGAGATAGAAACTGCAATAGCTGAGCTACAACAATTTTATCTGTTTAGCTTCATGTGAGATACTGTCAAAGAAGAGATTAGTGGCTTGAGAGCATAGAAATTGTTAATCCCAGCATACAAGAATAAAGACCATCACACAAATTCTTTAGTTGAATTAAGCAAGCTTTATTTTCTGTCAGACAGGGTTATCTCCCTAAAGTGGGGTTTGAATAGCATCAAACACAGGAGATGGTGGGGCTTATATATCCCCCAAACTTGAAAGACTAGGGAGTTTTCAAGGGTCCAGGAATTTCCAGAGGAATTTTGGTTATGTAGAAACTCAGCTGAACATTTCAAAATCCGTTGGCAGACTATCTTATCAGGGTGGAGGTCAGGGTATAGGGTGGGGAATATGTCACAAAATGGGTCAAGACGTGGTCAAATTTAAGTTTTACAGAAAACAGGGATGCACTTATTTTGACCTTGTAATAAGATGGGTTTTAATCTGAAGATGGAGTCAGGCTGGCCCATCACAATAAAATTCCTCAAATTTAGACACTTTTAGAAAAAGACAGGAAGAAAACAACCATCACTGAGCTCTGGGAAATTTTCACGTCCCCATTGTGTATACAAGTGGAATTTCTAAAAGAGGAGGGAAGAAAAATATTTAAAGAAACAGTACACACACACACACCCAAAAATTCAATGAAAACTATAACTTACAATTCTACTAAGACAAAAGGAAAAATCCCACACATGATGAATATGAGCAAACCAAGATACACTGTAACTCTTCTGCATGTAAAGAATACTAAAAGGAGACTCCTGCAAATGGTTAGAGATAAAGGGCACAGGAAAAACAAGGAGTAACACTAAGCCAACAACGGCTTCTCAGACACATACAAGCTGCACCACTGCTGATTGATGCCTTTAAGAAAAGAATGAGTGGCCTGCAATGCTGTATCTACAAAAAATGTCTTTACGGAAGTAAGGGAGACTCCCAAAAGCTGAGCACCTGGGAACCTGCTCTCCAAGCAAAGATAGGGAAAGGTGACAGATCTGGGCAGAGGGAAAATGAAACTCAGTTACAATCTATCTGTATCCGCCGAGGGAGTTACAATCTGTATCGGCTGAGGGAATACTAACAACCCAAATGGAAGCTGCATGGCCCCTATATAGTGACTTCTATTTTCTTGTTTGTTTATTCATTTACTTACTTATTTTGAGACAGGATCTTTCCCTGTAACTTGGGATATCTTGAAACCCACTATGTAGCCCAGGTTGGACTTGAACTCACAGTAATCCTCCTGCCTCAACTCCCCCTATCCCCAAATACTCGGGTTACAGGTGTGAGCCACCACATCTGGCTAATAATCTATTGTTATTAGTTGAATTTAATTAATGTTAACTTTTGAAACAAGATCAACACCTATACATTGTGAAGTTTGCAATAACGTAAGTGGTGAGACTGGGAGAAGTGGAACGATATAGCACTAATAGTCCTAAGTTACACGAGAAATAAAATATTATTTTAAGGTAGATTGTATCACATAAAAATATGGAAGCCCAAAAGCATAAAAACAATCATATTATAGCTAATAAGTCAATAAGTAGATTAAATGTTATCATAAGAATTCTAAATATATAAGCAGCTTGGAGAGGTGGAAAGAATATTGAAGAATAGGAAACGTGTTACCAAGATGACAGGTCTAATCTCACCCTCTGACACAATGGTGTTACATATAGTCTAGTCACACAATTAAGACATTGAATCTTTATCAGATTGGGTAAAAAAGCAAGAGCTTACTGTGTATTCTCAGCAAGAATCGCATTAAATATAAAGACTAACCTCCTAAGAGGAAACAGACAGAGCTTAGCAGCTTGAGGTTTGACTCTGGGACTTCAGGAATTTCTTTGTGGAAGGCAGGTCACCTTCCCCTACAATCATGGAGTTATGGAATATAGTAATTGTTTTCAGACTAAAGGGAATTCATTGGGGAGACCACTGGTGTTCCATCAGTCTGGGGTGACTCTGCGGACATGGCGCGATTGAGTGGAAAATAGATGCTGGCAAATGTGTGACTAGGCCAAAATTGGAAAAGAATTGTCTAGGTAGAGATGAAGGAAAGACAGACAGACAGATGGACAGACAAACAGAAAGAAAAGAAATCCAGGGTTTTTTTTTTGTTTGTTTGTTTGTTTTTGTGGTAAATAGATAGTTGATGAAGACTATCTGTCCCTAGATGGTCACGTGCACGCAGTCAGTATTACTAATCCAGAAGTCTGAAATCCTAAAGGCTTTAAGCTATGAAACTTTCTGGGTACTGACACAGTGGAAAATTCCACGCCACAAAATGGTTTATATACAAGGTTGTTACAATTATTGCATACAACAGTATTCAGGTTATGTGTGTAATTTTGTGTTTAGATTTGGGGGCCCAGCACCAAGGTATCTCATTATATGTATGAAAATATTCTAGGTTCTAGGAAAACTCCACCCATTCGATGTCTTTCAGCCTGCCGTGGGAGAACAGAGACATAGTTCCTCACTGTTGGCAGTCAGAAGAGTCCATTTAGATTTTGGGGGACCCCAACTCAGGCCACATCAGGGTTTGCGGCTCCAATGAAGGAAAGAATTTCTGACCAAGTCTGGTGTGATGAGGCAGAGTTGGAGATTTTATTAAAGATATTTTAATATAGGCTTACACATGTGGGTTAGGAGGGAGAAGAAAGGAAGGAATTCTCCTAGCAAGGTGTGGGCTTCTTAAAGAGGAGTGGGGGAAAGACACGCCCAAGAATGGGCATGAGCTCCTTCAGGGAGCGTACAGTTAACTGTCGCAGCTTAACTGCCATAGCTTTAAGCTATATATATCATTTTGGTGGCTCTCAAGATTGCTAAGACACTTTTGTCTTCTTTTCTCTGTCTTTCCACAAGTGGATTACTGAGTAGCTATGGAGATGTCTTAGATGGAATTATAATCTGAAAAGGTACAACCAGATGTCACCAGGGCTGTAAAAGGGGTTTTGCTCCTGTCTTTGTAAATGGCGCTCTGTGAGATTCCTGGAAAACTTCAGGCTTACAGCTGGGAAGAGAGAAAGGTCTTAAGCAGTTGTTAATTGGACTGGAATTCTTGCTCTCTGGGGCAACTGAAATCTAAAGTGAATGGCTCATCTTCCCTCTGGTGGCCCCCTGGATATCAAGCATGCTCAATCATCAATCCTGTGTGTGTTCAGATGGGTGTGTGTGTGTGTGTGTGTGTGTGTGCTCGCAAAAACCCAGGAGTGTTGACATCAGATATCCTTTTTCTTGTTCTCTTGTCTTCTACCTCCTTCTCCCATTTTGAGACAGGTTCTTTCACTGAAGCTCATCATTTTGGCTTGCCCGATTGGCCAGCACCTGCCCACCACCCGAGCATGTATCTGCCTTTTTCCATCCCCTCAGTGATAGGGTTATAAATACCTGTTGTTATTCTGGGCTTTTCTTTGGATGCTAGGGATACAGACTCAGGTTCTTAGGCTGTGCAGCAGGTATTTTGTCTGTTGGTGGTGGAAATGTGATTCTAACTGGGATGGAGAGAGGGGACATGCTTACTGCTCTGTTTCTTAGGGATTTAATACCACTCATCAGCCGGGAAAGACCATGTGAAGGCAGTGAAGCCACTTGATGGAGAAGCCTTTGATGTCCTGTACTACTGGCCAGATGACCTTGCAGAAGCTCAAGGGCAGCCCCTTAAGTTTTGTGGCACAGATAGCAAGCATAGTAACATGTTCTAGAAACAAGTGCACTCTTTAAAGCATTCCAAAAGAGATAACTGGGCAAAGGTAGCCATCCTAGTTTGCTTTGCCTTGCTTTGATAAACACCATTACCAAAAGCAACATGGAGAGTAAAGGGCTTTTTGGCTGACATGTCTAGAGCACAGCCCATCCCTGGGGAATTTGGGACAGGAACTCAAGCAGAGGCAGAGGTGGGAACCACAGAAGAAAGCTGCTTTCTGCCTTGCCCTTCATGGCTTGCTTAGCTCGTATCTTCCTAGACCCACTTGCTCAGGAATGACACCACCCACAGTGGATTGCGCCCTTCCACATCAATAGTAATCAAGAAAATGCCCCACGGGTTTCCCTCCAGGCTGACCTGATGGAGGTATTTATCCTCAATTGAAGTTCCCTCTTTCCAGATGACTCTAGTTTGTATCAAGTTGACAAAAAATTATCTAGAATTCCTCCTTAAGTCATAGACATGAAGCTATTTCATCAAACATTTGTAGAGGGATAATAAATCAATTTTGACACCAAATAAACTGTAAAATACTCATTAAGATTCAGTTTCTCTAGCTAGATCAAGAAAAATGGTCTCTGTTAATATACTCACCATTTAACTGCTTTAAATGAAGCTTGACCTCTCAAATTATGACTTAGCATAATTTATCAGAATGGTTCTTAGCCTTTAAGTCAAACACTGTTCCTGAACAATGCTATCCCTGAACTATGAGTGACAGGTGATAAGAATAGCCAAATGAAAGGCACTTCTAACCCCCCCCCTCCCCATTGCATATTATTCTTGGGTCAGGGGGTAGAGGATAAATCTGCCAATCATCACTGACTTCCTGTTCATTAGAGGACTGTCTGAATGGAGGCCTCATCTGATATATGCATAACCATAGTATAAAATGAGAACACACACAGGAATACTGTAATATTGGAAAAAGTCAAGGTTTTGTCTGTAATTTTCTATTTTCAGGCTTTGTCTTTCTCCATCCAAACCAACCAAACCAACATTGTCATATAGAGGGAGCCAGTTCAGAAACAGAGAGCAAATACGATACTTAAATATTTGTTTACCACGTGATATAGACAGGTCTCAGGACTGGGAGCCCTTTTATTCTCTTAACACAAAAGATACACAGTAAAAAAGGGTAAGATGCAGGCTCTGATGAACTACCAGAGAACTTTTGGAGAAAGCATGACTACATATCACAGCACTTAAACAACAAAGAGAGCCCATGCTTTAAAGCGGGTTCCAGGAAGGTGCTCCTGTGAGCTTTGGTTCAGTCATTTCTAGCTTCCCACTGAATATGATGCACTATGGAGATTCAAGTTGCTTGCAAGTATCCCAGCTGGCAGCAAGAACTGATGACCATTTCAAACTTCCTGTGCTGGGCCCGAACACATGATACTGGATGCAGCTAAACTAAGTTACCAAATTTACTTTCTTTTTAAAAGCAATGAATCCAATTTCCTGAGATGTCTAGAATAAATTTCATTGAAATAGGTGGGATTTTATGACTTAAAAAAAGCCTCAGATAAGCTGGGCAGTGGTGGCGCACACCTTTAATCCCAGCACTCGGGAGGCAGAGGCAGGTGGATTTCTGAGTTTGAGGCCAGCCTGGTCTACAGAGTGGGTTCCAGGACAGCCAGGGCTATACAGAGAAACCCTGTCTCAAAAAAAAAAACAAAAACAAAACAAAACAAAAAGCTTCAGATAGTTTATATACACAGCTTGGGGCGTGGACCAAGTCATTTCACAACAGCTTAGAGAAAAAGTCATGCCGGATCTTCTCATTCTATCTATCTATCTATCTATCTATCTATCTATCTATCTATCTATGTACTATCTATGTATCATCTATCTATCTATCTATCTATCTATCACCTATCTATCTAACATCTGTCTGTCTATCTATAATCTATCATCTATAATCTATCTATCTATCTATCTATCTATCTATCTATCTATCTATCTACTATCTATGTATCATCCACCTATCTATTTATCTATCTACCTATCTATATCTATCATGCATACAGGCGTGTGTGTGTGTGTGTGTGTGTGTGCTCGCGCACGCGCACTCGCGCTTACTGATATCCTCACTTGTACATTCTGAGGCTAGAGCAGGACTCCTGGTGTCTTTTTCTGTTGCTCTCTGCTTTACTGTCCTGAGACTGGACAGGAACTGGAAACTCACTACTTTGGCTAGGTTAGCTGGTCTGTGAGCTCTCTGGAGACATATGTCTCTGCCCTCCAATACTGGGGTGACGGGAATTCAAGACCATACCTGGCTTTTTACACAGGGGCATTGGATTCTGATGCTTGCAAAGCATGTGTGTCACCCACAGAATCATTTTCCTAGCCTGATGTCTACTCTTAAGAGACTTGCCTTTACTTGTTTGTTCAGGAAACCTAAATATACATTTAATCCTTCCCTTCAAGAATTTTGATATGTCATTAAAAAATGAACTGTGTTATTTTAACAAATTTTACACAAAAATTTCACTATGAAGTCAAATTCTGGATAAGTCAAGAGACTGCTTTATCAAACTTTGTTTTGGTTTTTGAGAAAAGATGACTTTATTATTACAAACATTGAACATTGTACATCAAGAACTATATTATGTGCTGGGGACAGTCCTCAGTGAGGAGTGCTGTCCTAGATGCCTGAAGTCCACAGGTTGATCCCCAGCACCCCATAAACCATGTATGCTATGGTGCACATACTTGCAACTCTACTACCGGGAAACAGAGGCAGAAGGGCCATAAGTTCAAGGTCAGCTGCAGTAAGTGTTGAAGCCAGCTCAGTGTACAAGACAACTTGTGATGGGGAAGAGGAGGGAAGATAGAGACCATAGTTTTGAGCTTTAAAAACATCACTTTTGTAGCTGAAGAGATGCCTTGGAGGTTAAGAACGCTTGCTATGAACTCACAAGAACCTGCATTCTATTCCTAGTACACACATACCAAGCTGGCTACCCAGTGCTTGCCTGTAACCTCAGTTTCAATGGGAGCAGAGACAGGGGGATTGCAGACACTTCCTGGTTTCCACCCTTGCCAAGAAAACAGGAACCCCAGGTTCAGGGAGAGATCCTGTCTCAAAGGAACAGGCAAAGAATGACAGAGGGGGACCCTTGGTGCCTTCTTCCAGCCTCTTGTACAGGTGTGCATACTTGTCAACACATGTGCAGAGAGCACACACAAATCTTTAAAAACAAAATCATCTGTTTTGCTTTGCTGCTTGATTTGGAAAGCATCTGCTGACAGAAGCCCCTTTTGGCTGTGGTTGTACTATATAATAGTGGGACCCTGACGCCCTCACCTAGAGTCTAGGAGATGTCCACTCCTATGTGGTCCCTGGGTTGTATCTCTGGAGCTGTTAAAAAAAAAAAAAGTTCTTCTGTTTTTTTAAAGGCAATAAAGATTCAGCTCGTCTGGACAAACAGGAGACGAGAGGTAAAAATAGCTCCTAGACAGTGGTGGTTACTCAGTGGGAGATTCAATATTGATTGAGGGTTGATACACGATTGTTGTTGGAACCTGGGTAGTAAAAGAAACCTTTAAGCAAAAACACTTAAAATATAAAATAAAAGGGAGATGGTGGAGATTCCTTTGACTTATTTTCAAAAACATAATTTCACTGCAAAGTGTGTTTCTGAGTTCTGGATCTCATTGTTGTTACTTCATGCTGGACACTTAGAAAAGCAAGAAGACCTTGTCTGTTTTAATTGGATAAAGAGTGAATTCACACGTACATTTAATGGATGCAGCTCTTGAGAGATTGCAGAAGTGGGATAGGGCAGCAGTGGGAATCTGAGAATGATATCTGAGGCACAGTACATATGCACGTTTAGCAACAACCTCCATGGTGCAAGGCCTGCCCTGAAGGCACCAGAGATCCCCAGTGAGCAGAGATGAATGGGTGGCAGTGCTGTATTAGGGAGAGCAAAGCTTTGGAATCCTTAATTTCCATGTCACTTTAACTTAGGCATGGGATGCAGTTGAGCTACCATGAATCAAAAGCACAGTCTGCTGATACCTTTCCCAGCTTGCTGGGAATGGAACCTGGTCCTCGGCCACAACTACCTGTGCTCTTAACCACTGAAGCATCTCTCCAGCCCCTGGAAACCAATTTCACATTCAAGTTCTGGGCCTTGGAGACTAATGACTGTTGGTTAGAGCCCAAGAGTTATTGTGGTTTCATTACAGGAGGGTGAATTCAGTCTCCTTCCCTCTCGATTTCCTCGTCCTCCTCCTCTTCCTCCTCCTCTTGCTCTTCCTCCTCCCCCTCTTTGTCCTTCTCCTCTTGCTCCTCCTCCTTGTCCTCTTCCTCCTCGTGCTCGTTCTCCTTATGGTTCACCACTTTCCCTTTGATCTTTTTTCTCAAGGGTCAATGCAACATGAACGCCTTGCTAGATACCCACCCTTTGATCTGGAACATTGTAGGCTCCAGAACTGTGAGCTAATACTTGGTTGTTCATCATAAATACCATGGCCTGTGCTATTTTCTTAGAACACACAAAGACAAAAGTATGGTTCTGGTGCTCATGTTACAGATGAACGTCAGATATGGGTGCAACTCGCTCCATAAACTCTTTCACTGATAAAGCAGTGAGACTGGGGTTTAAATGTAAGAAGCCTGGGCTGCTAATAAAGACTTTATACTCCTGACAAAGGTACCATACTACCTCCTAAAGAGTACGTTCCCCTATATGCACTGTTTCATAGCTCAGTACACTAGTTGGGCTAACCACATGGGTTTTATACCTCATATAGTTTTAACTGCCATTTGTTAGCCAGGCAGCTAAAAGGAAAAGTTATCAATTGTCATCTGACTACTTTCTTGTTTAGAACTGTCCTTTTCCACCTCTACAATTTTAAATCATTTCCCATCATCTCTGTGCATTCGGTTTTAGCCATAGCAGGGGTTAATGCATAGTTACTTCTATGGAGGCCTTATGAGCATCAGCACATCTGAGCAAAAGGTTCTTTTGTTCCAAAAGAATGTATTAGGAATGGAGTTAAGGAGGCTCACAGATCCACATGACACATAAAAGCACAGACTGAAATACCATAGAATCTTCCTGAAACTCAATTTACTAGGTGAATCTAATGAAGCCATGTGTGTTATAGGGAGCTCACCAAAGGTGAGCACTCACACACAGTTTATAGCCAATTGAAAGTCTTTATTCCAGCTGGCTGGGACTAAGGCACCAAGTGTTCAGAGCACAGGGTTTTTAAAGGCAAAAACCACATCCTGGCATCTCACTCCACAGCTGCAATGGGAGCTTTTGTGCAAGCAGGCAGTTTAACAGAGGCTAAGATGAGCAGTTAGCTGAAGGGTAGATTCTGCATAAGCAGGCAGTTTAACAGAGGCTAAGATGAGCAGTTAGCTGAAGGGTAGATTCTGCATAAGCAGGTAGTTTAACAGAAGCTGAGATAAGCTAGCCTGTACTTCTGGACCTCAGGTTCCTAGAATAGAGCTGGGTAATTTCCCACAGGGCTTCTCATCAAGGAGATAAAATCTAAAATGGCCTCAA
This sequence comes from Rhynchomys soricoides, assembly GCA_019843965.1. NCBI lineage: Eukaryota > Metazoa > Chordata > Mammalia > Rodentia > Muridae > Rhynchomys > Rhynchomys soricoides. The sequence goes on along the minus strand of JADRCH010000028.1, from coordinate 13,899,727 downwards.
CAAGAACGTAACATGGAGGAACCTTTGCACTGTCTTACCCTGTCATACATGCTTCAAGGGTTTCGTATATTAGAAAGAGCTACACTATTATTATTATTATTATTATTATTATTATTATTATCATTATTATACTAAATCAAATCTTCAGAAATGAAAACCTTACAGGAGAATAATTATCATGACAACTTTTAGGCTCCTTTAGTATACAGGTGACTGAGGATGATCTAACCACTCCATTTATATAACCAGCTGCTTGCTTGAGTCACTTAGAGAGTACCATACATCTAAAACAGAGGGACATTTAATTGATCAAGTCATTTAGTTAGTTTTGAGACAGTCTCCTGTAGCCCTGGCTGATCTAAAATTGCTTCTGGAGTTAGGAAAAACCTCAACCTGCCAAGTGCTGGGATTACATGTTTGTTTGTTTTTTGGATTACAGATTTTCTGAGCCTCAATTTCCATCTCTGTTCTATACATGCATATGTGGATGTTGCTACAATGAACTAATTTACAGTGCATGTGTGTGTATGTGTGTGTGTGTGTGTGTGTGTGTGTGTGTGTGGTGTAAACTGCAGACCAAGATATTCCTCTAACATAGAAAATGTAAAAACTGAGCATCTAAGCAAATGGTCCCCAAGAGGCCTCATTACTGTTGCAGACAAGCTGGGAAAGAGGGAACAAGACACCCGAGCAAAGTCTCTGTCCTTACCACTTTTCTGGCCCCATCTCCCACCCCCTTCTCTCCATCTTTAGTGACTACAGCCACAAATCCAGGCATCATTAATATTTTATTAGTGCAAATCGTGTTCTGTAACTGTCTCCCTGTGACCTTTATCTTCCTTTGTTCATAGAGATGTGTGGAAAGCTGAGCCTCTGCCTAGCCTAATGGGGGAAAAAACCCAGACCGTTGTTCTGAGAAGTGAAAGCACAGAACAGTCTTCTGTATACTGCTATTTACATTTGAGACCAGGTTGTTCCTTTAAAGCTATGGAGAATGTTTGCTGTACTTACAAACATTGAGTGTGGATAGAAGAGAATTCTTTTAACAGTGCTTAGTGCCTGACAAAGATCCTAGTAGATGCAACCAAAATGATCTAATCAAGTCTTTTCCATGCAAGAGAGGAAAAGTGGGAGCTCTAAGAAGGTTTATACCACATTCTAGGAAGAGACCCTCAGAAATTGTCCTCTTTCCCCACGATAGACAAACCAGGATGTTGGTAATCCTAGCTCACTGTGACCTCTGCCTGTCCTAACTATTCCACTGTGCACCTGTCCACCTTCCTCTGTGGGATCCCAGGACTTCAGGTTCTTCACATGTGAAGCTCTACAAAGAGAGGCATTGTCTGAGCCCACCCGTCTCTAACCCCACAACCTTCTGACAACTCTTGACATCCTTTCTTGCTCTTTCAAGACAGAGACTTGCTGCCTGGAAGGCTGACTGACTGTCATGATCCTCCTGCCTCAGCTCTACCCCTTATATCACCAGGACTACTATATTCAACAAAGACATCACCTCTTGGAAGTCCTTTCCCCAAGAGGATCCTCACCCCAACCCCTCCATCAGCCATTTTTAGAATGTTTCTTCAACCTGTACTTTTTCTTTTAGTTCTCCTATGTAATACACATTCAGTCACCTCCTTGCCCTGTCCTGTGAAAACTTCATCGAGGTTCTTGGGCAAGCTTGTCCCCAACCCTGCAGAGAAGAGCTCTCCCACTGTCTACTGTGGCCGCAGCTCCAGGCTGTGTACTGCCATTCTGTAAGTCAGACTCTGACTTACAGAGAGCCTGACAGATAAACGTTAAGGCATATTGGGGGGATGGCACAGAGAAAGCTCAGCAGAAGATTTCCCATGAGGAATTTGCCGCTCTTCATCCTTCCTTCGTTTCCATTTCTATTTGGGACATGGAGCTGAGATCCTAACTTGCCCCAAGATGGAGGAAAGGTATTTCAATGCTGCACCTAACCATCATGGTGACAGAATCTCCAGGAACCTTCACAGGTGATAATCGCTGTCTGTTGTAGGGACCTCCAAGTTGGCTCCAGACATCCCAAGACCAAGTTCTTATCACAAAGACTTATATTTGCCCCAGAGAGACAAAGGGCAGGGATAAGGAACAAAGACAGAAGATAGAGAAGGATCGAGAAGGGGAAGGAAGCAAGGAGCCTCTGGATACACAGGAGACATACATGGCACATGGGCAAATGGCGGTTTGTAGGATGACTTGGTTTGTTTTGATTGGACTTGTTAATTAAGTGAGCCAAAGGGGGCTTTTTATTGATGGACTTCAATTCTTTGATAGCTGGACCTTGGCGGTCAGCCTCAGGAGGAAATGGCCTAATAATGACCTTGGGTGCTAGCTTTAAGACTGTAACGGTTTTTAGCAAGGTAGAGTGAATGGGGTAAAAGGTCAAACCTGTCTTCAATGTTTGCCATGCTAGGGCCTGTTAGAACCTTTTATCTGCGAGCATGGATAGATCGGGAGGGGCTAGAGCATCATGTCTTAGGGCTCAAAGTGTCAGGGCTCTGAGAAATTGTGTGGCCCCAAGGGAAGGAGGGAAACAGGCCCACCTCCTCCAGGAGGCCACCAGGCCAGTCTTGGTGTTTGTAATGCTGTAAGTGGTCTGTCCTCCACACCCCAGCTCTTCCCCACCCATAGACATACAGAGAGATTCACACAGCCTCTTCCCTGGTGATAAATGGCCAAGGAAACCTCCCAGCCTTAGAGTTGCTTGCCTACTTTCATACTGCTTACTGGTGTTTGAAGAACTATTTCCAAAGTAATGAAAAAGGAGTCATTTCTAGCCCTATTTTAGTGTTGATTAAACTTGCTCTCTCATTTTATACTACACTATGCGTTAAGGCTGGTTATATTCCTGTTTTTTTTTTTTTTTTTTCCAGATGTGCATATATAAAATTGGACTACATTCATGATTTAAGACAACTCTCTATAGTGGCAAAGCAGGACAATAGAGGAGAGGAGATATAATCAAGAGAAACCATATTCCAGGTAGACGGCTCTCCCTTTAGGACACAGAGATAGATGGCTCTCACTTAGGTCTACCGTAGGAACAGATCGAAGCTCGAAAATATCTGCTAAGTTCTTATGGTACAATGTTTTTGAAGCTAACTATGAAACATTTGGGAGTACTGACCTAAGCACAGGAGATAACCACAGAAGAATGCTCTTTCTGCTGAAGTCTCCTGTGGTGCTGAAAAAGTCCTCCTTAAAAAAACAGCCGCCCAAGCCGGGCAGTGGTGGCGCACGCCTTTAATCCCAGCACACGGGGAGGCAGAGGCAGGCGGATTTCTGAGTTCGAGGCCGGCCTGGTCTACAGAGTGAGTTCCAGGACAGCCAGGGCTACACAGGGAAACCTTGTCTCGAAAAAACAAAACAAAACAAAAAAACTAAACAAAACAGCTGCCCCCCCCCAAACAACAACAAAACCTATTTCAGTTTATTCCTTACCCCAGCGCACAGTGGCTAGATGGCAGATGGCACAGATTTCCAAGAAGAGCACGTTTTGCAGCTGATGGCATCTTCAAAGCTGAACTGATGATTTTCTCACTTCGGAGCTGGCTGAGGATGGTTACTCTGGAGTTGAAGTCCGAATTACACCCACAGAGCAGAAATCACTATTTTAGCCACTATTTTAGAACACAGGGTGTTCTGAGTGAGAAGGGTCACGGGATCAGAGTTGACTGAAGTAGTGTGTGGGATCACAGAGTTGACTGCAGTAGTCAGGAAGAGGTTGAGCTTCCTGAGAGCAGAGCAGGGCTTTATTCAGAAAGGAGGCTTTGAACGGTCCGTGTGCTACCCACTGCCCAGGCAGAGTCTCTATGTTACAAACCCCTAGGAGGGCTTGTGAAGGGCCTGCTAGGCTGTGTTGTGGTTCATTGTGGAGAGAGGGGCCACGGGCTGTGAGATTGTGGTGTCTGGGAAGCACCGAACACTGAGGGCAAAGTCTACGAAGTTTGTGGATGGTCTGAAGATCCACAGTGGAGACCTGTTAACCACTATGTTGACATTCCTGTGGGCCATGTGCTCCTCAGACAGAGTGTACTGGGCATCAAAGTGAAGATCACATTGCCTTGGACCCAAGTGTTAAGACTGAGCCAAAGAAGCCTCTGCCTGATTATATATGAGCATTGTGGAACCTTGTGGATGTAATCTTGGCTCCACCACCATCTCAACAGCAGAAGGATGGGAAGCCAGAGCCACAGGCCATGCCCCAGCCAGCGCCCACAGCATAACAGGGGCGTGGCAGCTGCATCTGGAGGCTGGATGTTGTCCCGTAAAAACACCTAATACATTCTGAGTTCAAGGCCAGCCTGGTCTACAGAGTGAGTTCCAGGACAGCCATGGCTATACAAAGAAACCCTGTCTCGAAAAACCAACCAACAACCAACCAACCAAACACAAACAAACAAACAAAAAACAAAACAAAAAAATCTAATACAATCTTGCACAAAGGGAAAGAGAAAAAAAAAGACTACTTCCTAGATATATCCATTTGGGTCACAAAATAGTGGGGGAAGGTTAGAAAGAGAGATAAAATTGGGCATTAAAAATGTACCAGCATTCTGCCTTCCTAATGAAAAACCTAAAAAACCTTCTCTTATAGAGTTAAATATGGTGGAACTGAGAGGGAGGGAAGCCCAACATCCGGGTGTCAGAAGAAGAGAACAGAGCTGAGTTCAGAGCTATGGACATGGCAAGAGCATGGCCCTGGTGGTGAGGGCAGAGGCTGGGATGCTGGGGAACCTTGCTGTTAAGGTAGCAGTCCCCCAGGACCGGAGGGCTTTCTGAGCTTGGCACAAAATGGAGGACTCCCTCAATGAGGCTTCCCTGTCTCTGCCTGTGTTTGTCTGGAGAATGTCATTGAACATAGGTGTCTGGCCTTGTCTGGAAAGCCAACTTGTGCAGAGTTCTCTGCAAGGCTGCATAACTCGCGTTCCACTCTGGCTTCCCCCTACAAGATCATGAAGTGCGGTGCTATAACCGACCGGCCCCTCCCGCTCACTTAACCAATTAGCTCTTACCCCTAAAAGAGCCCTTACACAGAAACGATAAAGTAGACTCATCTGGTGGCAGTGGTCTTCAGTGGTCATTCTGTCCGTACTTACAGCCATTCTAATCCTGCTCTCTGACTCTGCTCCCTTTGTCCCCTCAGGCTGATGGTCAACAGCCCTTGGGAAGAAAGGGGCGGGGCTACACCGGTCTATTCTCTGGGTACTGCCATTACAGTCAGCAGTAAAAAGTAAAATGTTATACATCGGACTAAGTTTTTCTTCCTCTCTGCCTGAATAGGAAATTCATCTGTTCATTTCAATATAACACGTGTCATCTCTGAGAACACTTACTTCTGTTCTGGTGAGTATGTACATTTAATAAGTATGAATGATCGATGGGCCAGGAGAGATGGCTCCGCAGTTAGGCTTGGTGTTCTCGGTTCCTGGCACCCGCATCTCTACTGTAACTCCAGGTCGAGGGGCTCTGAGCGCTTCTTCTGATCTCTGATGGTCCCTGCACACATGTGGTTCACAGACATACACACTCAGGCACGTACATATGATATACATAAATATACACATTGAAAAATATGAATGAAGCCGGGCAGTGGTGGCGCACGCTTTTAATCCCAGCACTTGGGAGGCAGAGGCAGGCAGATTTCTGAGTTCGAGGCCAGCCTGGTCTACAGAGTGAGTTCCAGGACAGCCAGGGCTACACAGAGAAACCCTGTCTCGACAAACCAAAAAAAGAAAAGAAAGAAAAATATGAATGGTAAGATTCTCTGTGGCTTCCCAACTTTGTCCATGAACACCACACCTTCAAGATCTTCCACATCAGCATATGTCACCGTTCCGTGAAGTACATATCTTATACATATGCATTGCTATTATTACTTTATGGTTGAGACACAGTGTGCCACACAAATCACAGTATAGTGGTCTGTACCACACTACACTGCACTGCACCCCGCTGTACCACGCTATATGATACGACCCCATTCTAGATAATACTACACTCCACAGAAGAGCTGTAGAGTTATTGCCATTCCTCTGTTAAGGAGTCATTTGATGTTTTTCCGATTTCACTCTTATATACCTTAAACATGCCTTCTTGTAATACAATATAATACAACATATTGTATTATATTTATAACATATGTAATATATAATACGTATTTGCATCCCAAATTACTAAAGTTGGTAATATTAAGACAAAAGACACGTCATTTGTTCGGATCCTGTTGGCTGCTTCTGAGTATACACAGGTTTAAATCTTATTAATCCAATGGATAAAAATCACACATCGTTGCTTTGACTTCCCATCTTCTACTTGCTTGGTGACATACTTGCATCTTTTTCTGTGCACTACCTTCTTGTATTTTTGTCTATTTTTATATTAGACTGTTTGTATTCCCTCCCATTTCTAGAAAATAATCCTTTTCTGTACCGTAAATCACTCTTTTATCTATTAGTAATATGCTTACAGATATTCTCTGCTAATCATCCACTTGAAATAATCTCCTTTTCCCCAACCTGTTTGCCATATCAATTTTTTAATTTTCGTCAACTTCGTAATTTTTTCTCATGACTTTCAAACCTTCCAGTAGAGACCTGCTTATCTGAGATCACGTGTGTATTTTCATTGGTATGTTGTAAATACAGTTATATACTTAGACAGCTTACTTTCAAATCTTCAATTTAAGTTGAGTTTATTTTATAACAAATATTAGATAATGGCAATAACATTTCTTTTAAAATTCTTTACTTTATCTGTATGTGCATGTGTGTGTGTACCTGTGTGAGTTCAGGTGCACCAAGTGTGTGCAGGAGCCTTCATTGGCCAGTAGGGGGAGCTGGATACCCTAGAGCTGGAGTTTCTGATGATGAACTGTCATGTGGGTGCTAGGAACTGAACCAGGGTCCTCTGTAAGAGGAGTAAGCATGTTTAACTATTGAGGCACCACCACATCTCTTTTTACGAGGGGATGCTAAGGAAACTTAGCACTGTTTGTTAAAGACCTGCCCACCCATTTGAAATGACATACGTAGCATCTCTAGATTTTACCCTGTTACTTATCCAATCCTGTTCTCATGCTGTTCTGCTTAAGTTATCAGACCTTATATTACAGTTAGAAATGAAAGACTCAAGATTTGTTTTTTAATTCCAAATGTTTTCTGATTATCATTCTGCCTGCACTTTTCCATATGGATTTTAATTCAATGTTGCCATATGCATATTACATAAAAAATCCTTTGGGAGATTTTATTAGGATTGGATTGAATTTACAAATTAATTTTTGAAGGATAAAATGTTTCCAAAGATTGAGTCTTCTCGTTCACGATATGAAATGCTCTTCAGTTGTATTTTGTTTACAAAGGAGGCTTGTATAATTTGATAAGTTCACTTGAGACATTTTATAATTTTGTTTCAGTTATGGGTGGCAGAATTTTTAATTACTTTCTGTATGTGTTTTAAACAATGATATTCATGAAATCTTTTAGTTTAATTTATTTGTGTGTGTGTAGGCACACAAGTATGTATGTGCTTGGATGTGTGTGTGTGCACATGTGTGCACCTGTGTGCATGTGTGTGTATGTGTGTGTGTGTGTGTGTGGTTTGTACACCCCTGTGACCTCACACAAAGAAGGATGTCTAGTGTCCTGGTATATCACTATCTACTGATTTCCTTGGGACAGGGTCTCTCATTGAACCTGGAGCTAAGCTGCCAGACAACAAGCTTCTTACCTCTTGGGCTTATGAAGTCCTGTCTGGCTTCTGTATGTGAGTTCTGGGAATTTGAGGTCAGCCCTTGCACATCAAGGCCTCTTAGCCACTGAGTCATCTTCCCAGCCCTCAACTCTTCTTATAAAATGATTTATGTAAAGAATTTGTACTCCTTTCAATGCTGATACTAAGTCTAGAGTAAAGAGAAAGGCATGTGGTGTTTGTGCATCAGGGTGAGAAGTCTACCTTCCCCTGTGCATGTTCCCCCAGCTGCCTCCACTCCTTCACATACGGCTCCTGCCACTCTTGCCTTCGTTCTGAGAGGGTTCTCTATCTAAACAAACAAGTCCAGATACGCATGAATCTCAGATGCTCTAGCTCTGACTATAGGTAGACTTTCGAGAAAACCAATAAATATGCATTAGAACGTTTTGTGCAAGACGCAGTTACTATGAAGTTTATAGAACACAAAACATTTCTGCTGCTCTCAAGAGCTGACAAAAGCTGCACATTCTAAATGGCCAGGGGCAGATCTCAGTAATACAATGATAGCTCCTACTCAGAATGAGCCCCAGTGTCAGAAAGACCTATTATATTATTTAATCTGTATAAATCCCCCAGGCAGGGAGAATTAACATTATCTCTAGAAATTAATCTTTTTGTACATTAGAGTATATAGCAAGGAATATGACTCTCTTGGTCCTTTAAGCCCCTGGAATTTCCTCAGGTGATAACAATGTTTCTTATCTACTGTCTATCTTTCACATCATACTCAAAGAATCCCAGCAACTAGAAAACTTCACCCTAACTTTAGTATGCAGAATTTTAGTGTGTGTGTGTGTGTGTGTGTGTGTGTGTGTGTGTTTGTGGTGTATGTACACTCCTATGAACTCACACAAAGAAGGATGTCTAGTGTCCTAGTATATCACTATCTACTGATTTCCTCTGGACAGGGTCTCTCATTGAACCTGGAGCTAGGCTGCCAGACAGCAAGCCTCAGACATCCCCACCCCACCCCCGTCTTACCACTCAGGCTTATGAAATCCTGCCTGGCTTCTTTATGTGGGTTCTGGGAATTTGAAGTCAGCCCTTGCACATCATACTGACTTATATATAATAAAACTGTAGCTTATTTGAAAGATATGACAAGATCATAGATGCTTATGCTAATGAGATACCTCTGTGTAGGAGTTGACCCCACGATGGGATTAGATGGCTCGGCCTTGAAGCCACGAGATATCAGCTAGACCTCCAGGGCAAGCAGAAAGGAGAGATATTGAGTTCAGTTATGCGGCTGCCCATGCAGTGAAACCTCAATAAAAATTCTGCATACTAAAGTTTGGGTGAAGTTTTCTAGTTGCCGAGATTCTTTGAGCCTTACTGTGGGGCAGTGATCTGTGACAGGCAGTCTGGCACCTGGTTGATCACAGGCATAAACTCTGGGTGACCCAGTGGAATCTGCAAGGGACCAGAAACATTATGCCAATGCTCCCGGGAGGCTTTTGGCTCTGGTCACGGTCACGTACCACCCCTCCTCAGGTAGAGGCATGGCCACACAGTCCCAAGCCATTCCCATGTTACTTAGACACCTAGAGGCTTAGCCACGCCCCTTCCCAGTTACTATATCTGCCTCACCTCTCCCAGAGGGGCTGGGGTACAATTCCATCCACGCCACTCTCCACACAATGAAAATAAACGTCTTAGAATTATGGACTGTCTCTTCATCTGGACCCTCTGTGGGAAGCAAGGGATCTGGCCCTCGATTAAGGAGCTGTGTCTAATCTCTTGCCGAGGGCTTCCCAGGGCTCCCAGAGGGTACCCCTTCACCAAAGCCTAAGCATCTAGCCCAGTGCCCCAAGCTGCCAAGACCCGGTCCAGGCAGGAACCCCAGCTGCACTCTGGCTAGCCGGTCTGTGGCACCATGCTGTGACTGCGGTGCCCCGGGCTAGAGACCCCACAGAGACGGCTGCCACTCGTTCCCAGGGAATGGCCCTCTTCCCCACCCTCGGGCAGGCCCCACAAAGGCTTCCCACAGCCTCCACCTGCCCGTTGGACTGTGTGGGAAGACTCGCAACCACTTCCTGCGTGCCTCCTGTCCCACCCAGAGCCGAAGCACCTGGGACGGCCCCGTGGGGTTTCTTTCCACTGCGCCAGGTTTGTTCCAACACCTTGCTTTGTACCATAGCATAGAGGAGACAACTACCACCTGGGTTAGAGGAATGGGAAGCTTCATGTCTGGGCCCTGCTAGAGCTTACTCTGTATCTCTCCCCTCTTGGCCTGGTCTGACTTACACATAATAAAACTGTACTTGTAAGTACCAGGATCCCCTGGGTTTGGTGAGTCATTCTAGTGAATTACTGAACATGAAGCCGGTCATGGGCACACTGTAATTATAGCCAGATCATCAGAAGTGAAAGTAGCGTTGAGGTTCCCAAACTTGAGACTGTGCCCCAAAAATGGGGTGGGGGGGGTCTCATGACCTTATGAACTATGCCTTCGACCTATGTGTTTGGCATGGGTGGTTGGTATTACAGTTATGGTAAGACATTCACAAAGGCAATGACCAACCCCAGAATTCATCTTCCTGAGGTTTTATTGTTCTTATACTTTGGGTGTAGATACCACAGTCTGTTCTTCATATCTGGAGGTGGGCAAGGATGGTTAAGAGGAAAACTTTCTCTATGGTTCCAGTCAGTCTAGACTCAGGGGCAACATTTACTTTCTGCTTGTCATCAGAGATCTAACACAGAGACCCAGGCCAGTCAGAGTGGTGATTTGGATAAACCATCAGAGAGGAAACTCTTGGGTAAAAACTATGTAAGCCTCCTAAGCCACATAGATTCTGAGCCTTAATTAATAAGGAGCTGAGCACATACTCTGGTGAGTACCAGCAAGATGCTGAAGTGGAGCAGCCACTGGTTCAGAAAACATTTCATCTCTGCAAGAGTGTGTTCATACCTTCAGCAGGAGCTATGTGCACCAATCCCCTTTGAAAAGATATTTATTTTTATTTTATGTACATTACTATTGTGCTTGCATGTATATCTGTAGGAGGGTGTCAGATCCCCTGGAACAAGAATTACAGATAACAATCTGTGGGTGCTGGGAATTGAACCCAGGTCTTCTGGAAGAACAACCAGTGCTCTTAGCCACTAAACCATCTCTCCAGTTGGTCACCAGTCTCTTTTAAAACTGATAGTTCCAAGAGTGACTTACAGTTACCTACACTCCTTACTCCGGGATACCCACATGCCCTCTGTGCATGACAGTCCATCCAACAGCAAAATACTCTCCCGGGGCTTTTTCTTGACTCACGGAGTTCCAAACATTCTAGTCGCCCAAAATATAGTTCTATGAAGAGATTTCTGAGGGAATGACCTTTCTTAGCCACTGGATATTTGAGCTCCTGAGCAGGATTGGAACACGAGTTGAATTCACTAGGGGCTGAAACAGCCCGGGTTGCACAGTCAGACTTGTGGTCACAGCCAAGCCTTTGCAGTTGCCGGTGGTCTACGGCTGGAGCAGTGGGTGTAATTCCTTTGGAAACTGGTAGGGGCCAGAGATGGACTTGGCCTCTTGCTTTGAGGAGGATATTTATGGGACACCTTGAGCTGTAGCGAGCATTCTGATTGGGCAGAAGCAACAAAAGAGGGGAAATCTCCATGGGTGGAAGCCATATTGGCGCCTCAGAGTTGCTGTAGCAAATCACCACGAACGGATTCATTTTAAAGACAGAAAGAACATTCTGTAAGACGTCTGGAGAGTGGAGAACAGCAGGGCCACACTTTTCTTGGCTGTTGGGAAAACTTTTTTAACAGTTGCAGCTCCCCCACCCACCTCCATGCCCCACCCCGTCCCATCCTGTCTCCCCATACTGTCCCGTTGTGTTGTCCCCCTCATGCCCATCCTGCTTTGCGGTCTAAGTCCAAGAGGGCCTCACATACAATTCCTTAATTAATTCGGCGGTCACACCCTGAGACTCTGCTGGTTCTAGGGCAGCCACAGACAGGGTTGGCTCATTTCTGTCTACTGTATTCTTTTATGAGTCTCAGTTTCCTCATTGGAAGCCGTGGTTGATGGCGATGCCCTAATTACCTCACTGGACTACTATGATTAAATGAGATAATTGATGTGAAAATGCGAATGCCTAATAAGCTCTGAGGGGGCTGAAGGGACGCATAAAACCTGACGGCCAGCAATATGAGTCACTGCGTCGCGTTTCTATAGCTTGAGGCTGACTGCGCGCCAGGGAGAGGTGGAGGGCCCTGTGTGGAGTGACTGCTGGCAAGCAAAGGTGGAGAGTTAACTGCCTTGAGTATAGCAATTCTTTTATTTCCCCTAAGAGAAGAACGTGAATTGAGAGATGTTTGGACTCTAACTATGTCAAAGGTGATACCGAAAACTGGAGGCTGTGCTAGTTCATAAAACCGGAAATGGCCGTTCTGTGCTTTCTCTGCTTTGTGGTGTGCCATGGGACCCCGCTTTTTTGTGGGGCACTCAAATCCTTAGAAATGTCAACTGCACTCAGGGGTGGTTTGAATAACAGGATTTCTCCAATCGCTTGGCAATCATGTCAGGATATCAGGTTGAGGTTATGCAGATGTGACAGAGGAAGAAACTTCACACATGTGTATGAAAACTAAGCTACAACATCACAAGGATGCCTTCTCTGATGGCCAGCTTTAATTGTCAATCTGATACAACCTAGAATCACACGGGAAAAGTCAAAATAAAGGATTGTTTACCTTAGGTTCACCTGTGTGCACCTTGGAGAAGGATTGTCCTAATTAAGTTAATTGATACAGGAAGATCCAGCCTGTAGAGGCTTGGCCTGTTGCTCTGTATTGTAATGCTAAGTGAGGCTCTTAAGACCTGATTGCCCCAGAGATGAGAGAGTCCACACCCAAGTGATGCTATGGTGACCTTGCCCCCAAGTTATTTCTGATTGGTGAATAAAGGTGCAGACAGCCAATGGCTTGGCAGAAGAGACATAGGTGGAGTTTAGGGTTCCTGGGCTTGGGCTCAGAGAACCCGGAGGGGTGAGAAGAAGGTGAATGGAGGAGGAAGCCACCATGGCTGGGTGAGTCATCAAATAGTGGCCATGTGCATTGGCTAATTAGAGTTAAAAGCAGTCCAGACAAAACATGGCAAATTATCTAACGAGGTTGTTGGCTGAGAAACAGATACAATTGATGGAGGATAGATATCTGCCTAGCTCTTGTGCTAATTAAGACTTATTATAAATATAAAGTTTGTGTGTGTCTTTTATGCGGGAACTAGATGGTTAAAGGCAGGGTAGAAACCCTGGATTGGGATTAAGTAATTCTACAAGAAAGCCCACCATGGGCAGTACCATTCCTTAGGCAGGGGATCCTGAAATGTTCAAGAGTGGAGTAATGTAGCTGAGCCCAAAGAAGCAAACAACACACACACACACACACACACACACACACACACGCGTGCGCGCACACACACACACACACACACACACATATGTAATGTATATATGTAGATCTGTTACTATTGAGTGGATATGATGAGTCTGCCTTGGCTTCACTGCAACGGGCTGTAACCTGGAATTCTGAACTAAAATCTTTTATTTCCTAAATTCACTTATGTCAGAATGTTTTATCATACCAACAGAAATGAAACTAGGGAATTATCCTCCACCCCCTACTCTCTAGAAATGGCAGAAACCAAAGGAGGATTTGGGTTTTAACGAAGGCATTGAGTTGGGATAGATCTATTTAATCTAGATTTCTAAACCAGGGCTACCCCTGGTTCTACTGGGTTATTACAGCATGCAGTGGTGTAGCTTTAGGGATAACACAGAATATTGGCAAGTAAGAGAAGCAAATCTCGCCTCACACTGGCAGTCCTGTGCCTGGGACTGGAGTAACAGTTCTAAAGAGTAGCTTCTCAGGTTTATGAGATGGTTCATTGAGTAGAGGTGCTGGCTGCTCAGCATGGTGACTTGAGTTTAATCAGAGAAATCTACTTGGTAGAAAAAGAGAACCAATGTCCACAGGTTGTTCTCTGACAGCTCTACATGCATGCCATGGCACTCAAATATCAGCACACACTTATACACAAACCAACCAACCAACTAACCAACAATAAATGTAATAATTATAATAAAAGAAAACCCCAAAGCCTAGAGGTGCCATGAGCTGAGAGCACCGCATTACATCGAGAGGTGAGCGGGGAGTAGGAGCTGCTAAAGGAGCAGGTGGGACCGGGGACATACCGTCAATTATGATTGGATGTGATCATTAGCCTTCTTTGTCACCTGTTTATATTTAGAGTCACAGAGGAGACACACCTCTGGGTAAGTCAGTGAGGGAATCTCCAGAGACTGAATGAAGAGGGAAGAGCTTGGATGTGGACAGTACCACCCCATGGACTGGAAGCCCAAAGTGACCGTAAAGGATAAACTAGACAACAGCATTCATCTCTCTCTTTCCAGACTATAGATGCAGTGTTCCTGTCACCTCACACTCCTGCCACCGTGCCTTCTCTGCTATGGTGGACTAAACCCTCAAATCACGAGACAAAAGGAACCATTTTACCCCTAAGTTGCATTTCACCAGGCATTTTGTCACAGCAATGATATAAATAATATAGGTGGAGAGCCACCACAACTGCGTCCCTTGAGTATAAGATTTCTTAACTGTCTTAATAATAAATAGGCACTGGCCAGGAAGAACCAGGTAGGGAAAATTCCTCCGGTGTCCCTGGCTTGGCTGCTGATCTGTTAATGCTTCTCTTTTAAGGACTCTAAGGTCCCAGGAGAGATGTTTTAGAGAAGAGGAGAGCTGGCCATGCATTTATATCATGCTTCACAGTCTATACCACTTTTGTCTGTGGCTGATGGCCAACGGTGTTCTTTTGCCGAATGCTGCTTCTCAGAAGGTAACACAAAAGAAGCCACACACTTCAATAACGGCTATCTTAACATTAAAAAAAAAAAAATAGCTTTGAGGCAAAAGCAATAAAATGTGGTGAAGGGTAAAGCAAGTATAAAAATTTATTAGGTAGTTAAAGAAACTGTCTAAGATTACCAACCACTAATTACATACTTCACGGTAAAGGAAATGACCACAGATTATTCAGGATCCTTTGGCATCAGCTGGACGGCCCTTCTGTCTAAATGTGTCTCATGACTTATTCCGTTTTGATTGCAGCAGCTGATACTGGCTAATCTGAGAGCTCCTCTTGCCACTGTCTCTGAGGAATGAGTCTTCCACTTGAATTTAGAACACATCATGCATAATTGACACTTTACATATTCCAGTGCAAAAATATATCCCGTGCAAGTATCAGCAGCCTTCACAATTGACTGGTCCTCAGTGGGGAAATTTGCCTACTTGAAACCACAGTGCTTCTGGTGTGTTTCCAGAATTGTGGTTTGAATGTTTCTCCTAAGCTCAAGCACTGGACACTTTCCCCTGTGCAAGTTTTGAGACGTGGAGTCTTGAAGAGATACCTGGATTGTGTGGGTTCTGCCAGTGAATAGGTTGACATTATTTTCATAGGGGCTGGGTTTATTATTGTGAGAGTGTTTTTGTGAAGGATAAACTCAGAACCCATTTTCCCTTCTTCCCCCATCAACCCCCTTGCCTCCTTTCTCCTTCCTCCATAGGTTGCTTTCTATAGCATTGTGTTGGAGCAAGCAAGCCCTTAACATGCTCGCACTCGCAAGCCTCTGGAGCCATCACTGAAATACATTACTATGATCTGCAAATCACCCAGTCTGTGATACTCTGTTACAGAAGCTCGAGATGGAATCAGATGTCCCCGACGTGCTTGTTCCTAGGTGAGGGCCCACAAAGCAAAAGCTCTGCCTTCTTGTTTCAGCTTTCACTAAGACATTCCCAGCCAATGGAGCCCAGAGGGGCTGATGGAGCCCAGAGGGGTCAGTGCAGAGGGTAGCATGTGTCTGGGTTCTGAGGCCAATATGACCAGGATTTAATTTCACCTCTAGCTCCTGTCAGTGCAGTGCCCTCAGGCAAGTTAATATACACTTCTTTTAAAAAAAAAAAATTAAAAACTATTATGGGACTGGAGAAATGGCTCGGTGGTTAAGAGCACTGGCTGTTCTTCCAAAGGATCCAGGTTCAATTCCCAGCACCCACATGGTGGCTCATAACTGTCTGTAATTCCAGTTCTAGGGCATCCTATGCTCTCACACAGACTTAGGTGCAGGCAAAGCACCAATGCGCATACAAAATAAAATGAAAAAACTTTATTATAGTTAGCTGTGGGGACACATTGTGCCATGGAGAGCTTCTGGAGGTCAGAGGACAACTTGGTGGAGTTGGGTCTTTCCTTCTGCCTTTACATGGATTCTGGGGACCAAACTCAGGACCCTTGGCCTGTGCAGCTGTGAAGCAAGTGTCTTTCCCACTGAGGCATCTTGCTGGTCTCACTGTATGCTTCTGAATATTGATATCAATATATAAAATTTAAAATATATAATACAATTTTATATATGAATATACACATACATGTATATATATGATATGTCATATATATATATGTGTGTATATTCATATATAAAATTGTATCTAATATGTATGTATTATATGTATAATATTCTTTTAGGAAAGGGAAATAAGTCAGACATGGTAATTCATACCTATGATCTTAGTACTCAAGAGGCAGAGACAGGAGTGTTGCCAGAAGTGGGAGAATAGTGTGATCTACAGAGCAAGTATTAGCCAGACAAGGCTATATAGAAAAATCCTGTCTCAAAACAAACAACTGGATACCAAAGAATAACCACCACAACAAAAGCAAAGCAAGCAGAACCTACCACACGTGTCCTGTCAGTGCGGTATGGTTAGAACACAAAGGTACTGAACACATGAACTATAAGAACTAATTATACAACCACACACATGCATGCACATAGACACAGGCGCAGAGCGAAAGAGGCACACATATGTTTACACGTTCCCACACAAAGTGGAGTATGCTTGGCCATCTTTCCGATACGATCCCAGATGTGCACAGGTGTGCTCAACAGCCTATTTGTTGCTAATAGCTGTTGTTTCTTCCATTTGTAGAAGCGAAGAAATTATTCCTTAAAAGATCTTTTCTCTTTGTTAAAAGGGAGTAAGTTTTGTTCCTTTTCTGAGGCACATTAGGTCTTTCTGGGAAAACCTACTTGAGCCTATGCAGGACATTTGAGCCCTCAGAGCTGAGTAAGAGGCCACTAGTCTGACCAAGTTAATGGAGCTTCAAAGGGGAGATGGTGACACCACACTTCACCCTCTGGCCTCCGTAGGCTGTCTTCTTCCATAACTACAGTGAAAACTGTAATGTACATTTTCCCAAGTATTTTTTCTGTATTTTGCTACTTACTGGCTGAGAGGACTAGAGAAGGATTACATAATAATAGGAAAATGACTACTCATGGCAGACAAAAAATGATGCCACAGACAATAGCTCAAGAACATTAGGAAATGTTCTCAAAGGTTGTAATGGCTTTGCAATAGTCTACTGGTCCATTTTCTCTAATGTGACCAAGGGAACACTCTTGTTAGACAGTTAAAAGGCAGCACAGTATATAGCTGTATAAGACATAGGTGAACTAACCCCTCTGTGAGTGCCAACCAGGCATCATCTTGGCCACTGTGACCCTGTCACACTAAGCCATTGAGAAGGGTTTAGAGATAGAAGTTCACTGTGTAACTTGTTACAGTTCAAGAAAAACCATGTGTTTATGTGTGCTTTATCCAGGAAGAGACCACTTTGTATGTCTGTAATAAGGTCCAAATTATGATTTAAATGTAGGAGTCTACTAAGTTAAATAATAGATCTCCAAAATTAATGGTGGCCCAAACATGAATGAATCAGTTATTCAAATGAGAGTCTAAGTGGGTGTTTCAGTCACTGTTCTATTGCTGTGAAGAGACACCATGGACCAAGGCAACTGTTATGAAAGAAAACTGGGGCTTGCTAACAGTTTCAGAGGTTTTGCCCATTATCCCATTGGCATGAGACATGGCGGCGGGCAGGCAGGCACTGGAGCAGTAGCTGAAAGCTACATCCTGATCTATAGACAGTGAATGAGTTTAATCTTGGCATGGGCTCTTGAAACTGCAAAGCCCATCACAAGTGACACATTTCTCCAACAAGGCCACACCTAGCAAACCTTCTAATATTTTCAAAGAGTGCCACCCCCAGGTGACAAAGCATTCAAATCTATGAGCCTTAATCAATCACCACACGTCACCCCCAGGCCCCACAGGCCTGCAGCCATATCACAATGCGAAAGTGAATTCAGTCCAACTTCGAAAGTCCCCACAGTCTATCACAGTCTCAACAATGTTTAGAAGTCCAAAGTTTCATCTGAGACTCACGGCAATCTCTTAACTGTAACCCCCTATGAATCCAAGATAAAAAGGCAGACCATATACTTCCAGCATACAATGGCACAGAATAAATTACCATTCCAAAAGGTAGAAAAGGGTACACAGTGAGGAAAAACTGGATCAAAGCTAGTCCAAAACCCAGCGGGGCAAACTCCAAATTCTGCATTTCTGTGTCTGATTGCAAAGGACTATTCAGATCTCTAACCCCTTTGTTGACTGCAACACACTTATTTCTCTTAAGTTGGTTCAGTATTCCGTCTACAGCTTTTCTTGGCAGGTATTCTATGCCTCTGGCATCTCCAACATTTTGGGGTCTCCAAGGCAATCTAGGCTTTATCTCCACAGCTTCATGCAAAGGCCTTTCTGAGCTTCTATCTGAGCTTGCCTCAGCAGCTTTCCTTATCCATGTGGCGGAAGCTGCCAAGTTCTGCTGCTTGCTGGGACTGGCACTTGGCTCCCTTATTCAATTACATCTGCATTAGCTTTCTGCTGTTGATGGTTTCCTTTACTGCTTAAGCTTTTCTTTAATTTCTTTTCACAAGTTGGAAGATTAGCTGGGTGGGGTCTTACCCAGACCTGAGGTTACCACTTCCTTTACTCTGTTTAGCATAGGCTTTTCTTTAAAGATTTTATTTCTTTGAATACTTGACTTAGCTCCCTTACACTTCCTGGTACTTCTTTACCCCTCAAATTGTATCTTTTATTTTTTTTTTCTTGCTCAGCTTGCCCCTTTTCATTCTAGATCTGCTTACTAGTAACTAGTAACTAAGAGTGGTTATTAGTAAGCACATGACAGAATCAGTAGAGTCTGCTTTGAAACTTCCTCTGCCAGTGTCATTAAAACAAAACTCTTCAGTTTAGCATTGGGAAGATTTTTAAGATAAGGGCAAAAAGCAGCCACATCGTTTACCAAAATATTATAAAAATGGCCTTTAGACCCCTTACTAACATTTTTCCCCTCTGAAACTTCTTGAGCTGGGCCCCCACAGTTCAAATCACTCTCCGCACTGTCTTCTACGCTCCTGCTAGGCCGTCCCATTCAGCCTGCTGTATTCAACCACCTTTGTAATCCAACGTCCCAGAGCCTTTCATATTTTTCCAATAAATACCACGGTCAGTCCCATCACAGCAATATTCCGCTCCTAGTACATACTTCTGTTTTAGATAGTCGTCTATGGCTGTAAAGAGACACCATGATGGAGGCAACTCTTACAAAAGAAAGCGTTTATCCGGGGGCTTGCTTCTAGGTTTGAAGATTTAGTCCGTTATCGTCACGGTGGGGACCATGGTGGGGGGAGGGGAGTGTTGCAGGAAGTAGCAAAAAAACATGGGACGTTTCGCATGTGTTCCTGGGTCTCTCATCCTGGGCAGGCGGGCTGGCCAGCCATGCACTGGCGGGCAATGGCCGACCTGCTTTCATCTCGTGGAGCTCTGGCTCAGAGCTCCATGATCTCTCCACTCAGCTCACTAGGTTCCCACTGGCGGGTCGCTACCACGCCAGCCCCATGCTTCAATACCCCCATGGCCTCTGTGGTGCACATCAGGCAAACCCACACTTTGCAGCCGTACCTTTCTCTCTGGAACCCAGACGAGCTGCCACGTGAAGGAAAACACAACACAAACTTAGTTCAGAAACAGAGATAACTCAATTTCTGGACACAATGACTAAAACCTAAGCTTTTTTTTTTTTTTTTTGAGACAGGGTTTCTCTGTATAGCCTTGGCTATCCTGGAACTCATTCTGTAGACCAGGCTGGCTGTATACCTTATCAAAGTCTGATTCCTCTGGTGGCAAATCCTGAAGATCCGCCATGATACCAGGAGACTCTAGTAGCTCCATCTTACCTACATTCCAAAAGCCCACCCCCCTCTTCCTCTCTCTGACCTGGAAGTCTCCTACATGCCCAGTGATTGGCTCTTTTATTCATTAGGGGATTGGTTCACAAGAAGTCACAGGTGTAACTCACTCCTTGTCTGAAGTCTCTCTCAGGAGGGCAGAATTAACAGAATACAAATAGCCCCAGGACTGTCCACAGCAGGGGTGAGAGAGAGAGAGAGAGAGAGAGAGAGAGAGAGAGAGAGAGAGACCTGGTGGCATGGTTTTTGAAAACCTCAAAACCCACCTCCAGTGACACACTTCCTCCAACAAGGCCACACCTCCCAATCCTTCTAATCCTTTTAAATAGTGCCACTCTCTGGGGACTACACATTCAAATATACAAACCTATTGAAGGCATCCTTATTCAAACCACCAATGGGTGACATGAATGTGCCTATGTGGTGTTTTGTGGACCCAGTCTTCCATCTATGGCTGTGCTATGTCTTCAGCCCTCTCCACCTATCAGATAGAAAACATAGGGAAAGCACAGCCACTTTGTAATAGTCCTCCGCTGAGAAACTCGTGTGCATTGTTTATGTATCTCATCAGCTAGAACTCAGCCCTCATCTAGCTGCAAGGGATCCTGAAACTGTAGTTTCCCTGTATGCCCAGAAACAAAAGAAGAAAGAAGCTTTCTCTGGAATGAATAGTGTCGTGCTTTGGACCTGAAGGAGGTATGCTGACCCCATTTCACCATCACCATAGGTAGAGGAGGTGAGGTTGCTGAAGGCCTTGAATGCTGTACATATTTTCATGAAGATGCTGGTTACTGTTCAGAAATAAGAGTTGATCCAAAAAAGATCAAAAGCAGAGAGCAATTCATTGCTGTCTGTGTCTCATTTGATTTCTTTATATTAGAATTAATAAGGAAACAATTGATGTATTTACAAAACAATTCATCACAGGAAAGGGAAGAATACAGGTAACATGTCTACAAAGTTATTCTCTGGGTCTAGTTTGCAATTAGTGCCATTTGTGAGAGTGAGTAAACCTTCTTGTGTGTTTTGAAGACCTTTTTAGTATTTTAATATTTTTTTTCATTCACCGAAAACCTCCCCAGGGTAATTACATTTCATAATCTCCCTTTCAGGATACACCCATCAGCTTTGCTGGCCAGATTTGTGGGGCTGTGATTTAGAGGCAAGCTTTTTGAGAGACTGGCAAAAGAACAGGGAGACACAGTTGCTGGTTAGGAGTGGCCAACACAAGGAATTTCCAGGACTGAAAGTGCTAGAGGTATCTTCACGGTCATAGCAAAGGTGGGGTGATTCTAGAGTTGATAACAGCAGCTACATCATTACCTGCCAGGCCTGTGGACTGGTGCTAGGTCTCTAATTGGTAATTTATGAAACGATTCCTCTAGGATGTTGAGCGATTCTGCGAGCTTTCTAATATTCTTTAGTGAATGTATTTTATGTCAGCTTAATGGAGTGAGTTCTGCTGTCTGCAAGCACCCAGACCAGCACAGATCGCAAAGCAGAGCCGGAGCTCATGGCTCTCTGTGTTGCTACATTTCTTAAACTACCCATATTTTCTCATTTCAGCTGTGATCCTGGCTACGCTGATGGTAAACAGAAGACAATTGCCGATTTCACTGTGGGGAACATTGAAGCTGGAGAGGGAGGGTCATACTGTGGCTTGTGTAATTCAAGCAGGAGATAATGAGGGAGGACGTTTACTTCAGGGCCTTGCTGATACTGTCTGTTTCTGTCTGTCCACACCAGAAAAGTCTCTCTCTCTTTCTTTCTCTCTCTCCTCTCTCTCTTCTCTGTCCTCCCTCACCTCTCTCTTTTCTTCTCTCTCTTCTCTGTCTCCTCTGTGTCTCTGTCTCTCTCTCTCTCTCTCTCTCTCTCTCACCTCTCTCTTTTCTTCTCTCTCTTCTCTGTCTCCTCTGTCTCTCTGTCTCTGTCTCTCTCTGTGTCTCTCTCTCTCATTATAACTTAAAGGCTTTAGACTGCAGTTGTTAAAGACAGATTCCTTAAGAGATAGACTACAAAAAGAAATGACCTCCTTATATAAGGGTGTATCAGATTCTACTCTACACAACTCTTGTTAAACTTTTTCTACTTGTAACCCTGTTCTCCTGAGATGACTTACTTTTTAAAAACCATGTATGAGTATTTTGTCTGCGTGCATGCCTGTGTACTGCATGCACGCCTGATTCCCAAAGAAGCCAGAAGAGGGTGTCAAATCCCCTAGAACTGATTGTTAAAGAGTTTATAACTTGAAATCATGCACAATAGGAGTTATTTACACTGTTGACATTAACAAACACTCTAGTTCTGTTTTCCCCAGAGAGTCAGCTTACCGACATACTGTGTGGCCTTAAATACCGAATCCTGGGCATGAGCATCTATGGAGTTAAGTCCAAGATGCAACCCTGCATTGTATACATGAAGGTGGGGAGACTGAGTGATCTTCTAGGCTGTGCTTGGGAAAGGGCCTCTCTCTTATTAAGAAAGGAACGATTGGAAGTTCCTCCTGCCTCCCTGCAAAGACTGAGGATGTCCGTGCTCAATCATTTCCTCAAACGGAAACCTCTGCAGCGCATGAAGAGCCTCCTACAGCCACACCTTTCCCTATAGCCAGTGCCCTGTGCATTTTTCTCCCTTCCTCTTTAGTTTCCTTCTCTCTCCAGTTTTGCCACACATGCAATCTTTCCTTCTCCATTTCAAATGTGCGTTCAAATCCTCGCTTCGACAAAAAAAAAAATACACTCTCCATGAAGCCTTTTCCTGAGTCCTATAGAGCCACGGTGTCATGCCGTCTCAGAAGTTTCGACTTTAACTTTCTTAACTTTTACTTTTATTTTAAGTTATTTTAAGGCCATGGCTGTTTCGCCTGTGTGTGTGTGTGTGTGTGTGTGTGTGTGTGTGTGTGTGTGTGCACCACATGCATGCAGTGCTCACAGAGGCCAGAAGAGGGCGTCAGATGCCTGAGCTGCCATGTGGGTACGGGACATTGAACTCGGGGTGGCCAGTGCTCTTAGCCACGGAACCAGCTCTCAGCCCAGTTCCAGTGTTAACCTGACAACTGTCCTGTCCCCTGTTGAGGAAATAATTGCATGGAATCATTATTGCTTCAAAATATTCATATTTCAGTGCTTTTGAGAGGACAGGACTAAAATGCACACAGATCCTTGAAACGAAGACAAACTTCTTGTGAAGACACTAAAGCTCTTTCATTCATCACGTTAACTAGATGCTGTCTAGAATAATTTTTCTCAAGTGGAAAAATCTTTGAAGAGAGAGGAGATGAGAAGCAGCTATTACTATTTTCTCTCCTAATTAGTAAGGGTAAGGGATCTGGCTAATGAGTGGAAGGGTAACAAACAGAACATGCAAGGCTCTTATGTAGCAGCTATGCTTTATACCAGCTAGGGATTACTCTCGGCCTAGGACTCCAGGGTAGAAGCTCAATGCTTGGTGATGGATATTTCATGGTAAAACATTTTTCATGTGGGTCCTGTTTAATTCTTCCCGTTCTGTATTCATCTGCCTGTGTGTACAACTGGAGGGGACCTACACTCACATTGGAGATTAAGAATACTTGTCATGTGTTTACGAGCTTAATTTTTCTGGTGGCTCATAGGGGAAGGGTCCTCTTGTCTCAGTGAAGACAACTCATTCTTTTCTTTTTTTAAAAAAGATTTATTTATTTTTCTAATTTTATTTATTTATTTAGTTTTGGTTTTTCGAGACAGGGTTTCTCTGTGTAGCCCTGGCTGTCCTGGAACTTACTCTGTAGACCAGGCTGGCCTCGACTCAAAAATCCACCTGCCTCTGCCTCCCGAGTGCTGAGATTAAAGACGTGCGCCACCACTGCCCACTGCTGGGAGATTTATTTATTTATTATATGTAGGTACACTGTAGCTGTCTTCAGACACTTTTTTTCTTTTCTCTCTGGCCTTGCTCGCTCCAGCAAAAGCTCCCTGTAGCCACACCAGAAGAGGGCATCAGATCTCATTATGGATGCTTGTGAGCCACCATGTGGTTGCTGGGATTTGAACTCAGGACCTTCGGAAGAGCAGTAATTGTTCTTAACCGCTGAGCCATCTCTTCAGCTCATTCTTAATTTAAGGAGGCCTTGAGAGTCTCCACCAGCAGCGTTGGTTAGATCGTGTGGATGCAGCGAGCACAGCAAGTTCCATGGGAGCTGTGGGGACTCCATCTTGAAGTCCTTTGCATTCCCTTCCTACTTAAAAATTTGCATCCTAATTACCAGAAGTCTAATCTTATCTCAGAGTTGAAAAAACGGAACTTAATTATTTGTTATTCAGCTGGGTGCCAATGAAAACTGGGCAAGCAAACCACAGGAAAATAACCAGACATGGGTGGGTGCCTAGTTCACACCTGCATTACAGAAATCCCTTCCCTGTCTTATCTCTATGAGTAAATCCTTGTTTTTGACAGGCTGGCTTGGGCGTAGGATCTCCATGGAAATGGCTGCCTGGGTGAGCCCTTCCGTTGCATTTGGGCATCCTTTGCGCATTTGCATGCCATCTTAATTGATGGGACAGGTAGATCTTCCCAGATCTCAGTCTTTTTGTCAGCTTGCAAGTCAAATCCTAAATTAGGTGCAACATCTGAATGAACACAGCAGCCCAGAAAGGAGACAGGGTTGTCATGACAACCAGGAAATGCCAAGTCTCCCCACAAACGTTATCTCAACTGTCATTGTGAATTTTTTCACAAATCAGTAGTCCTTATACTTTTCAACTCTGGGTAGAAATGAAATGACATTCTGGGTTTTTCCTTAAAGGATTCGGATGTCTGTGGTTGTGTTTCTTCTTCTGCCACACCTCAAACCTGTGGCTACCCATCTTATAGTTCAGGAATACAGCAGCCTTTCATAGGCTCCCTTGCCTCTTTTTTCTTATCATGTTTATTTATGAAGTGTGTGTGTGCGTGCACGCACATGTGTTGAACACTTCCATGGTGGGCAGAGGACAATTTGTAACAACTGGTTCCTCCAACCATGTAGGTCCTGGTGTTCTCAGAATCACGGGTCCCCTCATCTCCACCTCAGAGCAGCTGTGGGGAGCTGGGTCTGCAGTGATGAAGTTCAAAAGCTTCTACTCTTTAGACTTCAGATTCCAAACAGGACTCTGTAAGCTAGTTTTTAAAGATGATTTATAAATAAATAGAAGTGAATAAAAGTTTCCGAATGGCTCACTGGTTCCAGCACTTCTGCCCCTGGGAAAGGCTTCCGTCTGGTCTCCAGATCGAAGGGATATGCCGTATCACCTGTGTTGTCATTCATTCCAGCCTCCAGTGGACCAAAGTTCTCGAGGCTTCCCTTGGAGAATGGTGTGTGGACAGTGAACATCTTCTGATGGGCTGTCTAGAATCTCCAACCTCACCAAGATGGATCTTCTTGGGCTTGATATGATTGAGAGAACTTTTAAAAAACAGAGCAACTGTGGTCTGGTTTGGAAATTTTAGGCAGAAATATACCTTGTTATAAAAAGCAAAGGGGGGTGGGGCTGAAATGACTCATGACTGTAAGCCAGGGGTGGTTTGGACTTTCTGTCTAATAGGTGACTTCAATGTCCTTCAGAAACTCCTGTCCCATTTCTCACTGGAGTGCTCCCCATGTTCTGACAAGAAGATGAACGCTCTGCGATGAAGCATATGCTGTCCCTGCTCTCCAGGAAGGCTGGAGACGAAAAGAGCAAGCAGGCATCCACACTGTTTTTAATGTGTACATGTGTGTAAATTTGGAGCTATGTGCGCCTCTAAATTTACTCGAAGCTTGCTCAACGTTCCATTTCCTGTGTGAATTCATTCTTAGATGGGAAGCAACTTCATTATCAACACATTCAGATTAATTCCTGAGTCATGCCTGGCTTTTTCTCTTGGAAGCAAATCACAGTCTTTGAGAGCTGCTGTTGAAACGTTTTTCAGACCGAGTGTTCCAAGATAAGATGTCCTACAAAGATCAGCTGCAATGAATGATTTATTACCTGGGCTGAGAACCCCAAATCACGCAGAGAAAGCAAACCATCACAATTCAAAGGAACCATTTCTGTCCCTGATTCTAGGCATTTTTGCAACATTAACCTCATGCACCCTGTGTAACAACACTAGGGGTTTGATTTTACCTTCAGATGATGGAACTTGTCTTAGAGATTAAATTTTCTAAGGTCTCACACACAGCCTTCAGTACTGGGGCTAAGACGTGAACCTGAGTCAGATGGATTCTTTGGCCAGCCTTGTTCTGAACACTGTGCTGCCACCAGTTAGCAAACCGTGTGGCGTGGTATGGCTTTGCGTGTACCTGTGAGGATACAATTTTTAATGTTTATATTCTAGAAGATTGTATGTTATAGGTAAGGCAGTTAGAATCTTTTTTTTGTTTGTTTGTTTTTGGTTTTTCGAGATAGGGTTTCTCTGTGTAGCCCTGGCTGTCCTGGAACTCACTTTGTAGACCAGGCTGGCCTCGAACTCAGAAATCCGCCTGCCTCTGCCTCCCAAATGCTGGGATTAAAGGTGTGTGCCACCACTGCCCAGCTAGAATCTTTTATAATACATATACACAGAGGTCAGAGGGCGGCTTGTTGGCAGTTGGTTTTCTCAACCATTTTGTCCTGGGAATGAAACTTTAGGTCCTTGGGTTTGACAGCAGGTAGCCTTACCCACTGAGCCATCACACAAACAGACAGACACACATGCGCGCGCACACACACACACAAACACACACACACACACACACACACACACACATTTAGCTTCCAGCAATCCATGTTTAGTTCTATCCCTGGAGTGGGGCATTTCTTTGAAAATACAAACACTGCTACGTTTTACTCTCATTTAAAACTATATAAAACTCTTGTGTTACCCATAAACTGTAAGTGTAACCCTTACTCCTTAATCCCTTCGTAAAGCCATTTGCACTGGGGATTTAACTGCTCCAAAAGGAGCAAAGAACGCTGCCTCTCACATACAGCCTGCATTAAAAACTCCAGTGAATCCCTTCTACAGTGCCCCACCCCCTTTGCTTACAGTTCTTCTATGGCTGCCTGCTCTTGTTAGCTGAGATGGCTTTCCCACCTGGATCTGCAAACCTTGTCAACACACAGGTCTTTTTGAGAGACTGTCTCTGCAAGTCTTCCTGACTTGCCCTGAAGAGGCTGGGTAGTGTCCAGTCTGTCTCCCTTGCCACCGGGTGCTGTCCAGTCCTGCCACATGGAACTGTTAGGGAAACCTCATTTGCATTGCAGCTGATTTTTATACGAGCTGTGATTAAACCAGGAATCCCTTGAGACCAGGCAGCATGTGTTTTCTGTCTAGTGTACCCAGGATTGTGTACCACACGGGTTCTCAGGAGGTGTCAATCCCTATGCACTCAAACTACGAGGCCTCAGAGAAGTTTGTGCTTCCTGTAATGACTGCACTTCTAGAATCTTCTGTCTTCTCAGCACCTCTTTGTCTCTCTCATCTCTGTCTCTCTCATTCTCTGTCTCTGCTTCTGCCTCTTTTTCAGGGGACTGTACCAAAAGTTAGAACTCACTACTTACCTGGCACCTCCCTCCATGTTCTGGGGAACATAGAGTCCAAATACGAAATGACTCATCAGAGACCATTTCCAACCATTTCCTTTAGGGGCTCAAAGCCATGAATCACACAAGCCAGCTCTCCGCAGCAGGGAAGAAAAATACCACTTATTGGAAACCCAGAGATGTATCGCTTCAACTAAATTAATTCAGAATTTTTCACAGTTCCCCGAGCCACTGAATGTACCTTGAAACAGAAGAAACTTACTCTGTGAGAATGCCACATTCTTATTAAGTTAGTTTTTAAAGACAGTGTCTTATCTAATCCAGCCATAATCTCTCTTGGAGGAGACACATGAGGGAAAAGAGGGGAGACTTTATGATGTTGAAGCTAAAATTATTTGTTGTGGAGATTTCTGGACCACACTACAGAGTCAGGCTCTGATGTTTAAGTGCAAAAAGATCACTTTAATAATTCTCTATTCTCTTAAGAAAGAACGAGAGAAAGACAGACAGAAGAAAGACAAGATAGAAAGGAAGGAAGGAAGGAAGGAAGGAAGGAAGGAAGGAAGGAAGGAAAGAAGAGACTAACAAGAGAAGATTTGGGCTTCAGAGAATTTTGAAAGTGGGCAGTCTTGGCCTCTCAAAAATTGACCTTTGAGAGGTGAACTGTTCTGAGTTCTCCCTCTGTTTCATCAGGGCTAAATAAAACAAGACAGAAGAATGAGAATTTTCCCTGTGCTCAGAAACCTAAAGAACAGACCATTTCTCCGTATGGAGCCTCTGAACTTTCTTGCTCATGGCTTCTGGAAGGATCCAAACCACCCAGTTCTCTGCCTCGCCTGCAGTGAACAGTTAGTCTTCTGAACGGTCCAAAAGCTCCCCAAAGTATCCAAATACATGAGCCTGCGGGGAATGTCTTACACTCAAACCCTAGCATTCCATCCCTGGCCCCTATGGGCTTGAGATCAGCTCCAAATGCAAAGATGCTTCCACAGTGTTAGCATTCTGTCTAAACTCCACCCCACAGTTACCTGGCAACAGCCACGTAGGCCTGACCCACTATAAAAGGGGCTGCTTGCCTCCTCCTCTCTCTCTTGCCTCTCTTGCCTCTTGCTTCTTTCTCTCTTGTTCTCCTCGGCTCTTCCCTCCCCCCTTCCCTATTCCCTTTCTCCTCTCTCCATGTGGTCATGGCTGGCCTCTACTTTTCTACTCTCTCCCTCTCTGTGTCTTTCTCTGCCTCTACTACCCTCTTAGCTCCCCTCCCCATATCTTGAGTAAACTCTGTTCTATACTATACTATACCATCATGTGGCTAGTCCCTCCGGGGAAGGGATACTTTGACATGGGCTCGCGGAGGCACCCCCTTCTCCCATACCTCACCACACCCCCAAAGAACCCATTTTCTTTCTCTTTATCTTTTTGTAAACACATCACACAGGACTTCAGAACTCCCTTGATCTTAAGATTGTCATGGCAAAAATATCCAAGGTCTCTTTTGAGACTTGAATTGACCCTTTAACTATGAACTGATGGAAAAATCCAAGACCAATTTATATAGAGCCAACACACAATGGCAGCAAGTAAATCTTCTCATTCTCAAGGGGAGGGAGCGATCGTACATAAGCAAGACCGAACCCCTTCAGGGCAAACACCAAATGCTACATCTCCACACCAGTGTCTGGTTTATAATGGTATCACCTGGATTCCAATGGCATTTGGTAGCCCCACCTCTACAGTTCTGTTGCACATGTAGCTTCTTTCTTGGCTAGCTCTACTCAGGACTTTGGGGTTGGTAATTTCTCATGATCTTAGCATCTCCGACATTGGCCTCTCAGTAGGGCTTTCCCTGATACACATTCTCCAGCCTTACAGTTTTGTTTTGAGCCGGGCAGTGGTGGCGCACACCTTTAATCCCAGCACTCGGGAGGCAGAGGCAGGTAGATTTCTGAGTTCGAGGCCAACCTGGTCTACAGAGTGAGTTCCAGGACAGCCAGGGCTACACAGAGAAATCCTGTCTTGAAAAAAGAAAGAAAAACAAACAAAACAATTTTGTTCTGTTTTTTCGTAGTCTCTTGGTGCAAGTATCCATGGTCCTGCAACTCTTGCATCATGCATGCCCACAATCCCAGGACCTCATAGACGATGCCAAGCTCTGCTCTGCTCTCTGCTGTCCATCACCTTAGGATATAGCCTGAGCACCGTGCACTGCTGCATCAGTTTCATCTGTGGGACCTGGGACAAATATTACCCTAAGGTACCCTGCTTGAGCAGGGAACCCGTACTGCAACATCCAGTGTCCACACACCCCCGT
This sequence comes from Rhynchomys soricoides, assembly GCA_019843965.1. NCBI lineage: Eukaryota > Metazoa > Chordata > Mammalia > Rodentia > Muridae > Rhynchomys > Rhynchomys soricoides. The sequence goes on along the minus strand of JADRCH010000028.1, from coordinate 13,869,923 downwards.
TTTAAATGAAGTCCATGGAACCTGGGATGAGTGTTTTTGTTTGTTGGTTTGGTTTGGGTTTACCTTCAGTGAACCCTTTTCTATCACATCCTTTCCAGGTCACAGATCTTATTTAAAAACAAAATTCCACCCCTCCCTCCCATCTCCCCTCCTTCGTGGTAAATTGGCCTAAAAGTACTGAGTAGTCACTATGCTATGATCTGGATGTTAGTCTGATTGGAAATGTCCTCTGCCAAATAAATCCATCCATTACTTTCTACCTCAGCCTCAGGAAAAGTTTCAGGACACGGGCAGGGCACGGAGAGCTTCTTTGACTGAATGTGACACAAATGGCCTCTAGTCCAATTCCCATCTAGGCGTGCATGAGCCAGGCCTCCACCGTGTACGTTTCTGTCTGCCTTCTGGGTTGCCAGGTTACCCCCAGAGTTGTCACTGAGCCCTGTTTATAACACCTGTCTAGTGTGCACCTCTAAATCTCTTCACATTCCTGCAAACCAGGGTCACGGGCTTGGAACCAACCAGTCAGGTTTATCACAGTAGTGACTCTGCTTCTCAGGGCCAATTCTCTGTATTTGTTTTGTTTTTGTTTTTGTAATTTTTTTTAGTCACTGTGAAGTCACAGAGGAAAGGTTTATTGCATCATGCCTCAAAGGATGTCTGTGGTCCAGTAGAGATGCCATGGTAGCTGACATGGCTGGGTCCACAATGGAGGAAACTCAGTTACTTCATATCTCAGCAGATTAAAGCACTTGGGCTAGAAGGAGGCCAACCTATTTTCCTGAAAGCCTCTCTCCTGATGACTCTCTTGCTAGGCTCCTGTCCTAAAAACTCTAAAAATTCCCCCAAAAAGCACTATTAGCTGTGGGGGGCATCCTACATTCAAACTCTAACATCTTAACACAAATAGACTCGGGAAAATTACCATCTCCTCTCACAGCTAGGATGAGGTCGTGTGGGCTCTGGCTCAGGAGTGAGAGCGGTCGAGGCAGTAACTGAAGAAAATCTGTATGGGACGGGAGAAGTAGCTCAGCTTTTAGGGCATTTACCATACGAGTCTGAGTTCAGTCCCTCGAAGTCCTGCAGAGGTTTGAAGGAGAGAACTGACTCCACAAAACTTGACTTCTGGCCACCTTATGATCAACACGGCAAGCGCTCCCCCCACAAGGAATAATGGTGATAAATGCTTTTTTTTTTTTTTTAATTTAAAAAGCCCATCACTTGTCTTTCTGTTTTCCTTTGACTGCCCAGGGTTGGCTGCAATCTCAGGCCAGTAGCAAAACATAACCACAAACAGGCAAGATGAATCCAGAGGGGAAGGACAGCCACTTCCTGGCTCTCCTTCTTAGAAGTGAGGAAATGTAGAGATTCCTTCACAGGCTTCTCCTCAGGGGTTTTAGTCAGAGTTGGCCAGTTCCCCCTGGCTTCTGGCTCTCTTCTGTGCCCTGGTCCACATCATCCACCAACAGAGAAGGAAGGAACTAGAGGAGAAGGATGTAATCAGGTGGGAGGTTAGTTTAGGCGGTGTTAAGTTACAGTCCTGACAACCGCCAGGAAGAAGATCAAGCAGTGTGTGTGTGTGTGTGTGTGTGTGTGTGTATGTGTGTGTGTGTGTGTGTGTGCGCGCGCGCACGCGCAATGTACTCAAGTGTGTGCTTATGGAGGTTGGGGACATTGTGTTTGGTCCCCCTTCTTTTGCCTTGTTGGCCACAAAAGTGTCTTCGTTGCTCAGTGCTGGGAATGCCAGGCTACCTGGCCTGTGAGCATCTAGGGATTCTGCTGTCTCTCTCTCCCATCTCCATGTAAGTGCACTGGGGTTACAGGTGTACACTGTCACCCCACACTTGTACGTAGATCCTAGGGATTTAAACTCAGGCCTGCACACTTGTCCTGTAAGTGTTTTCCCCAATGAGCCATCTCTCCAGACCTCTAGAAGGCATTTTCTGTAAAAACAGAATTGGGTTGAGAAAAGCAAGCCCTAAGGGTAAACCAAGTCTGTGTGCCAAGATTCAGGTGTCCCAGAGAGGTAGCTTAAGGTCATCCGTGGTTGGCAGACTGAATGGCAGGGATGCATTTACTCTGAGGGCTGGATTTTGTGTTGAAATCTTGGTCTTTGTGACCCTGAACAAAGGGTGACTAAAAAAACTAAGACATCACATTTCCATAATGAAAATTTAGGGTCAGCACAAGCCTGTAATCCTAGCACTCAGGAGAGAGAGGCAGGGAGACCAGACGTCCACGGACAGCCTGGTAGGACACTGTCAGCCAAAAACAAAAAAAGGAAAAAAAAATTAAATGTTCATAAAACCAACCAACAAGATTAACAAAAAACCATTCTGTTAGACTTAAGCAGAAATAATTTCTCATCTTGTCATTTGAATTTCTTTACTGGTAGGTGCTAAATCCTCTCTAAGCCCAGGCTTGGAGCTGTAATCTTAGTGCCCAAGAGGCTGTGGTAAGAAGACTGTCATGAATTTGGGGCTGTTTTGGCTACCTAGTTAGTTCAGGCCAGCCTGCCTACAATAGCAATAGCTAAGCAAAACATGAAACAAAGAAATTATTTTTTCTGTACTGAGGACAGAACCCAGGACCTTGCACATGCTAGACATATATCTGAGTATACTGAGCTATGCATATCCCCACACCTTGCGTTTTCCAGACAGTGAGTCACAGTGTAGCTCAGGCTAGACAGAAACTCAGGATCCACCTGCCTTATCTCCTGAGCTTGGGGAATACAGACTTGTGCCACCACGCCCAGCTTCTTTGGTGAATCTTGACCCTGACTTCAGTCTTCTTTTTAGCCACAATCGGTTCAATGCCATTTATTCTTTACATGCCTTGCATTTCTGACCAAGCACATTCTGGAACCGACTCGCCTGTCTGTCATTTCTTCTTTTTCATCCCACACATTCTTGAACCACTTGCTAAGGTTTACCTTAGATATTTCCTCTTGGGTAAAATTCTATATAGGCTAACTTGGTTCCTTCCATTTCCTAACCGGATGCCCTCTTTGGTCTGATTTCTCATCAGTTCGTTGGGTTGTTATTAAGTCATAATTTACTTCTGGAGTAATCACTTAACAATACACACACACACACACACACCACATCTTTAAAAGACTGTCACATATTTTAGGACATGGGTGCTCTTTACTTCACTCAGCTCTGTGGTGGCTTCTTTTCTGTCTACCAAAGGACAGTATTGCACTTTATAAACAATAAGTAGTCAGTAAGTCCCACTGCTGGGTGGACAATGACTAGGGTGGTCACAAGCCCCCAGACAGTTGTGTGCCCCCTCTACAGCAGTACTTTACCCAGCTTGATGATGGGCTCTTTCCAAGCCACTAAAAACCCAATGAGGGCTTGGTCATTCATCTTCGCTACATCTAGATGTGAAATTAAAAGAAGTTTTACCGAGTCAAGAAATTGTAAAAGAACAGAGGTGATATATATGCTGTCACCTGGCACGCTCAGAGTGACTCATTTCCGTTGACACCTCTGCAAAGCTGGGTGATTTTTCACTTTGCAGGCTTCGGAGACTTTCTTTTATGACTGTGAATGATTTGTTAACTAATATGAAGAGTGCCAAATCTAGAGCTGACACTAACACATAGTAGGTACTCAACAATCTCTCCTCCTTGGCTTTGGATGAGAAGTATTCTAGTTATTTCCAAAGACGTACCTTTCCCCAGGACTTCCCACCTCCTGCCTGCTTCAGGTTTTTTTTTTTTGGTTTTTCGAGACAGGGTTTCTCTGTGTAGCCCTGGCTGTCCTGGAACTCACTCTGTAGACCGGGTTGGCCTCAAACTCAGAAATCCACCTGTCTCTGCCTCCCGAGTGCTGGGATTAAAGGCGTGTGCCACCACTGCCTGGCTACTGCTTCAGCATTTTTATGTGATAAGCTTTATGCATCCCTTCACAGTATGCGTACAGTTTCACTTCAGCACCATGGTGGTATTATTAATCTCTGTTTTCCAGAAAGAGTGAGTGAGCCTCAGGGAATTTAAGTTGTTTTGCTATTGGTGAGTGATTCTCATCTGAAGTTTCTGTTTCCACAAAGGAATGAAAAGTTAGAGGGGACATTTTGTTTCATTTCAAAAGAAATGACATTGTTTTAAGAGTAATGGTGTATTAAGGATTGTTCTTCCCCTCTGAAACACAATATCTTTGCTATGAGCAAAGTAAATCATTTGCTCAGAAGCCTGAGTCCTGAGGATCCTCACTTAAACAGGCCTGTCCAAAGTCCTTGAAGGGTCCTTTACCATGTGTGGTGGTGTGAATAGGTGTGCCCCCCTCCCCACCAACTCATGTGTTTGAATGCTTGGGCCATAGGGAGTGGCACTGTTAGGAGGCATTGTTGGAGGAAGTGTGTCACTGAAGGGTGGGGCTTGGAAGTCTCCTATGATCAAGCTATGCCCAGTGTGGTTCACAGTCTCCTTCCGCTGCCTTTGGATCAAGGAGTAGAAGAACTCTTGGCTCTTTCTCTAGCACCATGTCTGCCTACATCATCACTTTGTTTCCATGTTTCTTGCTATGATGATAATGGACTGAACCTCTGAACCTGTAAGCCAGCCAAATGTTTTCCTTTATAAGAGTTTCTATGGTCATGGTGTCTCTTCATAGTAATAGAAACTCTAAAACACCATGTCTTAAAGTTCATAAAATTATGTGCTTTTGTAAAATGTGATAGTAAGAAGATGGAATTAGTCTCAATTACCACCAATCATACAAGCTTCAACCCCCTTAAAATTTGGCTCACTGCGGTCAAACAACAAAACCTTAGGTTTTAGCTATTTATAGTACCATCCAACCAAGAGACTCCATTTCCCAACATACTTGCAGGAATGGTCATGTGATCAGTTTTGACCAATGGCATAGAAGCCTACAGTGTTTCAGAAATTTTCTTTTGGACATGTCCAACCTGTTACTCAGATGCCACTTGCTCCCAAGGTTATCTGTGACTTCTGCCTAACACAGAACTATCCATTTACTTAACACATCCTGTGAATCGTGGTGCTTTGGGAGAAAATGACCCAATAAGCTAATATATTTGAATTTGAATGTTTGGTTCCTAGTTGGTGGAGTTATTTAGGAAGAATTAGGAGATGTGGCCTTGTTGGATCTGGTGAGTCACCAGTGGTGAGCTCTGAGATTTCAAAAGCCCATGCTAGCCTTCCCCCCTTTCCTCCCCTTCTGTCCCCTCTCCCTTCCCTCTTCCCTTCCCTCCTCTCCCTGCCCCCCAAAACTTGCAGATCGGATGTGGGCTCTCAGCTACCGCTCCAGTGTCCTGCCTGTCTGCCTATGGCTGTGCTCCCACCATGATGACCACGGATTAACCCTCCAAAACTCTAAGCAAGTCCCCAACAAATGCTTTCTGCTATAAGTTGCCCTGATCATGGAGCCTCCTTACAGAAATAGAATAGCAACTAAGACAGGGGCGATTTCTTTTTTCTTTTATGTGTTAACTTAATTTTGTGGTCCTTGAGTGTCACTTGTTGTGGATGCCAATATCTCATTGCGATGTCAGAGGCTGAACACAGCTGCGTGGCGAGAGCTCATGCTTTTCCCACACTTCCCTTTATTTAGGTTGGCTTTGAAAATGGATGCAATAACGGAAACCTTCGCAGGCATCTTAGATCCTGAGAAGGAACACCACAGTAGGAGCAGCAGAAGGAAGGGTCTGGGCCCTTAGTAATTGACCCACAGCCATGTCTGTTTGGATTCCCACTGGATTCCTTTTAGGAGAGAAGAATGGATTTCTAGAGTAGATCTGCATCTCTGCCCTTGAGAATGAGAGAGAGCACGGGAGGTTTGAGAGTGGAGTGAGACGTAAGCAGGTAGAGGCCTTTTCGGAAGAACACGTTCCTGCTGACTAAATAGTATTCTGTGGTACTGGGGGACACAGTTGACCCATTTACTCACTAAGATGATTTTGGTCTCTCCTGTTTTTAACTATTACAAATGACTATGGTGATATTAGCAGATGTGTGTATGTGTGTGTGTGTGTGTGTGTGTGTGTGTGTGTCTTAGTTAGAGTTTTACTGCTGTGAACGGACACCATGACTAAGACAACTCTTATAAGGACAACATTTAATTGGGCTGGCTTACAGGTTCAGAGGTTCAGTCCATTTTCTTCAAGGTGGGAGCATGGCAGCATCCAGGCAGACATGGTGCAGGAGGAGCTGAGAGTTCTACATCTTCATCTGAAGGATGCTAGCAGAAGACTGACTTCCAGGCAGCTAGGATGAGGGTGTTAAGCCCACACCCACAGTGACACACCTCCTCCAACAGGGCTATGCCTTCTAGTAGTGCCACTCCCCGGGCCGAGCATATACAAACCATCACACATTACTGCTGACTAAATAGTATTCTGTGGTACTGGGAGAACACAGTTGACCCATTTACTCACTAAGATTATTTTCTTCTTTCCTGTTTTTAACTATTACAAATGACTATGGTGACATTAGCAGATATGTATAGGTTTGAGGGAAAACATACACATCTTTATTCTCTGTGATAAACCATGACAATTGTGTGGTGTTCTCACAGTTGGGTGTTTAGTTTTCTAAGAAATGGAAAACATATTTTCCTGAGTGTCTGTGCCATGTACAACAATGTAGGAGAGGTTGAGTTTCTCTGTTTCATCACCAGCTTTGGGCATGGCGGCAGTATTTTCTATTTGACATCTTATTTTAGTCTGGATTTGAATTTTGTAGCTAATGATATTGTGTTTTGCTTTTTTAAAAAAAAACCATGTGTATATTGAAATGTCTATTTTTTTGTTTTCTCTCTCTCTCTCTCTCTCTCTTTCTTTGTGAGGGAGAATTTATTGTAGCCTACTTCTCAAGAATGTATTCAATCATGGTGGGGCAGGAATGATGGAGATGGAATTCATGACAGCTGCAGTGTGACTGGGACCTCTCACATCTGAGCAGACCAGGAAACGGCAGGAAGGGCAGGCTTTGCCCCTCAGGCCCCATCCTCAGTGAATTATCTCCACCAACCAGGCCCCACTACTCTTTTGAAGGTTCCCAAAGTCCTCAAAACAATTACCAGCTGAGGACCATGTGTTCACATACAATAGCCTGTGGCAGTTCACATTTGACTCATACCTTTCTGCCCCAGGCACCATAGGCATACAGCTATTTCATAATGTAAAATGCACACCGTACAACTTCAGAAGTCTCCCCAGCCTTAACAGTTGCAATGCTGCCTAAGAGTGCGTTGTCCAAAGTCTCCTTTGAGGCTTTGTAAAAGTGAAGAAACAAGCAGCACACTTCTGTTATACAGCATAGTGATTACTCTTCCAAACGGGAGGAATGAAGTCATCGGGACAAAAGACTGGACAAAGCAGGATTAAAACACAGCAGGATAAACACACTGAACCCTTGAGCTTCTTGCTCAATGTCTAGGTAGCATCCTCTGGGCTCCAGTGGGCTTGGGTAGCCCCACCCCTCTGCCTGAAGTGTACATTGCCTCTCGGGCTAGTTGCACGCAGTGGTGGCTGATGTCATCATCAGAAAGCCCACATTCCCAGTGTATTCAGTAGACTGGAGTGCCCATTGCACCTTAGGTTTCCCATCACAGTTTCACGTGCAGCCCACTCTGGAGCTCCACACGGGGAATACACATGTGCACGGGCCCCCCATTACCTAGCCTCGGTGGCTTTCAGATATTCTGATGCAAACCACCACATTCTCACGACTTCTGAATTCTGTACACCAGAAAAATCAGCATTGTGTGGACAACACCAAACTTTGCTGCCACCCGGGCCCAATCTTGGACAAATGCTTCTGGGTGCCATTGTGTCAGACTGTGGAAAAGCATTTCCCTATGGGACCCTGAGAAAGCATTTCCCTATGCCATTCTGCTTCGGCAAGATCCCCTTGGAGACTCTCTGTGTTCAGAAACATCCATTCCAAATGTGTTTGTATTATTATACGCCAGAGCCTTCGGTGGGTGAGGTTTCACCCTCGTAGAATCCTTCCTGCTGTCCCAGTGTGAAGTGGCGTCTCTCCAGTGGCATCCGTCTCTTTAACAATTACAGTCACTGTGTCTGTAGCTTCCTCGTGCAGCTATCTGCAACTTTAACCACATCCATGTTCCCACCTTTCCACATTTTCTGCTGTAAGGTCATCGCCTTCACACTCCGCAACTCTGGCTAAGTGCATCGAACGGTAACCATCCCATAGCCTGAATGCTCTGTTGTCCTGAAATCTCCTTCATCAAACACCTTAATCCATTACCTTTTGATTCGGCCACATTCATATTTCAAGGCGTAGGCAGCAGGGAACCGGGTGCTTTGCCAGAAGAGAACATGAATGACTTCTAGCTCCGTTGCTGATAAAATCCTGCCTTTCTGAGGCATCATGGGCACCATCTTTATTGTGTAGTGTGTGGTCTTCTGAACTCCCAGCAGACATAGTGACCTACTAAGCTCTGTTGACTGCACTCTCTAAGTTTCAGTTTTGTTTTTTTTTTCCTTTTTCTTGCCTCAAGTTTATTTGTAAAAACAGCATAGGACACTGGTCATTTGCAAATAGTGTGTAGGTAGGTGTGTCACAGCAGTCCGTCTGTCTTCACACTGGCAGGAGCCTTTTCTATGGGGCCTTCACAGGGTCTTGGGCACCTTTGGGAGCCTGAGCTGGAGCAGGAGCCTGGGCCTTAGCTGGAGCTTTGGCCACTGCCTTGGTTTGAACCTTCGGCTTTGGTTGGCAGAGCCTCCAACCCTTGGCCATGTAGCTTCGAATCCGCTTCCCAAGCTTGGGGTGAGCCATGAAAGCCAGGCGGCTGAGTTTGCAGCTGGGGCCCTTTGGCATCTTGGGCTTGATGGCCTGAGGCTTCACAAGGGCCCTGATGGCCTCTGCACGTGCATTCACTGTCTTTGCATTGTTGGCCTGCATTTTCTTCAGGCCTTTCTTGTTGTGCTTCTTGGCAAAGCGCATGTTCCTCAGGAACTTGGGGTCAACCTCCCTTAAGAGATTCGTATCTTTGTGACCGGGGTTTCTTGATGCCATTTCAGTGCCATTTGCGGGACTGGTTGTGTGTGGTGTGGTTCTTGGACTTGGCCATGTCTGCACGGTAACCCACTGCTCCCGCAGCGCCTAGGACCAGAAGACCACATTTCAGTTTTAAACTGTTCCCCATTTCTTCTGCAAACCATTTCTAAAGTTCTACAGACACATCACCAGGTTTATCGTGGACCTGGCTCTCTGGTACCATGTTTCTTTCCTTTTTTTCATGATTGTGAAAGATGCCTGACAAGATACTACTTACAGGAGGAAAGGCTTACTTTGGCTTGAGAGGATACAGTCCATCACAGTAGGGAGGGAATGGTGGGGTTTACTGTGGTAAGAACATGCGGCTCAGACCTCTTCACATCTCCATACACCTGGACACAGAGACCTCCTCTGCTCTTTTCTAGTTGGGTTATTTGGTTTTATAACATTGACTTCTGAGAATTTTCACTCTAGATATGGGTCCTTTGTCATATACTTGGTTGGTAGGTTCTCTTGTTACATACCTGTCTTTTCACATTGGACCTCAGTGGGGCAAAAAGGACTATGTCTGGTTTATTGATCATTTCTGTTATGGTGCCATGTCAAATAAATCTCCATCCTCCTGTATTATCTTGTAAAACAATTATGATTTACATTTAAAGGTGAGATTTATTTTAAATTAGCTTTTTATGCAAGGGGAGGTTTGCATCGATGTTTTCTTCTTTTTTCCTATGGATATCAAGTTGCTCCAATAGATAGCATTGCTGTGGGTTTTCCTTGCACTGCTGCTGTGCCTTCTGTAGAAAATCAGATGTCTATATATGCATGCAGTAACACCCTGATTCTCCATTCTGTCCCTAATCTCTGTATCCATTCCTCTGCCAGTTCCAGAGGACTTCTTCACCACATTGCCTCATCTTTCATGGCTCCAGGGACTTGACCTGATCATGGTGATGAAGAAATGACAGACACACAGATCTAGAAAAAGCTGGGGCCCGGTACCCTGGGTTCTCTGATGGAGAAGCCTCAGCACCTGCAAGCTTGTAAACACACACACACACACACACACACACACACACACACACGGGAGTTGCTTATTATTTACAGCTCAACATGGAGGTAGGGTTACAAGGATGCAGGATTAGCTCAACTCAGGAAGAGCTCTGAGCATTCTCTGCAGGGGAACAGTCTGTGGGCTGTCAGCGTCCACACTAGGGCCAAGAGAAGGCCTGGCTATCTCCTTGGGTCTCACCCAGCGAAGGCTTTTGAGCTGGGAAGTCTCACTTCTCTTTTAATTTGTGCAAGAAATTACGAAGAAGCAGTGTGACTTCCTTTAAACTATTTTACAGAATTCTCCAGTGGAACAATCTTTGTTTTCCCAGGATCTTAAAGAGCAAATTAAAAAAAAAAAAAAAAAAACAGAAAGAAAGAAAAAAATTACATTCGATTTCGTGATATACCGTACCATTCTCACCCCATTGGGCCAGAGAGGTATTTTGCAAGTTTCAAATGTGCTTTCTGGTTTCAGCAGTGGTACAGCTCTGAGGAAGATTGCTCCGTGTGAACTGGAAGAGTCAGGATAATCCTGGTGGGCAGGATGAAGGTAGAGTCAGCTCCATGGACCATCTGAAGACTCAGTATGATGGAGTAATCAAGAATCCATCAATGCCGGGCAATGGTGGTGCACACCTTTAATCCTAGCATTTGGGAGGCAGAGGCAGGTGGATTTCTGAGTTCGAGGCCAGCCTGGTCTACAGAGGGAGTTCCAGGACAGCCAGGGCTACACAGAGAAACCCTGTCTCAAAAAAACAAACAAAAAAAGAATCCATCAGATATGTCAGTGAATATAATCACTTATAAACGTAATATGCACATATGTGTACAGGACACTGAGAAAGGTTGCATGTTGGGATAAAAGAGGTATAGAACTTGGGAGAGGTGCCTATTCTCTGTGAGGTTTTGGTTACAGGGTTGGATCATCTTGATCCTGAACAACTCAATCCAGCCAGCTCCAAAGTTCACAGCTTCAGATGCTCTAATGTACTACTGTATGAAACACCCACAATCCTAGCAGGCAAGGGAGCAGGCAAACCATGCCCGTACCTTGGGGTCCTCTGTGGAGGAGAGGACCTGGTGGGACAACTTCCCTAATGATGGATGGATGAATACCTGTCACTGGTTCAAAAAGAGCCTGGCGACGTGGCTGTCACTGCATCTCTCTTCCTGGAATTGCTCAGACTGCTCTGTCAGTGCTGCCAAGGAGGAGGATTACATACTGTGACAAACTGATCAGCTTTCAGAGGACTAGACACGGCCCCAGGGAGCTTTAGGATGCTACGGTCTGCTGTCCACCCACACTGGGCCAAGGCTGCTTCCTGCCCTCCCTCTGCCATGTGATATACTCTGATGTGTCTGGGTCCCCAGCTGGCTCGAGGCTCTCGTGACATCAAGATCACTTCTGCTGCATTGCTCACAGAAAACTCTACAGCTGGCAGCCACATCAGAAATCTGTTTTCATTTTATTCGTTTTGTTTTCAACGTTGTCCTTCCCCCTTAAAACCAGGCAGTCTAGAATTTTCGTAAAGATGTTAACCTCACTATTACAGACCACGTTCTCAACTAAGCATCTCCCATAGAACCTCCCTCCCAGTTCCCCTACCTTGGGGGTGAGGATTTCCAGCCAATGAATTTTGGGGAAACAGCCATTCGGATTACAGCAAGATTCAAAAATTGAATTATTCTGTCAATTGTTTCTTGTTGGCCAAGAATGTTCATTAAATGTAGGTGGTTCTTTTAGGACAGGCATGGAACAAGTCTACAGTAATTTTTATTTCTAACTTCCTTACCTGCTCTATGGGAGCCGTCCAAAGTCTATATATTTCCTAATGCTCCTCAAACAAGCTAGTTCTCTTCTGCCATTCGCCTACTTAGAAGTGAAGCACGGGTGTCTGCTGGCGTGTTTGTGCAGCTCTCTGCTGCACTGCACCAAAGGGACAGTGGAACCAAGCACCCCTCCTTCTGTTCTGGCTTTGTTATCAAGCTTGGGGCTCACAACCTGTGCCCCATGTCGGATCTAATCACTGGTCGAAAATAAGCCAGTTTAAAAAAGAAGGAAGCAAAAAGAGATGTACTTAACGTGGCCATGTTGGGAAGAGGAACACTCTCATCCTGTGAGGTGGTCTGACCACAGTTAGACCAGTGTGGAATCTCTGGCTGGATCCCTTCCTCCTCCCAACATGAGATTCCTGGGGAACATTCCAACTTCTTTGGGGTTCACTGTTTCAGTAGTCTTATAGTCAGATTGATAGACACATGTGCCTCTTGAGAAGATCTTCCTTTACCCCAAGTCTACAGTTTTGTTTCTTAGAAGGCCGAGCTGCGGCCTCCCTGGTTTGTTTCAGGGAGCTGTTCTCATGCCTTTGGCACTTTTTATGTCATCATGAGACTCTTCTAGACTATAGTCGAATTGGCTAAAGTCCTTCCATTGCTGGTGTGACTCCTGAGATGAAAAAATATGATCATGTGGGTCTTATGCTGACCTAGAAGGCCAGACAAAGTGAAGCAGGGGAGTGCCATGGTAGCACAGGAGTTAGGATGCCAGTCTTGGAGGTAGACTAATGGAACCTTAGGATACATGTGTAACAGTGTCTCTTTAGGGTAGCAATAAGAACTGAACAATGAATAGGCTTCGTGGCACTCTCAGTGGCCCACAAGGTTGGGTGATCCATGTGCCTCTGGAGCAGAACTCTTCATCCTGGGTCATTTCCAAGCCTCCTCAGTGACTCCTTAATAGAAAAGGTGCACAGTGAATGACAACCAATGAGAGGAGGCTCAGACCTGAGGTAGAACTGTTTTTGCCTGAGGCCAGACAAAAATTATGCCATTTAATTTTATACCATTTATACATCATGAGCTAATGTATATGTGTGCAAAGGGCAAGGGGGGGAATTTTGCTGCTAGAATTACATAGATTATCAATTTTAGGAACTCATGAAGTATTTCTGATTGAGACTACAAGATTTAATAGCATTTTTTAAAACAGAGAGAAATCAGATATCCTCATTTTAAAAATGATTTAAATCTTAACTGCTGTGCCGTGAGGCAAACAAGGGACTAAGAACCAATACTTGCATGCAGACCACTACACAGGGAGAGAGGCCTGAGGTCCTGTGCTCTGAAAGTGATGACATCTGATGTTCACAGTATAAAGAAGTCCCCTTTGGAAAATAACCTGTGAGAGAAAGACATTCCTGAACTTATTGTTTATCCCACCAGGCTAGAATAAGACCACTACCACAATTTTGAGACAAATTTAAAGCAATCTTAATTAGTTCTAGCCAGGTCCAGTCCAGGTTTTCCAGAAAATGGTCACAAACTATGTTGGTCCGTACCTCTTGCCTTCATCCAATTGGGTGCAAGCATACATCCAGACATCCTTTCTACCCATGTACCTCTATCTACATGTGATCAAGTATATTAGGCATAGTTGGTGTACTGGCTGGTTTTGTGTGTCAACTTGACACAAGCTGGAGTTATCACAGAGAAAGGAGCCTCCCTTGAGGAAATGCCTCCATGAGATCCAGCTGTAAGGCATTTTCTCAATTAGTGATCAAGGGGAAGAGGGCCCATTGTGGATGGTACCATCCCTGGGCTGGTAGTCTTGGGTTCTATAAGAGAGCCAGCTGAGCAAGCCAGGGGAAGCAAGCCAGTAAGAAACATCCGTCCATGGCCTCTGTATCAGCTCCTGCTTCCTGACCTGCTTGAGTTCCAGTCCTGACTTCCTTTGGTGATGAACAGCAATGTGGAAGAGTAAGCTGCTTCTTGGTCATGATGTTTTGTGCAGGAATACCAACCCTGACTAAGACAGTTGGGTCAACCAAACTTGTTTAGGGAAGTAGAAACCCGTGACTTGTCTCTTATGAACAGCAGCTGTGAGCTTCTCAAGACGTTCCTATCCTTGGGTAAGGGGCTTACAAGTTAGAGGCATTTTCGTTTTGTGAATGGTTTAGGCTCAGTAATTAAAACATTATGTGGTTAATTCTCCCATGTAGCTTTCAAAGGGACTCGTGGAAAGATGAGAAAGCGGAAAGAGGCAACAGTAGCATATCTTCATGATATTCTCTGTGTAATTTACTCAGGAAAGGGAGAAACCAGGACATAGAACTTTTGTCGCTGATGGGAAGATAAAAAGGGATGTCACTCATTTTGTTCCAATTCCTGTGCATTAAAAAACAAAAGCAAAAACAAAACAAAACAAAACAAAAAACCAACCAACATCCTTCCTTGGTGGTTTCCATAGCTACTTCTCCCCTGGGCTGTCACTAGCAATGTATCTCAGGGTAAGGTCAGGGACTAGTGGCTCATCCAGTGGGAGAGAGAGTCAGATTCAAGCATCCTGTGGCTACTCAACACCCGAGAGGCTGGAAGGAGAACAAAGCCAGTCCAAACAGGATCCTCTTCACCATGACCGGCTCACCTTTTCCTTCTCGGTTTTGCTGAAGACACGATGCAAGCATGATCTTCTAGCTAAGCACAAACTATAGCGCTCAAGTAAACAAGATTATCTGTCATAAAGTAAAAACAGAATTAAAATGTTTCCAACAAATATATCCTCCTGCTTAAGAGTCCATTAAAGTAAAACAAAGATTTAAAACATGCAAACTCCCAACAAGGAGAACTGGAGATAGGCTTGGTAGTGATTTTCAACCTGTATGTGGGTTGTCACAACCCTTTGGGGGTCAAACAACCTTTCTCAGGGGTCTCCTAAGTCCATTGAAAAACGTAGATATTTACATTACTACTCATAATAGTAGAATAGTGCAGTCATGAAGTAGCAAAATAATTTTATGGTTGGGGGGTCCCATGAGGAACTCTGTTAAAGGGTAGCAGCCTTAGGAAGGATGAGAACCACTGGTCTAAAGAATATCTTCATGTGCATTAGCAGATAGGGAATCCACTGAAGAAGGCACAAGTTGGAACACCCATATAAAAAGGCAAGGTCAGAGCTGGCTATACCACAGAGCTTTGGAGAAGTGGCTCAGATAGAGATGTCACTTATAGTGGAGGGCATGGAAAAGCTTGGAATCAGAAATGAGGTTAACTGACAGTCTAGGGATAGGAGAGCCAAACTCTACCCTGTCCCTGTCTTCTCTTGAAACAGCCAGGGTTGGCAGCTAGGTTTCTACAGGAGCTTCCTTTGGGGAAATAATGACTGTGCTCCAGCACGAGCGATCACTCCACATAGAAGAGGATTTCCTATCCATTGCCAGACCCAACAAGCCACAAGCCTTTCCTCATATACGTTAACAGATCTTGAAACCATTTCCTTCTGCTCAAGCACAGCAAAGCAAGGGTCTCAACATACATGAAGGATCTAGTGCATGGGGATGAGTGGACACAAAGGAAAACTGCAAACGTAGAAAGCAGAAGTGAACGTGAGAGAGAATGTCATATCCACCCCATATGGGAAGGCAACCTGAAAAAGGGTGGGACCAAGTGCTGCATGAGACAGTCTGAAATCTGACCCTCTTAGCCATGCAGGACAACTCAGTTTCACGTTTAATCAATTAGGAAATGCAGCTGTCCGTATTCTGAGTCAAGTTCATCCTGGACACTGCAGTAGCAACTTTATTTTTGATGGTGTATGACCAATTTTTATTTTCAAGGTAGTTAACGTTAATCCCACCTGCTGACAGTATGACCACTCCGGTCCCATTAGGTCCAATCAGGGGCAAGCATACATCCTGACGTGTTTCCTGCCCGTGTACCTCCCGCCCACATGTGATCAAGTACATCCGGTGCAGATGAGTTGAACAAACTTGTTTAGGCGAGTGAAAACAGAAACAATAGCTTCCCGAATTTAACTGTGGTTCTCATACTACCAACTCCATCATTCTATAAGTTCCTGTCCGGGAGAACAGATTGTAAGGTAAATAAGGCGTGTCCATAGAGAGTCTCTTTCCTCTCTTACAAACGCTGCAAACAGATAAAAGAGACGAAATGACAGAAAATGGGGAAAACAAACACTCTTGTACATATGCGAGTATGCCCGGAGGCTTGCAGAACGACTGTCTTTCCAACAGCGTTATGGAACAGCCCCATGCAACAGTGCACCTTAGAGCTGCCCTGTTTCTGCAAGCCAATGTTGGTTGTGTAGGGGAAAAAAAAAAGTTAACTAGTGAACAGGCAGAGAGCTCCCAGTATGACCTTTATGTAAACACCAGGAAGAGGCAGATGCTGTGATGCATATTAGGATCCAGCAGGACTAATAAGCGGGGTGAATTCTGACATCTGTTAGCAAGCTCCTTTTGCTTGCTTTTCTTCCCTCTTCCAACCCCATAGTCAATATACCTACATTTTTGGTGCCTAACTCCCCCTTGATAGTGCCCTACCCGCTTTCAATTTCTGATCCCCTCTCCCTAGTTAAAAGAATCAACTTCTCATGTCCTTTGGGTCTTATTTTGTTTTTTTTCAAGACAGGGTTTCTCTATGTAGCCCTAGGTATCCTAGAACTTTGTAGACCAGGCTCTCCTCGGACTCAGAGACACACCAGCCTCTGACTCCTGAGTATTGGGATTAAAGGCATACCCCAAACCGTCTGGCTGGGTCTTTAATATAATGTAAGTTCAGTTGATTCTAGACCTCCATACTGTTTCGGAACCCCTGAGTCTTCAAGAGAAGACATTTTTATCCTTTTGCCAACGGAGTGGTCTGAGTGTAGGTTACCCAATTACTGAGGACTTAGGACAGTTCAGTTCGGGGTCTCTTAAGAGTTTCTGGCTATAACACATAGATGAGTGGCTACCCGCTTTGTTGTTCAGAGTATCAGTCCGTGGCATACTTATGT
Organism: Rhynchomys soricoides; assembly: GCA_019843965.1. Classification (NCBI taxonomy): domain Eukaryota; kingdom Metazoa; phylum Chordata; class Mammalia; order Rodentia; family Muridae; genus Rhynchomys; species Rhynchomys soricoides. The sequence continues at coordinate 13,853,082 of JADRCH010000028.1, read as the reverse complement.
AGCTGATCCAAGGGATAAGTCTCTTTCCCCCAACTTGCAAAACTGTGTGTTAAGTGTTGAAGCAGGAGCTTGCCCTTAAAGGTTAACACCTATCTGGGGAATGAACCTTAACTTCCCTCAACGAAGCTTTTAGCCTCTCCCACTGAAAACTCTACTTCCTAGCCCGGTGCCTCAGCCAATCTCCTAGGTCTCTGATGAATTTGCTTAGCAGAAACCCAGTTCCCTGGCAAGGGCTGTGTAGTAGGCCAGCAGGATTGCAGCAGTTGTAGCGGCTCTGGTAGGAGTGGTGTCTACATGTGTGCATGCCTACCTGCCCACCAGTGCCAGCAAGAAGGCAGAGAACGAAATAAATGAGTTGGCACATTTCATGTTTACAGGGTTTCTATTCCAGCACAAAACATCATGACCGAGAAGCAAGTCAGTGAGGAAAGGGTTTATTCAGCTTACACTTCCACACTGCTGTTCATCACTAAAGGAAGTCAGGACTGGAACTCAAACAGGTCAGGAAGCAGGAGCTGATGCAGAGGCCATGGACGGATGCTTCTTACTGGCTTGCTTCTCCTGGCTTGCTCAGCTGGCTTTCTTATAGAACCCAAGACTACCAGCCCACAGATGGTACCACACACAAGGGACCCTTCCCCCTTGATCACTAATTGAGAAAATGCCTTACAGCTGGATCTCATGGAGGCATTTCCTCAAGGGAGGCTCCTTTCTCTGTGATAACTCCAGCTTGTGTCAAGTTGACACACAAAACCAGCCAGTACACATGTCTAGAGCTATAAAATTAATTCCTTAAAAGACATGGAAAAACCAAAACCCAGCTCTGTATTGCTGGATTTTATAGAAGTATTTCCACTCCAATAATGCATGTTTCACTTTGATTTTACCAGAAATAAACTCAGCATCCCATTCTTAGGGAGCTGTGAAGTGCTACTGAGAGAAGACAGAACCATCTGTGCGTAGCTGAGCAAGAACTGCTTTTGCCTGCTTCTAAGACAGCGTCCTATGGATTTGGAAGAGTCCAGAAGGATTTTTATGATGCGAATTAGCTCTAAACCACTCATTTGCTAACTCTCTTTGATCCAAATTAGAGCTGCCTGAGCCACACTAATTTATGATTTGAAGGGATCTTTGGAGGGGTCGGCACCGATGGGATTTTTGTCTTGAGTAACTGGACATTTCTATCCCAAAGGGGTTTCTGGTTTTCATGACTTAGTTATTAATGCAGTTGGCACATTATGTTGATTATATTATAATGCAGTATGAAAATGATCATTTATAGATAATCTAATTTTTTAATTTTTGATACTTTATTTACATTTCAAATGTTTCCCTCTTTCCAGATCTCCCCTTTGGAACCTCCCCATTCCCTCCCCCTCCCCCTGCCTCTGTGAGGGTATTCACCCACCCGCCCACCCACTCCTGTCTTCCCTCCCTGGCATTCCCCTATAGTGGGGCATCTAACACTCTCAGACCCAAGGGCCTCTCCTCCCCCGATGGTCAACAAGGCCCTCCTCTGCCACATGTGTGGCCAGCACCATGGATCCCTCCATATGAATACTTTGGTTGGTGGTCCAGTCTCTGGGAGCACTGGAGGAGGGGGAGCTGACCAGTTGACACTGTTGCTCCCTCCCCATGGGGCTGCAAACTCCCTCAGCTCCTTCAGTCCCTTCTTCAACTCTTCCATCTGGGACCCCACACTCAATCCAACAGTTGCTGTGAACTGAATAATGGGTGTTCCGAACTTCTGGGCTGATATCAGTGAGGACATACAGTGTTTGTTCTTTTGTGACTGCGTTCCCTCACTCAGGATGATATTTTCTAGTTCCATCCATTTGCCTGTGAATTTCATGAAGTCATTATTTTTAATAGCTGAGTGGTATTCCAATGTGTAAATGTACCACATTTTCTGTATCCATTCCTCTGTTGAGGGACATCTGGGTGGTTTCCAGCTTCTGGCTATTATAAATATGGCTGCTATGAACATAGTGGAGCATGTGTCTTTATTACATGTTGGAGCATCTTCTGGGTATATGCCCAGGAGTGGTGTAGCTGGGTCCTCAGGTAGTATTATGTCCAATTTTCTGAGGGTCTGCCAAACTGATTTCCAGAGAGGTTGTACCAGCTTGCAATCCCACCAGCAATGGAGGAGTGTTCCTCTTTCTCCACATCCTCGCCAACGTCTACTGTCACCTGAGTTTTTGATCTTAGCCATTCTGACAGGGTTGTTTTGATTTGCATTTCCCTGATGACTAAGGATGTTGAACATTTCTTTAGGTGCTTCTCAACCATTCGAGTTTCCTCAGTTGAGAACTCTCTGTTTAGCTCTGTTCCCCATTTTTTGATAGGGTTATTTGGTTCTCTGGAGTCTAACTTCTTAAGTTCTTTGAATATATTGGATATTAGCCCTCTACTGAATGTAGAATCTTTTCCCAATCTGTTGGTTGCCATTTTGTTCTATTGACAGTGACCTTTGCCTTACAGAAGCTTTGTAATTTTATGAGGTCCCATTTGTCGATTCTTGATCTTAGAACATAAGCCATTGGTGTTCTGTTCAGGAACTTTTCCTCTGTGCCCATGTGTTCTAGACTTTCCCAGACTTTCTCTTCTATTAGATTCAGTGTATCTGGTTTTATGTGGAGGTCCTTGATCCACTTGGACTTGAGCTTTGTACAGGGAGATAGGAATGGATCAATTTGCATTCTTCTACATGTTGACTGCCAGTTGAGCCAGCACCATTTGTTGAAAATACTGTCTTTTTCCCACTGGATGGTTTTAGCTCCTTTGTCAAAGATCAAGTGACCATAAGTGTGTGGATTCATTTCTGGCTCTTCAATTCTATTCCATTGATCTACCTGCCTGTCACTGTACCAATACCATGCAGTTTTTATCACTATTGCTCTGTAGTACAGCTTGAGGTCAGGGATGCTGATTCTCCAGAAGTTCTTTTATTGTTGAGAATAGTTTTTGCTATCCTGGGTTTTTTGTTATTCCAAATGAATTTGAGAATTGCTCTTTCTAAGTCTATGAAGAATTGAGTTGGAATTTTGATAGGGATTGCCTTGAATCTGTAGATTGCTTTTGGCAAGATGGCCATTTTTACTATATTAATCCTGCCAATCCATGAGCATGGGAGATCTTTCCATCTTCTGAAGTCTTCTTCGATTTCTTTCTTCAGAAGGCTTGAAGTTCTTGTCATACAGATCTTTCGCTTGTTTGGTTAGAGTCACACCAAGATATTTTATATTGTTTGTGACAATTGTAAAGGATGTCATTTCCCTAATTTCTTTCTCAGCCTGTTAATCCTTTGAGTATAGGAAGGCTACTGATTTGTTTGAGTTAATTTTCTATCCAGCCACTTTGCTGAAGTTGTTTACCAGCTGTAGCAGATCTCTGGGGGAGTTTTTTGGGTCACTTAAGTATACCATCCTATCATCTGCAAATAGTGATATTTTGATTTCTTCCTTTTCAATTTGTATCCCTTTGACCTCCTTTTGTTGTCTAATTGCTCTAGCTAGAACTTCAAGTACTATATTGAATAGATAGGGAGAGAGAGGACAGCCTTGTCTAGTCCCTGATTTTAGTGGGAATGATTCAAGTTTCTCTCCATTTAGTTTGATGTTGGCTACTGGTTTGCTGTATGTTGCTTTTACTATGTTTAGATATGGGCCTTGAATTCCTGATCTTTCCAAGACTTTTATCATGAAGGGATGTTGAATTTTGTCAAATGCTTTTTCAGCATCTAATGAAATGACCAGGTGGTTTTTTTTTCTTTGAGTTTGTTTATGTATTGGATTACATTGATGGATTTCCGGGTATTGAACCATCCGAGCATCCCTGGGATGAAACCTACTTGATTGTGATGAATGATCATTTGATGTGTTCTTGGATTCGGTTTGCAAGAATTTTATTGAGTATTTTTGCATCTATATTCATATGGGAAATTGGTCTGAAGTTTTCTTTGTTGGGTCTTTGTGAGGTTTTGCTATCAATGTAACTATGGCCTCACAGAATGAGTTGGGTAGTGATCCTTCTGTTTCTATTTTGTGGAATAGTTTGAAAAGTATTGGTATTAGATCTTCTTTGAAGGTCTTATAGAATTCTGCACTAAACCCATCTGGTCCTGGGCCTTTTTTGGTTGGGAGACTTTTAATGGCTGCTTCTATTTCTTTAGGCATTATGGGACTGTTTAGATGGTTTATCTGATCCTGACTTAACTTTGGTATTTGGTATCTGTCTAGATAATTGTCCATTTCATCCAGATTTTTCAATTTTCTTGGGTATAGGCTTTTGTAGTAGGATCTGATGATCTTTTGAATATCTTCAGATTCTGTTGTTATATCTCCCTTTTCATTTCTGATTTTGTTAATTTGGATACTGTCTCTGTGCCCTCTGGGTAGTCTGGCTAAGAGTTTATCTATTTTGTTGATTTTCTCAAAGAACCAGCTCCTGGTTTTGTTGATTCTTTGTATAGTTTGTCTTGTTTCTACTTGGTTGATCTCAGCCCTGAGTTTGATTATTTCCTGCCTTCTACTCCTGTTGAGTGTGTTTGCTTCTTTTTGTTCTAGAGCTTTCAGGTGTGCTGTTAAGCTGCTAGTGTATGCTCTCTCCAGTTTCTTTTTGGGGCACTCAAAGCTATGAGTTTTCCTCTTGACACTGCTTTCATTGTGTCCCATAGGTTTGTGTATGTTGTACTTTCATTTTCATTAAATTCTAGGAAGTCTTTAATTTCTTTATTTCTTCCTTGACTGAGTTATCATTGAGTAGAGCGTTGGTCAGCTTCCATGTGTATGTGGGCTTTCTGTTGTTTTTGTTGCCATCGAAGACCAGACTTAATTCGTAGTGATCTGATAGGAGGAATGGGATTATTTCAATCTTCTCATATCTGTTGAGATTTGTTTTGTGACCAATTACATGGCCAATTTTAGAGAAAGTACCATGAGGTGCTGAGAAGAAGGTATATTCATTTGATTTAGGATGAAATGTCTATAGATATCTGCTAAATCTATTTGGTCCATAACTTCTGTTAGTTTCACTGTGTCTCTGTTTAGTTTGTGTTTCCAAGATCTGTCCATTGATGAGAATGTTGAAGTCTCCCACTATTATTGTGTGAGGTGCAATGTATGCTTTGAGCTTTATGAATGTGGGTGCCCTTGCATTTGGGGCATAGATGTTCAGAATTGAGAGTCCTTCTTGGTAAATTTTTCCTTTGATGAGGATGAAGTGTCCTTCCTTATCTTTTTTGATGACTTTTGGTTGAAAGTCGATTTTATCCGATATTAGAATGGCTATTCCTGCCTATTTCTTGGGACCATTTGCCTGGAAAATTGTTTCCCAGTCCTTTACTCTGAGGTAGTGTTTGTCTTTAACACTGAGGTGCGTTTACTGTATGCAGAAAAATGCTGGGTCCTGTTTTTGTATCCAGACTGTTAGCCTATGTCTTTTTATTGGGGAATTGAGTTCATTGATGTTAAGAGATATTAAGGAATAGTGATTGTTGCTTCCTGTTATTTTCGATGTTATTTTTATGTTTGTGTGGCTATCTTCTTTTGGGTTTGTTGAAAGATTACTTTCTTGCTTTTACTAGGGTGTAGTTTCCCTCCTTTAGTTGGCATTTTCCATCTATTATCCTTTGTAGGGTTGGGTTTGTGAAAACATATTGTGTAAATTTGGTTTTGTCATGGAATATCTTGGTTTCACCATCTATCATAATTGAGAGTTCTGCTGGGTATAGCAGCCTGGGCTGGCACTTGTGTTCTCTTAGAGTCTGTATGAGAACTGCCCAGGATCTTCTAGCTTTCATAGTGTCTGGTGAGAAGTCTGGTGTAATTCTGATAGGTCTGCCTTTATATGTTACTTGCCCTTTTCCCCTTACTGCTTTTAATATTCTTTCCTTGTTTTGTGCATTTTGTGTTTTGACTATTATGTAACGGGAGGAATTTCTTTTCTGATCCAATCTATTTGGAGTTCTGTAGGCTTCTTGAATGTTTGTGTTCATCTCTTTCTTTAGGTTAGGGATGTTTTCTTCTATAATTTTGTTGAAGATATTTACTGGCCCTTTAAGTTGGGAATCTTCACTCTCTTCTATGACTATTATCCTTAGGTTTGGTCTTCTCATTGTGTCCTGGATTTCCTGGATGTTTTGGGTAAGGAGCTTTTTGTATTTTGCATTTTCTTTGACTGTTGTGTCAATGTTTTCTATCTTCTGCACCTGAGATTCTCTCTTCCATCTCTTGTATTCTGTTGATGATGCTTGCATCTAAGACTCCTGATCTCTTTCCTAGGTTTTCTATCTCCAGGGTTGTCTCCCTTTGTGATTTCTTTATTGTTTCTATTTCCATTTTTAGATCTTGGATGGTTTTGTTCATTTCCTTTGTCTGTTTGATTGTGTTCTCCTCTATTTCCTTTTTAAGGGCTTCTAGCTGTTTACCTGTGTTCTCTTGTATTTCTTTAAGGGAGTTATTTATTTCCTTCTTAAAGTCTTCTATCATCATCGTGAGAAGTGATTTTAAATCTGAGACTTCCTTTTCTGGTGTGTTGGAGTATCCAGGGCTCGCTGTGGTGGGAGAACTGGGTTCTGATGATGCCAAGTTACCTTGGCTTCTGTTCTTTATGTTCTTGCCCTTGCTTGTCGCCATCTGGTTATCTCTGGTGTTAGCTGGTCTTGCTCTCTCTGGCCATGGCTTGTCCCTCCTGCAAGCCTTTGAGTCTGTACTCCTTGGAGACCAGCTCTCTCTGAGAGGAATTTGGGTTTGGAGAGCTGTGGAACAGGGTCAGCTCTAGGGTGCAGACAGAAACCAGAAGGATTCTGTCCCCAGCTGTTCCTTGGTTCCTGTGTCCTGATGGCTCTGCAAGGGTCCCTCTTGATCGAGGAATTTGAACAGAAGTGGTGGTCTTCCTGTGCTTGAAGGTGTGTCAGCATTCCTAGGAGACCACCTCTATCCTGGCACTGAATATGGATCCCTGTGTCATAGGATCAGCTCCCCGGCCTCAGAAGGAAACCAGAAGACCACTCCTCAGTCCCTGTGTCCTGAGGGTTCTGGGCGGGTCTCTCTGAGAAGAGGTGCTGGCCTTACCCCCATCACAGGCTTGTCCACACTTCTGGGAGGCTAGCTCTTTCCTTGTGCTATTTGGGTATGGAGCCTCGCGGCACAGACCACAGGTGTAAACCCAAAGGCTCCTGCCTCAGTTTGTTCCTCAGTCCCTGTGTCCTGAGGATTCAGGGCGGGTTCCCATCTTACCTCCACTCACCGGCTTGTCCACACTCCTGGGATGCTAGCTTTCTCCTGGCGCTATTTGGCTATGGAGCTCTGTGGTACAGACTGAAGTCCCCAGCCACAGAAGGAAACCAGAAGTCTCCTGTCCATAATCTAATTTTTTAAAGTTTATGTTTATTTATTGGAGGAAGCACACATGTGTAGTAATGTACACAAGGAAGCCAGAGTGCAAATTGAGGGAGTCAGTTTTCTCCTTCTACCATATGAGATCCAGGATTGAACTCAAGTCATCAGGCTTGACAGTGAATGCTTTACCTACTGAGCCATCTCACTGGCCTAGATAATCTAACTGTATACTAAGAAAACATTAAAGAATTAATAAAAAATAGAACAATGGGACTGTTAAAACCAGCTGGTGTCACTGTGGTGAGGAAGATGGGTCAGACTTGGCTCAGCCATGATGGTGATCTTAATGGGACAGCATTGTCACCAGTACTAAGAGACCTTGTCATGCAAGCTCCTGGACAGACGCCGTGGATCATACGCATGTTCACTTGAACCCCTTCCATCAGCCTCCTTAAGCACTGGCTGTCCAGATGGACTTTCTTACTAGACATGATAATCAACTTACGTAGAAACTGCATGAAACAGATTTTTCTCTCACAGACTATTTTCAGGGTTTTTCCTCTCCTCTTTAATCTTTAAAGGCTTGTTTATTTTTATTTTATGTGGATGAACGTTGTGTCTGCACATATGTGAGTGTGCTGCCTTGCATACCCACTACCTTTGGAAGCCAGGAGAGTGTGTTGTATCCTTTGGAATGGGAGTCTCTTAGTTAGGATTTTACCGCTGTGAAGAGACACCATGACTGTTAGCATTCTGTCTAAACTCCACCCCAACGTTACCTGGCAACAGCCAGGTATGCTCCTCCCCACAGTTGCCTGGCAACAGCCAGGTGGGCCTGACCCACTATAAAAAGGGGCTGTTCGAAGGGCAGTGGTGGCGCACGCCTTTAATCTCAGCACTCGGGAGGCTTGCGGATTTCTGAGTTGTGAGTTCCAGGACAACCAGGGCTACACAGAGGAACCCTGTCTCTAAAAACCAAAAAAAAAAAAAAAAGAGGGGTGCTTGTCCCCTCCTCCCCTCTCTTACTCTTACTCTTGCTCTCTTGTTTCTCTCTTGCCCTCTTGGACTCTTCCCTTTCCCCCTCCCTTCCCTATTCCCTTTCCCCTCTCTCCACGTGCTCATGGCCGGCCTCTACTTCTCTTCTCTCTCCCTCTCTCTCCCTTTCTCTGCCTCTACGACCCTCTTAACTCCCCTCCCCATGTCCTGAATAAACTCTATTCTATACTACACCATGGTGTGGCTGGTCCCTCCGGGGGAAGGGATGCCTTGGCATGGGCCCGCTGAGACACCCCCTTCCCCCATACCTCACTACACACCCATAGAACATAGTCCTTCTCTATCTTTTTACAAACACATCAATGACCAAGGTAACTCTTATTAGGACAACATTTCATTGGGGCTGGATTACCAGTTCAGAGTTTCATTCCATTATCATCAATGGCGGGAGGGAACATGGCAGCGTCTAGGCAGACATGGGACTGGAGGAGCTGAGAGTTCATCCAAAGGCAGACAGGAGAAGACTGGCTTCCAGGCACCTAGGACAAGGATCTTAAAGCCCATGCCCACAGTGACACGCTTCCTCCAACAGGGCCACACCTACTCCAACAAGACCACACCTCCAAATAGTGCCACTCCCTGGGCCAAGTGTATTCAAACCCCCACAGGGAGTTACCAACCACTGTGAGCTGTCATGAGGGTGCTGGGAAGTGAACTAGGATCCTCTGCAAGAGCACCTGCCGGACTGTCTCTCCAGCCCTTCTCTTCTGTATTAGTTCTGCTTTGTGCCTTCCTTCCTTGATAGTACTCATGAATGCTGTTCCTCGTGTGGGTAAATATGCACAGATACAACAAACCAGACACCATCTATACCCATCTGCACCTGGAGGGCCTGATGGAAAAGCAAAACAACAAAAAGTGCTCACCTGTTTCGGAAAGTATTAAAAATGATGGAATATACAGCATGTTCCTGCATTATGCCCTGATTCTCTCACCCCCGGCGGACTGGTCAGCCATGCACTGGCGGGCAATGGCCCACCTGCTTTAATCTCGTGGAGCTCCCACTCTGAGCTCCATGATCTCTCCACCCAGCTCACTAGGTTCCCACTGGGGGTCACTACCACGCCAGCCCCATGCTTCAATACCCCCATGGCCTCTGTGGGGCACATCAGGCAAACCCACACTTTGCCGCTGTACCTTTCCCTCTGGAACCCAGACGAGCTGCCAAGTGAAGGAAAACGCAACACAGACTTAGTTCATAAACAATGGTAACTCAATCTCTGAGCGCATCAACTAAAACCTGATCTTGTAAACCTTATCAAAGTCTGACTCCTCTGGTGGGGAATCCTTGAGGATCTGCCATGATACCAGGAGACTCTAGTAGCTACATTTTTACCTACTACATGCTGTCCCTGTTCCCAAAGGCACCTCTCTCTCTCTCCTTCTCTCTTCCTCTCTCCAACCTGGAAGTCTCCTACATGCCCAGTGATTGACTCCTTAATTCATTAGGGGATTGGTTCACAAGAAGTCACAGGTGTAACTCACTCCATGTCTGAAGCCTCTCTCAGGAGGGCAGAATTAGCAGATTCCAAACAGCCCAGGGCTGTCCACAACACTCACCCACCTGGGTTGATGACTTATGCCTATAATCTCAGCACTTGGGAGGTGACTCAGGAGAATTGCTATGAATTTGAGGTCAGTTTAGTCTTAGTGTGGTTCAGACCAGCTATATCTACATGGTGAGATTCTCTCTCAAAACAAACACCCCCAACCAATCAAAACCAAAATCCCAGACCTGATGTTATCTTTAGCATAAGTTGTTGTCTTTTAAAAAGTGTGTAAAGCTATTGTTTATTGTCATATAAATAGGCCTAATTAGGCTTAGAGACTTTAGACAATAGCCATGAGTATTTTTATTTTATTTTGTGGGTTGGTTGGGACTCAGTAGGGACAGTTCTTGTTCTATGGTGGTCACTCATCAGTGGTGGATATGTCTGGAACATTCCATTTCTGGAGCCTTGGTAAAAGCAAGTGGATAGCTAGAACTACACACACACACACACACACACACACACACACACACACACGCACACACATGCGGGACCACAATGAGATGCTTTCTCACATGAGCCCTTTCAATCCTCACCAAGCCCCGTGCTTGCTGCTTCAGTACCCAGAGTCGATGTGAATGGGCCTTACACAGGGGTATGAATACAGAAGGCAATACTGTTGGGGACCTCCCAATGGTTTCTCTCTGCTCAGTGGGAACATGCTATTGACTAATCGCCAGTTTATTAATGGAGCGTAAGTGTTTCAGGTTACCATTTTATACAAGTCTCGACAGAGCCTAGCATCCAATCTGGTCACTGCACAAATACCACCAGAGAGCTGAAGGAAGGAACACAGGTATGGAGTCAGTCACGCCAGTCATTGCTGGGAGAGCTAAGGTGATATCAGTCTTTACCCTGGAGGTGTCTCAGAAGTGTCTTTCTCTACGTTCTGCCCCACTTGTCTACCCATGTCCCTTTGCATCTTTCCTGTCTGCTCTTAGGGAGTACTGGAAGGCTGTGAGTGGTCAGTATGGAGTAGTTTCATGTGTTGGGGCCAGCTAGCCACATGCTAGCTCTACCAGCTGACTCTGGCTGACCCATGCGGAATCGTGTCTGGTGACTGGGATCTGAGGTCCTGAAAGAATGGAGCAGGCTACAGTCTCACACTGTAGACAACTTTACTTCAGTTTCAGTGTACTTTCATACACAAATGAAACAAAGAAAGCCATGGTCCGAGGAAGGCTGTTTGAGTTCAGAAAACATGTAAGTAAACGCCAGTAAGCACATACTAAATATTATCAGAGTAGCCCTATCTCCCAACATTCTCAGGACAGACCAGTTTAAACACAATTGCCTGGCACATACCACATTAGAGATTATATCTGGGAAATGACGAAAGCAAGGCAGAAGGCCATATCCAGATCCAGGGTTCACTGATCAGATTGGGTTCTATAACTATGATCTGACATCCAACAAGAATAATCATACCTTATAAATTGAATGCAAATGTCTGTCACAGGAGTCACGAAGTCACATCTAAGAACAATCCAGGGCATAACATGCCCCTGAGGTAAGAGACCACCTGTCTTTCTTCCTTGCGCCCCTCTTTCAGTTCCCCAAGGCATTTTTCAGCATGAGTCATTGTTTTGACCTAGTTTCCAACAGAATTACTGATCTGCATCATCAAACCAAAAAGAAAGACACTAGGACTTGAACTTAGGACCTCAGACATGCTAGCTGAGCACTTTCCTTGTTTATCTTTATGATATGGCTGCCATGTTCTTTCTCATGGCCCCTAAAATAACAAGGTTAGGCCAGGAATATAGGTTCCACTATGTCCTATGTGGAAGTCCAGGAGAAATGACAAGCTTTGGGGAAGGGGAATCTCTGAATCTAACTATATCACCTTCCTCTCTCCAACACATAGCTGTGTGTTCTGCATGTGAGCACATATTACTAAAAATACACATTAAAAAATTCTTTCATCTCCAGGGACCTTTGACCCAAAATTCAAGGCTCCTTTAAATATATATATATACATACATATACATACATTCTGGCTTTTATGCTCTTTTGTGCTTATTTTAACATCTAGCAGATGTGTTAGCTGGGTCCCCAAAATACCAATTACTTTCTGGTCTTCAGGATGGAGATACAGTTTCCCTTAGTTTGTAAACTCTGTGATCCTGGCTTTCCAAGTCAGCTCTGGGCTCAGAACCTTTGGAGTCTGAAATCTAAATATACTATTCATGTGTGTGTTATCACCTGTTCTTTAATCCCCAACGTTTTGGTTTCCTGGGCTTATGACAGAGATAACTTTTGGGTGTTTGAAGGACAGTCATTTGGAATAGATCTCATTTGCTGATTGTCTGAATTCTTTCTCAGCTCTTTTGTTGGGAGGATTTTTCTTTCACTTATTCAATAAAGAACAAAACCTGCCCAGTGTTCAATTGCCAAGGACCAGCCTCAGCTTGGAGAGGAGTTCCTGAGAGAAGGAGTGTCTGGGAGCAGCGAAACAAACAACTCAAAGTTAGATCATGGGTTACAAGCCGATGGCCTGTGTTCTGCTCTAGTCAGCTTTCTAGATGGCTCTCTCTATGTTCTGCTTTCTCTGGAGATCTCTAGACAGTTCTCTGCTCCAGACAGCTTTTTTGCAATTCTAAAAACTCTCTGGATAGCTCACCTCTTGGAGATCAAGAACCCTGTTTTTTATTTACATATGAATTTAGTCATTACCTCAGGTTCTCTGTTGATTATCCCACGAATCAGCATCTCATGACCCTAGCCCCTGGATTCTCAGAAAGCAACTGCAAGAACAAGGACAGACGATAAGATAGCTGGATGGGACCCTGCCCTGAAATTACCTTCCTACCATAGGCTGTAGAATTTCTGGTGAAAACTCTTTATAGGGTGATACTTTAGTAGGAAAAATGAGACCGAAGGGGTCATTCAAACAGCCGTGGAAGGAGATCAATGGGGAGAACATCCTTCAGAGAGGATGTGCATAGTGAAGGATGGAAAGGAGGGAGGCAGCAGATGACTGAGGGGGGAATGGATGTCAGGAGCTGAAGTTGGGGTGAAGACAGATCAGCATCATGCATGGCCCATAAGGATGTAGGTTGCATCATGTATGGTCCAGAAGGACATAGGCAGCATCATGCATGGCCCATAAGGATGTAGGCAGCATCATGCATGGCCCATAAGGATGTAGGTTGCATCATGTATGGCCCATAAGGACATAGGCAGCATCATGCATGACTCCTAAGGACATAGGTTGCATCATGCACATCTCATAAGGAGGTAGGTTGCATCCCAAATAGGAGGCACTGACAGGTGTGAAGCTGCGTGTGAAGTAACCCCATACCCGATAATCTTAAAAGCAGCATCCATCACAGCTGGAGCCAGTCTACGCACTACTGCCCTCTCACACAGCAGCAGCAGAATGTAAACTTGCAATGTCTTGCTTTTACTTTTTACCTGTTTGGCTTACCGCTTTATACCCAAGGGCCTGAGACAGAGCCTGGCCACTCATGGCTGCTAAAAGTCCTTTGTAGGATGAATTCGTGAATACGTTCCATTTTAATAAACCCTGTTAGGGGGCGTCTGCGTTTTGAGAACCTGACAAAGTAGCAAATAATAAGATTGGTAAATAAAAAATTGGTAATTTTCTTTAGATATACCAGGGGTAAAAGAGACCATATGACTCCTTGCGTAGCCTTCAGCACTTCACACTCTACATGGGTATGATGTAATGACAATGGATTCCAAGGCCATTCCTGGAGTCCATCGTCCGCTTTCTATATCTTCCACCATGCTTCAAGGTGACACGCATCTACAAGAGACTCATGTCTCTCTATATAACGACAATATGCTAAAATGTAAACATATGATTGTACAATATATTTAAATATGTTTAATTTACAGATAATATATATTAAAACATGTAAATAATATTGATTACCTATTATATTTATATATTACATATCATAATACACTGTGCTGGCTATTCTTGGTGGTTAACTTGACTACATCCAGAATTAAGTAAAACCCAAGCAGCTGGGTACACCTGTGAGGTATTTTTCTTAATTAAATCACTGAAGTGGGAAGTCCCTACTTTGATCTGAGCCACATCTTCTGGAGCACCTTATATAAAGAACATGGAAGAAGGAAGCTTTGGTCTTTGCCTGCTTGCTCTCGCTCTCCCTGGTAAGTCCGTCCCTTCACTGGCATTTAAGTGTGCTTCTTCAAGATTCCAGCATACACCAAAGACCAGCTGAGACATTCAACATCATGGACTGAATGACTACTAGATTCTTGAACTTTCTGTTGATAGGCAGTGAGTATTGGACCAACTGGACCACAGCCTGTAAACCTCTTTAATCTTTTGTTTTCTTTCCCCTCTTTCTTATGTCTCTCTCTCTGTCTTTCTCTGTCTCTGTCTCTCTCTATCTCTCTCTGTCTCTCTGTCTCTGTCTCTGTCTTTCTCTCTCACACACACTCACACACACACTCACACACACACTCACACACACACACACACACACACTCACATTTATTCTATCACTTCTGTTCCTCTTGAGACCCATGACTAAATATACAACATACAGTATATATGTATCTATCTGTCATCTTGAACTATGGACAGACATGGGGAAAGCAGACATCTGAAGTTGGACAGATCTACATTCAGAGTCCTCTTATGACTTGTGTCAACTGGTTGTTTCAAAGTCACCCTGATCGCCCAAAGTTCTCGTGAAGTTCTCTATGAGAAAATGACCCTGTTTTGTGCTTTTCCACTAGTGTGAGAAATTCTGCCCTGGAGATAGACTCTAGTATGGGAGGCAGCTAGCAGGTGGTGCCCTTGTGTTGGGTACCAGCTACACTCTGCAGCTTCATCCCACCTGTGGTGCCTGAAGCCACTGCACGCAGTCACAGGAACATCGCAGCAATGGCGGCCTAGCCATGGGACACATGCTTCTGCTTTGTAAAAGTACAAAATCAGAGACCGCAATAATGGCAAATGCAGAACACTTAGTGTGTGCCAGGCACTGTTCGGAGCAGTATTCACATGGATTAACTCGGTTGCTTATCTCTTTACACTGCTGGCCCAGGCTTCTAGGTCCTACGGCTCAGTGTCCTCTGGACTTGCAGCTACAGAAAGGTCCCAGCGTGTGACAGACTATGTTTGTGTGTGTGATAGCTTCCTAGCTTACAGAAGTAGTGGGTGGCTTCAGATGACTAGTGTCTCTCCTGCTTCCCCCCACCGGCTCCCTCCCCCCCTGCACATGACAGCAGGGGTCCCCTCCTCCAGAACACATGTGCTGCTATCATGTACCAGATGCTAGCTAGCTACCATTCCAACATCATCTCCTGAGTTGTATTCCTGTCACAATGTCTAGCACACAGTAGGTGCTTAGTGCAAGGTCAATGAGTGGGGGAAAGAAGAGACTTTTAGACAGTGATGAAGAACCCTTATAGAAATCAGGTTTCTGCCTTCTGTGAGTCTGGAAGCCATGCCCAGTGGAAGAAGAGTTAACGTCACGCTGTTGGAACAGACAGAGAACCATTTTAAGGTGCAATGGCAAATTTAAACGTTCAAGCATGAGGAATATTTTTATTACTGCACCTTGCCAAAGGGAACTGAAGCAGATTTTGATATAAAAATTGACAGGAAGCAAAAGTAGAATGGATAAAAATAGAAAAGAAATTATGAAGCCTTGAAAGGAAGTACACAAGACAAAAACGGAATTAAATCTACCTTGACTGGAGGAGATTATATAAAAATGAATAAATTGACAGTAAATTAACATGGAGCCACATCTACAATCTGTCTGTAGAGGATAATAAAAGATATTTTTATTACCTCCATGCAGAATTTTAGTTGACTTTTTCCCCCGGTTGGCTTCTGAAACGAGACGTTTGGTTTTATATAGCGCAAAGTTCTGTGCTCTGCCTGGTGGCTTCGGAGCTCACGGAAGAGCCTGGGCTGTGTTTCTAAAGCTTTTTCTTAGATAGAATTTTCTCTGAAGTTGAAAGTGTGTAGTTACCTAAGGGTTGTAGTGTTTCTGTGATGTTTGGGGTTGTGGGAGATAGACCAATCCAGAGCTGAAACCCGAGCCGCGGTCTTCTAAGTGTAAAAGCAGACCTCAGGAATGGAAGCCCTGTAACCTCTCTCCCCAAAGCCTTGATGAAGCTGTGTGACCTTGGGTGTGCCCTGTGACCTCTGTGTTTCAGTCCCACTAATTTAAAAAATGGGCAAACTGCCGAGATGAAATGGTTGACGAGAAGGAATGAAGGTGAGGGGAGAAGAATTCATTTTGGCTTAGCATTTAAGGGGGCGCGGTCCGTCAGGGAAGGGGTGGAGTCGACTGTGATGTGACAAACTATTTGGTTACATTGCATGGAAGCAGACAGCAGACAGAAAACGGAGCCGGGATAGAAAGCCTCAAGACCTTCCCCAGCGACCCACTTCCTTCCGCAAGGCTCCACCTCTTAAAGGTTCCCCAACCTTCCAAAACAGCGCCACCAGTTGGGGACCAAGCAGCCCAACACATAAGCGTGTGGGGGACACTGCAGTTCCAATCATGGTCTCCTATCTTACTTACAAAGCTCCAATGCTATAGTAATCATGCAAATACATTAAAGAGACTCTGAAGAGTGTGCAAGTAGTTATTGTTGTAATTTTTTCTAAATAATAAAAAGCTGTTGGCTTCTAGGGGATTAAAGAAAAAAGGCTTAATTGCTAGGGCTCTTTTCTCTCTGGCTGAAGGGCCGCTTGCTGGCTAGGTGAGAGGCTTGGAGTCTGTTACTCTTTGTGAGACAGAGAGAAAAGGAGAGGGAGAAAGGACAGTTTAAACACATGCAGAGACACACAGAGACACACACGCACATTTTGGCCAGGCCCAACCACCTGTCCCAACAATTCCACAAGTGTTCATGCATAGTTACATACATACACATATGTATGTATGTACATACATATACACAATCAGACATATATGCATTTAGTGGTTGGGCCTGAGTCCCAAATGTCACAGGTATTTATTTGGTGGGTGGAGCAGAGCACCCAAAGCCACACTTTATTCCTTCTTTGTCAATTTATACTTTCTTAGACAAAAGCTCTTTATACCATTGCCTCATAGATAAAGTGTTACACAAAAGGAGAGTTACAGAAGCGTGTCCCTTGTAAGTTCAAATCAGTGATTCATTCTATAAGCTCATTATAAGTTCAAAGCAACAGTTTCACGTGGCCTTGCTTTGTCATAGTGCACAACTGTGGCTTCACCCTTGGACCTGACCCGAATGAATGTTGTTCCTTGATCACAAATTCGTTTCAAGCCTGCTTTCTTATCCTAGTGCAGTTAGCCTGTGAGACATGAAGGTTTACAGGGCTCTACCTGCAGCTTCATTCTATAAGGGGCTTGAGATAATTTGTATCAGTTTAAGAATTCTATAAAATCGTTATCAGAAATTGTGAAATCATCAATTTGTCTATACAGCATTACTATACAAGAATGCATCTTCATGTTGATCTGTAGGAAATGTGTCCAATAGGGTAGGCTGATGCCCAGGAATCATTAGGCTATGTAATAGTGACAGGGAATACATATCAGCAGCAAAAAGCAATCCTGGGATGAAGTCTCTAAGGACCCTGAATTTCTCAGAGCCATGCAAAACAATTTACCATCTCCAGAAAAATCCATTTGCTTGCTTTAGCCTTTCCTAGATGACTTCTGACAGCTCATTGTCCCAAACTTTCCTTCCCAATTCTTGCTCATATGTGTTTTTGTATGACAATTAGCAGCATTTATTTAACAAGGCCCCCTCCAGGGGATAGGGCAGGCACTGGCGACCAGAGCCTTCTTTGGTTGTCAGGACCTTTTGCTTCTACAGGATATGGACCTGTGAATGGTGAGTATGCTGTGAGATAAATGTTTTGACTAAGGTGAGGTGTCTCTGGGGCATTAAGGAGGAGCCCCTGCAGCCCACCTTGTGCAGATCCCAGCAGGATTCAGCTCCAGAAAGAAGTGTCTCAGGATAGATCTGAAGATAGGCCAGAGTTTTGTGGATCAAGTGGTGGAAAGAATACCAGATAGGGGCAGTGGCAAGTCCAACATCATGGAAAAACCAGCAAGATATTTGACAACAGAGTACTTCAGAATGTCTTAGACATTAAGGATGGGAACTAGGGGGCAGCTCTAGGCAAGGGATGAAGTTAAAGACACAAGCTGGGGTGCTTTGGGTCTTCATCAGAATTATCAGGAGAGGCATACGATCAAATTTATGCTGAAGAGAGATTAAGTCTGGATGTGCATGGAACATGGTGCAGAAAAGAGTCATTGAGCAAACAGGGGCAGAGAGTCAGGCAGAGAATAATGCTGGTGAGCTGTGGTAAAACATCTGCACCAGTTGAAGGCATGCTCTGGTTTCTATATGACATGTCCTCCATGGCTTCATAAATTGTTAGGTTGGTCTCTAATGGTGGAGCCATTTTAGGTAGGTAGAAACTTTAGATGTGGACTAGTTGGAGGAAGTAGGGTCTTAGCAGGTAAGTTTTGGGCGTCTTGTTCTCTATTCTCATCTGTCTGTTTGTCTGTCTATCATCTATCTGTCTGTCTGTCCATCTATCTATCTTCTATGTATCTATCCATCTATCTATGTGTGTGTGTGTATGTATGTATGTATGTAGCTATCTATAATCTATCATCTGTCTATCATCTACCTCTGTGTACCTATTTATTGATCTGCCTACCTATTTATCTCTATTTCCCTCTCCTTGTCTGTCATGAAGAAAGTGGCTTTCTACTGGCCACCACCATGATGTTCTGAGGCATTGGGTCCTTGACATCTCTAGGCCAATGTCGAACATGACACACTTACTCAAGACTTTATCTACTCTTTACACATTCCTTTAGGGCTTCCTCAGTTCCCCATAAATGTGGGCAGAATCAACATCAATGTCAGTCACTGAATGGAATAAGAAAATGTGGTTCATAGACATGATGAAAGGTAGGGTGGCGCACGCCTTTAATCCCAGCACTTGGAAGGCAGAGGCAGGCGGATTTCTGAGTTCAAGGTCAGCCTGGTCTACAGAGTGAGCTCCAAACTAGCCAGGGTCACATAGTGAGACCTTGTCTCAATAAATAAAATTGAAAGAAAGAAAGAAAGAAAGAAAGAAAGAAAGGAAAACTAGATGAGGCCTGAGGACTTTTCAGATACACCAGTACAAGGAAAAAGGATAACTCATTCACTTGAACCCCAAAAAGAGTTGAACATTTTGCCTTGTGAATTTATTGTCAATAAATTCTGACATTGTGGGAAGACACAGATATGTCTTTCCATGTTTATGACATAATATGTAGTATAAATTATTTCATTATTTTTCTCTGTCTCCAGTATCAGCAACGTTAGCATTCCAAATGTGTACACCAGGCAGAAAGTTGTCTGTATGTGGGAGTCAGTTTCAACCATGTGGGGAAATGCAGGCCTGTTCCCATCTCACAGTGGCTAAAACAAAGCATCTGATTATTCCCAACCCACTCTGAAAAGGAGAGTCCTGCTCCTCTTCAGTCATCCCTGAAAACAGCAGCAGCCTAGTTTCTAAATGAAGAACAGGAGAGTAGCCCTTGATCCCCCTTCTCTCTATCTTCATACCTGCCAGGTGGATCTCTAAGTATAGTGTGTGTGTGTGTGTGTGTGTGTGTGTGTGTGTGTGTGTGTATTAATATGATGACAGAGAGGATAGGAGGTGTAGTGATTTGAATAGGAATGGCCCCCATAGGCTTGTGTATTTGAATGCTTGGACATTAGGAGTGGCACTACTTGAGAGGGATTAAGAGGTGTGGCCTTGTTGAAGTAGGTGGCACGGCCTTGTTGGAGGAAGTGTGTCACTGGGGGTGGGCTTTGGGGTTTCAGATGCTCAAGCCAGGCCTAGTGGCTCACTTGCTCTTCCTACTGCCTGCAGATCCAGATGTAGAACTCTCAGCTACCTCTCCAGCAGCATGTCTGCCTGTGTGCTGTCATGCTTCCCGCCATGACAGTAGTGGACCGAATCTCTGCATGTCAGCAAGCCTCAGTTAAATGTTTTCTTTTATAAGAGTTGCCATGGTCATGGTGTCTCTTCACAGCAATATTGACTGAGACAGGAGGGAAATCTACTTCAGGATAGCTGAATGTGGCTTCTAACTAAGCCACATCTAGGAATCTTCATCCTAGGCTTCCTGATCTCCATGTCTTGGGCCGGGTCTGGGGCCACTGCTGGTCTGAGCTATTATGCAGCAGTGTCTATGGGAAGGCCTGTCTTGTCATTTTTTCCCATGTCCCTTGTCCTCAGGTCCACACGTAATCTTTACAAACACCCTCATGGACAAGGGGACAGAGTCCATTTTAAGATGTGTCATTAGGCAAGCTAGTCCTTGCAGACTATCTATCAGCAGACAGTGCCATAGGCCCAGATGGCATAGCCTACTGCACAGCTTGGCTGTGTGGTGAATACTGTTGACCTCTTGGCTGGTCACTGAGGGAAGCATGACATGGGGCATAACCTCATGGCCTCTGTCTGCTGGTTTGTTTGACTGCTGCACCGTGGAAGCAATCAAGCCTGTGTGTGGGGAAGGAATACTCTCAGATTAAACCTGTTTTGTTGTTAAGTACTGGCACCTATCTCTGGTGAGTACTTGGTTTCCAACCAAGAGAGGATGATGGAAGGAGTCCATGGTGACTCACATGAAGGACAAACATGTCCTTCCCACTCAGATGTTTTGGTAGTTAATTCATTTAACTCCAACCTACAACAGATGCAGTGCTTCAGGGGGTGGGCACTCAGCTGCCATGCCTAATAATTCTCAGAATTAAGCCATAAACAAAATAAAAGATGGTGGTTGGAAAGACAAATCAGTGGCTAAGAGTACCCGATGCTTTTGCAGAGGATCTGGGCTCAAATCCCAGCATCTACATCAAGGCTCATAATCATTTGTAACGCCAGCTCCAGGAAATATGATGCCTCTCTTCTGACTTCCACAGTCATCCACCCAGCACGTCTGCGCATACATGTACGCAGGCTAAGCAATCACACATAACATAAAATGAATAAATATAATAAAAATGTAAGCTGGGTAATGGTGGCGCATGCCTTTAATCCCAGCACTCAGGAGGCAGAAGCAGGTGGATTTCTGAGTTGGAGGCCAGCCTGGTCTACAAAGTGAGTTCCAGGACAGCCAGGGCTACACAGAGGGACCCTGTCTTGAAAAACCAAAAAATAAAAAAAAAAAAAAAAGTAAGTAAAAGGCGTGGTGAAATGTACAATGTACGTAGCTGTCTTGAGACTAAATGGGAAGGAAATGGCTAATGTAGAGGCCCTCGGCCTCCCCGTGAGGCTGCACCCTGATTGAACTTGGCTGGCTTCCACCTGTCCGCCACTTCCTCATCTTTGCTCTTTGTTCCCCTTTCCATCTCTTTGCTTCACCCTGACTGGCAGTGTGTTCCCCACCCACCTGTTGGCTCTTCCTCCTCTTCTTCTTTGACCGTCTTTTCACATTTCCTTAGGGAAAAGACCGTGAAACAAGGCAGTAAAAGAAATTCTTCTTTTACCAGCATAACTGATGGGCATGTCGACAGAAACCACAACAAGCTGATTCCTGATGATTAAGGTGTGGGCAATGTAGCTGTCTTTTCTTCAGGAAGCAACACACACACACACACACACACAAACACCACACACTGTAAATACCTGTAATCACTCATATACACACAACACACAAATTGTAAAACTCTATATTTACACACATACACACCCCACACACATACATATATATACCACACACACACACACATGCGCACACACATATACTGCTAACACTCTACACTCCCACACACACGCTGCACACACAAAATGTAAACATCTTACACTTACATACATACACACCGTACCACATACAAACACATACACACAAGCACACACACACACTACGAATTGCAAACATGCTACACTTACACACATACACACTGTACCACATACGCACACAAATTACAAACACTTTACACACACACACACATACATACACATATACACACACTGTAAATGCTCTCACACACACAAATCGTAAACACACTACACTTACACACGTACACATCATGCATACCACACACACATACATACGCCTGTGCACATAGGCACCTCTCGTGTGAAGCTGCTCTTAACCCTCAGTCCTTAGAAACTTAAAGACAGTTGAACAGTACAGGTTTTACCCGCAGTGGGAGATGAGTGGACCAGTCCCTAAAATGGATCCTCCACTTCCTTTCCTTCAGTGTCCAAAAATTTCTGCTTAAGGACAATGCAAGCAGTGCTTTACATGTTATTGGTTTTGACTCTAGTACTTTACCTATGTCATTAAATCACACACTTGTGTGCCTTTGTCTGCCAATGAGGGCCCGTGGAAGGACTCCAGGTACACCTTCAGTGTGCTTCTGTCACATCAGACATCAGGAGGAGGGCCTCTTTTGACCTATTTAACAGGTAAGACTACTGAGTCTCAAAGAAAGGTTGGAGCATCTACACGTGGTCCGGCTAGGATCTGTTTGCATTCTACCCCAGCTAGTGTCTCAGTATCTCAGAGGCGGGTGGTAAGGCTCTTGTTAAGAAGGATGAATGTTAGGGCGTTGCCCTTTGAGAAGCCTGGCTCATCCAATAGATTGACTTTATCAGACCCTGGGTGAGGCTGTAAAGGGATGACAGGAAGCTGCCTGGGACCCACAGTTTGGTTTTTTTTTTTATTGTTTTGGTTTGGTTTTTGGGTTTTGGTTTTTCGAGACAGGGTTTCTCTGTGTAGCCCTGGCTGTCCTGGAACTCACTCTGTAGACCAGGCCGGCCTCGAACTCAGAAATCTGCCTGCCTCTGCCTCCAGTTTAAAGGCCACCATGGCCGGCTGGGACCCACAGGTATCCTCCTTTAACAAGTAATTGTTGCCAGGCCTCAGGGCACCCACCCAGGCTAACCCTTCTCCAGTCTCCGCCCCTTGAAGGCTATGTTGTTAGGATTCCTGCAGGGAGCCCAGCATGACAGTGAGGCAGGATGGGCAGAAGGAGACCAGTTGTTGGCTCACTGCTTGGCTGAGTAGATCTGTAGTTGCCTGCCAAGAGATTCCCAGCCTTGTAAGTCCTGCAACCTTCTCTCCCCCAAGGACCGGGTTCTAAAGATCTCAGATGTTCTCCCTTGCCACAGCCTGTGTAGAATCTTCAGACTAAGGAAAGAAGAAGTCAACAGTTGAGCTTGCATCTGTCTAAGGTTTCCTTCCTTTGCTCCATCCCCCATCCCTCCTCTCTCTCCTTCCACCTCCCCCTCCCCCTTGTGTTAATAATAAATTGATTGGGTGACCATGGGCTGAGGAGGCTCAGAACCTTAGGCTCCAGTAGAAGCAGATTGAAGCCTGCGTCATTGTAGACCAGGGGTTCTCAACCTTCCCAACCCTGCAGCCCTTTAATACAGTTCCTCATGCTGTGGTGACTCCAATCATAAGTTATTTGAGTTGCTACTTCATAACTACAGTTATGGATCTAATGTAAATATTTTTGGAGATCGCAGTTTGCCAAAGGGGTCGTGACTTACAGGTTGGGAAACAGCTGCTCTGGGGACTTTCCACTTTGGCAATCACACTTTCTTTTCCTTGCTCCTAAGAAGGTCTAGTAAAACTCTTCTCTCTTACCCTGCTGGAGCACAGCTCGACCCGGCGTTGGGTGCTCCCCAATCCACGAACCGCCTTGCGCTTATGTAAGCTCATTAGAATTTTCGTGCTCCTAAATTTGTCTTTTAACAACTAGATGTTTTCTTTTACTATAAGACCCATCTCTTGTGTGAGACCTTTGTGAGAATCTTTGCACAGAAAGTGTCCCTCCCATTGATCAGAACTTAACAAAATTGGATATGTAAGAAAGTAGATACAACCCCGCCCCAAAAGGGGATTCTCACATTTTCTTTCTTGTTCTTTGTTTTTGGTTTTGCTTGTTTTGTTGTTTTGTCTTTGTTTGTGATATGAATCTCGTGAACCCCAGGCTGGCCCGGGGCCTCTTGATCTTTTTCCTCCCCCCTCTGAGTGCTGTGGCCACAGGTACACAGCTCCATTCTGGGCCCGATTACTGACTTTTAGAAGGCCTTTTCTAGTGAGTTTAAAGAAATCTGCTACAACGTTCTGCAGCATGGTCCTACAACCACACTGCCTTTGAACTTGGAGTTCTCCAGAAGTCTAGGGAGGAAAAAGTGCAACAGTTCACAGGAGTGCTGTGGCCTCTTGACAGAAGGTGCTGTGGGTGGGGGTTGGATAGGGGAGATGGGGGTCAGAGAAGGTGGGAGTGTGCTGCTCTGGAGACTTCTCTCAAGACGTTTTGGGGGTGTGAGAGGTGACCCCACCATATCCTGCCCTTACTTTAACATCTTAGTTCTGACGGGGCATCTCAGGGTAGAACCAGCAGGGGGCGCTGCATTTCTTCTACTAACAGCACCCCTAAAATGACCCATTCCACCAGAGAGCTCCTCACCACCTCTGAATCTCTTGTGCAAAGCTAGACCTTGTCAGGAGACACAGCTTTACCTCTGGCTCTTGGTGTGCTGCACCACACAGGATCACAAACTCATCTTGCCGTTTGGGAAGTTACAAGTCCTCAAGCAGAACTGATTGAGGCAGAAGGCATGGTGTCGGTGGGAGCGGCTCTTCTTGAAGCTCCGCAGGGAGGATGTATTTCTTGACTTTTACAGTTCCTCCTGCAACCTCGGCTTGGGTCTCCTTCTACCTGCCGGACACATCACTCAATTCTGCTGCCTTTATCACATCGTCTGCTCTGATTCTGGTCCTTTCATGCCCCACTTTAAAGACCTTGTGATGAGGACATTGGGACTATCTGGGAAAATCTGGGCTAATCTCTCCATCCCAATTAATTTGATTGCATCTGCAAAGCCATGGAATGCACCATTTGTAGGTTTCGGGGCAGGATGTATGTCTATTTGGAAGGGCATTGTGATAAACAATATTGATCATCAACATAGCATCTAAGTAACCTAGGAAACAAGCCTCTGTCCACTAATATGAAAGATTATCTAAATGAGATCAACCGACCTTGACTGTGAGTGGCATCCCTCCACGGCAGATGGTCTTGAACTGAGTAAAAATAGAAAGAGAACTGAGTACCAGCAGTCATCATTTTGTTTCTTGACAGTGGACGCCATGGGATGAACTTCCTCAAGCTCCTGCCACATCACGTTGGACTGTGAAACAGAATAAGCCTTTTCTTCCTGCAAATTGCTATTCTCAGCGTTGTTTCTCACAGAAAAAGGGAAAGTAACTAATCCTGGCGTTATTCAGCCTGTCATAAAACATCATCTTTGTCACCAGCAAAAGAGGAACAGAAACTGGTGGATTGAAAGTGGAAGTAATGCCAGGATGGACGGAACAGGCTCAGACCAGCTTGCTGTGTGTCTGTGTATGCCTTAGCCTTCTGTACATTTGACATAGCTAGGGTCATCTAGGAAAAGAGAGTCTTGATTGAGAAAATGTCATTAATCAAATTGGCTTGTAGGCAAGTCTTCAGGGCATTTTCTTGATTGATGATTGATGTGGAGGTCCAGACCATTGTGGGTGGGATCACCCCTGAGCAGGAGATCCTGAGGAGTGGGGGGGGGGGGGTACAAGAAAGGTTAACTATATGTGAGCCTGGAGAGCAAGTTAGTAAGGAGCACTCCTCCATGGTCTCTGCTTCAGTTCCTGCCTTGGGTTCCTGTCTTGGATTCCTGCTTGTTTTCCCCAATGGACTGTGACTTGGGATAGATAAGCCAAATGACCCTTTCCTCCCCAGGTTGCTTTTGGTCATGGTCTTTATCACAGCAATAGGAAGCAAAAGAAGACAGCTCATGTCCTAATGACTGATATATCTAACTGCTAAATTTTAATAGTATTCAAAAGCTTATTTCTTTTTAATGGTTTGAATATCACTTTCTATGTTCCAGTTTTCAATATCATTTTTTTTTCTGAAGATTCAACAAATGGCTTATCAGTTATAATTCTGAACTTGTGGAATTAAAACTTCAAGTTGAATTGTGTTTAAGTCGGATGGGAGTGGAGCAGGCTTGAGATAATAGGAGGAAGTTTTAACTGGGGATTTGGGGTTAGAAACAACGAATGAAGATTTTTTTATGAAAAAAAATTAAGATTTAAACCTTAAATTAAAAGGAAATAAAATGGCAGAAAAACTCATACTAACCTCTGATAAGTGATGTCATTCTCAAATTCTAACAAAACAGAAGCAAGGATACCCAGAAGATTTATCAGATCTCTTTTTAGGACTAAAGGCTTGATGTCCACTGACTATAAATACAAAATGATCAAGATATGACTTGGGTTTATTGATTCTACAATAGTCTCCAAATTATTTTTTAAAAAAATCCAGCAAAGTAAGACTGGCCAGAAACTGTAGAAGCAACCATATTGCATTTAAAATTACATTTATTAAGTTGTTAGGAAAATTGGCCTGATCAGATGAATGGCCAAATTGAGAAATTGGCAGAATAATAGTAAAAGCATCAATAAAAGCAAAAAGGCCTCAAAGGTATCTGCTCAAACTGATTTTTAATACCACGGAATTATATATTGAATTAGGAAGCCAGGTATGCATATCTTCATGCAGACTTGCCAGGAGAAGCACCAGAAGCAGGAACCCAATGCCTCAGTGAGCTTCTCAGATGTTGGAAGTGCTCAGAGCCATGGGAGGCAGGTTTGAACAGGAATGATCCCCATAGGTTCCACTTGGACATTAGGGAGTGACTCTACTTGACAGGGAATAGGAGGTGTGACCTTGCTGGAGTAGATGTGGGCTTGTTGAAGGAAGTGTGTCACTGGAGGCGGGTTTTGTGGCTTCAGAGCTCAAGCCAGGCCCAGTGTCACTCTCTCCTCTTGCTGCTTACGGATCCATATGTAGAACTCTCAGCACCATGATGCCTGTGCTTCTCTCCATGATGATAATGGACTGAATCTCTGATCTGTAAGTCAGCCCCAATTAATAATAAGTCAGCTTTCCTTTATCAAGAGTTGCTGTGGTTGTGGTGTCCCTTCACTGCAACAGAACATTAACCAAGACAGAGACCATGACTACTCCCAAAACATAGATAATATGAAGACAACAACAGGGTCATTATGAAAGAAAAACAGAAACCCAGATCCTTTTTGAAGGGAAAAGAAATAAACATGTAAAGGTCAGAATTCTTGGTGATTTTCCAATGTGACACTTCAAACTCCTTTTAAACATTATAGGCTCTTCAGAAGCGGCTTCTTCCCATCTGTCTTAGCTTCTTAGTTCCGGCTGAGGGACAGCCACTTGAGCTCAATTCAATTGCTTCTTCAGGGACAGCCTCACAGCTTCCTAAGCTTAAATTTCTTACTTTGTAAACAGAATAGACTTTATCTGTGGTCATTGTAGTCTAGTAATTTCCTTTATTTCCGATTAGTTTCTTTCTAAAAGCAGTGTATTTGTCAGGATTCTCTGGAGCTTATAGAATGCTGGAGAACGTTGCTATTAAAATCATAGCTCCCTATTTTGGGGTCCAGGAGTTGCTCACAAACCACATGTACACCAATCTCAGTCAGACAGGAATCGTTTATTGAGCATTCACCCAGTACTGATCAATCAGGGCCACAGACAGGACTCAGGAGCTGACTGCGACCCCAAGCCAGAATCCCACAGAGCATTTAAGCCTGAAATCCACAGACATCTGTGCCAAGTTGTTCCACTCTTGTAGTAAATATTTAATCTCAGTTGAGGGTTTCTACTCCGCCTTTGATCATTCAGTTACCAGATAAAAGACGTACAATGTTTATATTTATAATATGCTCAGTAATTTATTATATATTTATAATAATGTACTAGAACTGGGCAGCTATGTAACCTCTATTAGAATCTATTTTCCCATCAATAACCCTGAATTCTAATTTTCCTTGTTTCATCTGGGCTGCTCTTAAATCCAGCTGGCCAGCCCTCATGGCCATGTTTTCATGACTTACCTAGCCCATGGTATCTTCTCTAGCCTTCACCTTCTCTCTCTCCTCCTCATGATCTCTCCTCAGACCCCAAGCCCAGGAACTCAAACTCTGACTATTTCTCTTCTATTTGGCTATAGGCTGAGGGCGCATTTATTCGCCCATCAGGGATAACTTGGCAGGCAAGGTTACATTGCATCATTTTTATACATGCAGATTCTCTCATCCCAGGGGGCAACCAGGCCCTGGGAGCCAGTATTTAGCATTACAATACATAGCAAAAGACCAAACCTCAACAGTGCATGTATAAGAAAACAGCATATGTTAGGAGCTGGTACTACATGAGGTTTCAGGCATCAACGGGGATCTTAGAATGGACCCCAGGTGAAAAGAAGAGACACCTGGACCAACAACTATTTACTGTGTAACTTCTTTGGGACAAATACCAGACCAAGTTCATTTCATAATCTTCACCAGTGTTTCAACTATCATACTGACAGTCTTGATCTATTGATTGATGTGTGTGTGTGTGTGTGTGTGTGTGTGTGTGTACACCACACTGCATGTATGGAGGTCAGGGAACAATCTTAAGAGTCAGTTTTCTCCTTCCACCTTCAGGAATCTGGGGATCGGACTCAGGTTGTCAGGCCTGGGTGTAAGTGCCTCCAACTCTCTCACCCTCCCTTCTCTACAAAATTGTATAGTTGAATATATTTAATGACTACATACTTTTTTTCCTCTCTTAATTTTATTATCTTAAATAATATATAGAAAATAAACATTGTGTACATTTGTGGGCTACCACAAGAGCCTTCGCAATAGGCATCCACTGTAGAGAGCTATCTTCTCTTTTGCCAGTGACGAATCTATTGGTGATGCAGAGAGGAAAACTAATGTCCAAGTTAAGCAGTCATAAACCCAGGTTTCAATAACCTTTCATATTTCCAAGGCATTTCATCATCATAACTTGAAACTGAAAAGACTTGTGTCTAGAACATGGGTGGCTACGTATCACAGACATAAATATCTGGCAAACTAAAGCTAGTCCTAGGGTGGGGAACAGGTATAGGGAGCCAGAGACCAAGGAAAATGTTAGAACCTGGGCTTGAACCTTTAGGCTAAAGCCTACAGCCTGAAGAGATCAGGCTTCACCTCCCTGCAGCTCTTCCTTGGACACAGAGCTAAGCTGTCTGTGCTGTTACAGCACCCCCTGATTTATGGTCCTAACCAAAGGCATTTGAGATTCAAAAATGCAGAAGAAAGCCTTGGGGAATGAGGGGTATCCATTACAGACAAAAAGACAAATTTTCTGAGACACAAGAATGGCTCCTAATGCTTTCTCTGTGGTGTGGTGGGGAAGGCAGTCTGACCAGGAAGAAGGTGAAAAGCTGGGACAAAAAGGAATGTCTGCAAGTGAACATCCTGGAAACAGTTCCCCCCTTCTTCTAAATCCCCCATACTAACCTTCCCCGTACCCATCCTTTCAATGAACCATTATTTTTCCTTTGTCCTGTGACATTTCCAAAAGTTATTCTTTGTTTTAAAATGGTCCCTATGTGGGGCTGGAGAGTTGGCTCAGTGCTTAACAACATTGGCTGCTCTGACAGAACTCTGTTCAATTTCTAGTTCCCACAGTTTCTAGCCTGCAATGGTCTGTAACTCCAGTGTCAGGGGTTCCAACACTGTCATCTGCCCTCTGGGGCATCAGGCACATACAAGGGGCACAGGCACACATGCAGGCAAACACTCGTGCACATAAACCAAACTGGAATCTATTTGTACTTGAGACTGTCTGCTTTGTTCACATCTTCTAGGTAAGCTACATTCAGGACAAAAACATAAGACATGTGTTCCTTTCTCTTTTTCTTTCCTTGTCTTTTGTTAAAAGAATTTTCTAGATTCTAGGCACTGAGTCTCAGAGGGTAGAGGGGAAAAATTCCTTCTCTCCAATAGAAATGTCTTAGTCACATGGTTACTGTACTCCTGGAAAACGTGGGATTTCCTTTTCTTAAATTTGGACAGTGGCTTAGTCTCAAGACAAACGTGTGCAAATGTCACTGTCTAGTCTATGGGGGTTAGGCCCTCCCCCATCAATCACTAATTAATGATTAGTGATTACATTACAGCCAGAACTTATGGAGGCATGTTCTCAATTGAGGCTCCCTCCTCTTAGATAACTCTAGTTTATGTGTCAAGTTGACATAAAAATAGCCATCACAACTGACCCTTTATCAAGTTGACACACAAACACATGACTACTGTACTGGCTAGTTTTGTGTCAACTTGATACAGGCTGGAGTTATCACAGAGAAAGGAGCTTCAGTTGATAAAATGCCTCCATGAGATCCAGCTGTAAGGCATTTTCTCAATTAGTGATCAAGACGGGAGGGTCCCTTGTGGGTGGTGCCATCCCTGGGCTGGTAGTCTTGGGTTCTGTAAGAAAGCCAGCTGAGCAAGCCAGGGGGAGCAAGCCAGTAAGAAACATCCGTCCATGGCCTCTGCATCAGCTCCTGCTTCCTGACCTGCTTGAGTTCCAGTCCTGACTTCCTTTAGTGATGAACAGCAGTGTGGAAGTGTAAGCTGAATAAACCCTTTCCTCCCCAACTTGCTTCTTGGTCACGATGTTTGTGCAGGAATAGAACCCTGACTAAGACAGCTGCTAAGCTATAACCTTTTCTTTTTTGCTCTTCCCTAAGATCTCACATTAATATCAATATTACAATATAAAAGTTCCAAATGTTAAGAGCCCCAGAGTTTTTTAAAATTCAAACACTTAAAAAAATTTTAGTTTCTTTAAAATCAGTAGTCTTTTTGAAGATCCAAAGTCTCTTAAAACTCAAAATCTCTTGGCTGTGAGCTCCTGTCAGATCAAAAATAAATACTTTCTTATTTCAAGAGTGAAGAACCAGGGCACAATCACAATCTGGGCAAAGCAAATCCAAATTCTAACAGTGGGACTAACTCAATGTCCAATGCCTGGGACTCACTTGCAATCTTCTGGGCTTGAGTCTCTTCTCTAGCTCTGCCCTCTGCAGCACACATGGCCTGTTTTCTAAGCCGTGGCTGCCTGTACTCCATCGCTGCTGCTGTTCGTGGTGGTTATTGCATGGTATTGGCATCTCCAAAGTCGCTGAGGTCCCTTGCAATTGGGCTGTGCTTTCACCAATAGCCTCTCCTGGGCTGTCTTCAGGGACTCCAGCCCTGCCATTAAGTGCCAAGCTCAGCTGCTCTCCATGACCCCTTCAAGCCTCTAAAACCGGTTCCACCTGGGTGCCTCCTGTTCGATCAAGTTCAACTGCCAGCAGGAGGTACAACCTTGGCCGCCCTGAGAGCACAGCTTCTGCGTGCTGACCCTGAGATTCACTTCCCAGAAGACTTCACCTCCACTATGCCGGTCTCTTCTTACCCACAGCTGACTCTTCAACCCCATCTGAGCCAGCATCCATAGTGCCAGCAAAGGCTTCCCTTTAGTGGTTCTGGTCTCTTGTTAACCACAGCTGACTCTTCACCCCCAACTGACCAAAGACCACAGAATCCTCACACAAAAGGCCTGGTAGAGTCTTTGCTTCCCCCTGAAACTCCACAAACCAAGCCTCCATGTCTGCACTGCTCTCAACAGTCTGATCTTCCAAGCTCACACAGAACGGCTCACTGAGCTCTCAACATCCAATGGTTTTTCTAGTCCAAAGTTCTAAAGTTCAAACAACATGGTGAGGACTGACACATCAATACCCCACTATTCTGCTCTCTACTTCTGTCTTAGTTTGGGGTACTATTCCTATAATGAAATGCCAAAACCAAAGCAAGTTGGGGAGGAAAGGGTTTATTTCAGCTTATGTCTCAAGGTAACATTCCAGCACTGGGGCAAATCAGAGCAGGAGCTCAGACAGGGAAAGGACCTGGAGGCAGGAGCTGATGCAGAGGCCACAAGGTAGGGAGGGTGTGTGTGTGTGTGTGTGTGTGTGCATGCGCACACGTGATCACACGTGTGTGCTGCTTATTGGCTTACTGCTCATGGCTTGTTCAACCTAATATATTTCCCAGCCCAGGGATAGCACCACCCACAATTAAGCCTCCTATTGAAGGCTAATTAAGAAAATACCTTATAGCTGGAACTTATGGAGACATTTGCTCAAGTTTCCTACTCTTAGATAATTCTAGCTTGTGTCAAGTTCACACAAAACCAGAAACACACACACAGATACACACACACACACACACACACACACACTTTACTGCATTAATCTAAAAGCTCTGGGAGGGTCATAAGAATGTATTCAGCTGAGATGTAGACACTTTTGGTAAACTGTCGGAAGGACCTGGATGGATTGCTATTTGCTTGCATGAGGGTCATTAGTTAGAGACAAAGGACAGAGCAGACAGAGACAAAGAGCTGCAGGCATCTCAGCGACGTCGCTAACCTTCCTCACATCCTTCAATTCCAAAGGGATTCTGAAAGGTCACCTTGACAGAGCTTTCATAATTACGTTTTTCTCACAGCATGAACCCGTCCTAATAGCAATGCTGAAAGCTATGTTCAGGTGATGAATTGCTTCCTACGGGTGGATGCATCCTTTTAGACAGCGCAAATGAGTTCTGTTTTGCTAATAGTTTAAATATATTTCCTAGTTTAAACTCTTCCCTGTTTAAACTCTGCGAGAGACTGTTTAAGGTAGGGCCATTTGCTAATTTAATTCTCTCCGAGATCTGCATGGCAGCACTAGTCCACAGTCAACTTAGCAATACTGGCTTTTCTTTTTATCACCTATTATCTCCTTCTTCACAAACACATAAGCTCCTGCAAAGAGTTTCTTTTCTTTTAAAGATTTATTTATTGATTGTATATGAGTACACTGTCACTCCCTTCAGACCCACTAGAAGAGGGCATTGCCTCCCATTACAGATGGTTGTGAACCACCATGTGGTTGCTAGGAATTGAACTCAGTACCTCTGGAAGAGCAGTCTTAACAGCTGAGCCATCTCTCCAGCCCACAAATAGTTTTTTTGTTTTTGTGTTGCGATAAGTTAGAAACAGAAGTTTCTAGAAAGACCGACCCATTCCTTCCGTTCTGTCTCCTTGAGGTGAGAATACAGAGACTGTGGCTTTGGCGTCCCTCTAGGTGGCTGTCCTACAAGGTGTGACTGAAGGGTCAAAGCAGCGGAAGGCAGTGAATCCCGTCTGACCCGGTGGCTCTTCTGACTGCTGGCTGTACACTTAGCTCCTACTTCCACATCCCGACACAGATGTGCTGCCCCTGCCTGTGCCCCTCACAGGACTGTGAGAATACACAGGAGAGGGGATTGAGAACCCAGTGCTTCAATAAGGGATGCGTTTGTAGTTGTGTAGGATCATGAAGGGGTGTGTGTGCATGCTGGTAATTCCTGCACATGAGAGCTACAGGCAGAAATATACAGAGTTCAAGGCAATCCAACCCAATCTATCCTCAGGCAAGCTTGGACCCTGCGAGACTTCATCTTAAAATAAATAAAGAAATGGCTAAAGAAAACCTGTGACGGTTTAGAGTTGGGAAAATCACTAACCTCGGGCTCCTAAGAGCAAGCTGAGCTCTGGAATAACTCAGAGTAACTGAAAGAAAGCTATGCTTCTTGGAGATCAAAAGGATTGGATTTCTATTCCTGAGGGTGAATTTGTGCCCCCGTGCTGGAGAACCCTGCTATTAAGGTAGTAGCAACCGTGTTTGGATAGCTCTCCAAGCTTAGCACAACATGGAGGACTCCGTTTCTCAGCAGGGCTTCCCTTTCTCTGCTTAACCTTAATTGTAGAGTGATCCTGAGCACAGATGCCTGACCTTATCTACAGAAAGACCCTGGGCATGACTCAGCCTACAAGTTCCACTCTAGCTCTCCACCTGTATGATAATTAGGTGCTGTGTTTTGACCAATCAGCCCTCGCCACCCAGCCTCCTAAGAGCCCTTGTATATTCTTAGGAGGCGTGGCCTTGTTGGAATAGGTGTGGTCTTGTTGGAGGAAGCACGTCACTGCGTGTCTCCGGAAGTGCCCCGAAACCCTGCTCGTTGCTTCTATTCGCTCTGCCCTCGTGGGCCAGTAACCAATGGCCATCATCCCCCACCTCTCCCTGAACACTCCCCCACCCCATCCCCTCCACACAGGAGAAGGGAGACACAATGTCTTTTAGTTCTAAGAGATATTTACCCCCCCCCCCCCAAAAAAAGCTTATGACTCACAGGGGAGGACTTGCTAAACACAAGACCCGATTCGGTGTTTTTCCGACAAGAATTACTTCATAGGCGATTACTTCATATGTGACACAAAATACTTGTGGGCTTTCGGATAGGTGCCTTAGAGGCCAGACTTGTACTTCAAGAGGTCCTGAACTGTTTCTGCATTTTTCTGGGCAGAGATAGAGAAGAGGTGTCTTACAGAAATTTAAGACCAAAAGTAGTTAAACTACAAACGCCAAGGGAAAAAGCCAAGGTGAAAAGTATGAACTCTTCTAGCGACTGAAGGCAATAAGGTAGTGCTGCTCCTTGGGGAAGAGGAAGAGGAAATGATGTCACAAGAGGAAGTGGCTTCATATTATCCATTTTTTAAAAAATCGATGGAGTACTGGTAGGTTTTGAAGTGGTGGATATGGCAGTGGTCTTTGCTAATCATGACATCTTGTCTGTGTATACTGAAAGGTCATATTGTGCTCCATACAGTTATTCTGTGACAAATATCTTTAAAATAATGGGGCCTAGTGTTTGGATGCCTATAGAACACACTGCTTTTCTAAGGAGTATAGGTTATTTTTCTCCCTACCCTTTGTGTTGACCTGTCTTTTCTCAAGGTCATGGATCTGGATTTCTTTGTAATTGGAGGAGAAAGCTCAGAAACTCACCTAAAATAAACCACTGTGCAGACCCAGACCTGCTTGACATTCCTGACAATGGTCATTGAGTGGGACAACCCTGTTGATCCTTGTGGACCACTGGGTCACCATAGTGGGAATCTGGTCCCATCAAATGGCTGTCCTAGTCATAGCAAGAAAGGAAACATCCAGAGATGGCAAACAACTCCCCCACCCAAGCTGTCATTAGGTCAGGATTAGAAGCTGGGAGCTGTACCCTTCACTGCCTCTGTGCTCTCTGCTCTACATCACAGAGTCTCTGTAAGCCGAGGTCCTTGCTTTGCAATGAAGGTGAGGGCTATGTGTGTCCAGCTGCCACTCACAGCAGCAGGGCTTCTCATTTTTGGGTCCATAAACACTGGGCCAAATCGGTCCCTGTTGAAGGAGACTGCCCAGTCACTGGAATGACTCCACCCAAAGGTGCCAGTAACACCCTTACCTGTGTTACAGGCACCTTACCTGTGTTTGGTTACCTACAACCAAAAATGTTTCTACATGCTGTTAAATATGCCCCAGGATCCCAAGTCATTCCCAGTTAAAAGCCACTAATTCACCCTTGGTTGGACACTGCTGTAATCTGTCCGAGAAGCCACACTGGGGAATGGAACCGCTGTGGCTCTGTGGTCAC
This sequence comes from Rhynchomys soricoides, assembly GCA_019843965.1. Taxonomy (NCBI): domain Eukaryota; kingdom Metazoa; phylum Chordata; class Mammalia; order Rodentia; family Muridae; genus Rhynchomys; species Rhynchomys soricoides. The sequence continues at coordinate 13,817,679 of JADRCH010000028.1, read as the reverse complement.
CTAGCTTGACTCATTCTCATCTATTCCCATGCGTTCTACTTGGTGATGTGATGAGAAAAAGACAAGAGTGCTTATGGTGTATCTATTCAAGTCACCTTGATGTTGTCAGCAGTGCCACTGAGATTTGGAAAGCTGAAGGGGACAGAGTTGGGCTGACTGCTACAGTCAAGGCCCTGCCTACCCATGTGTGGTCGTTTGAATATGCTTGGCCCATGGGAAGTGGCACTGTTAGGTGTGGCCTTGTTGGAGGAATCATGCCACTGTGTAGGTGGGCTTTGAGGTCTTCTAGTGCTCAAGCCCCACCCCCCACCCCCAGTGCAGAGAAGACCCCCCTCCTAGCAGCCTTCAGATCAGGACACAGAACTTTCTGGAACGTACATTCTGGGACAATATTTCTTGATCATCAACACGGTACTCACCCTACTCAGCAAAAGATGACAAAATAAGAATGTAGAAATTAGTGTCACTTTAATGCACTGCCACAAATCCAATGGCTTTCAGGTGTCTGGAGACCTGCCTCCTTCTCTTGCTGTTCCCTTGAAATCCCCTAAGGAAGCATTTTAATTTCTCAGTCCTCAAAGCACCAGCACTTGCTTCCTTGCCCTTCCATAATGCACTTCTCTTAGGCTTCCCTGAGGAAGTAGACACCATGGGACCCAGTGGTTTCCTCGGCATCTCCTCTGAGCTCACGCTCTGCCTTCATCTGACCAGTCAAGGCTCTGGCGCCTGCTCTCAGCCCGGGGTAATAGCCAGCCAACTCTACCATAGAGAGGGGCTTACCAGAACCCTGAAGAATACCATTTCCTGCCCTTCTTCCTGACGTTAATCCAACTGGGAAAGAATGAGAGCATTACCACAATTCTTGAGCTAAATTTGAAACAAGTTTTATTAAATACTGGCCAGGATGATGGACACTAGCCAGGTCCAAGATTCCCAGAGAAAGGCCATGGTTATATTAGTCTGAGAGAGTCGGTATTTATAAAGGCAAAACCCACGGGCTCTATACCTCCTGCCTTCTTGCAATTGGAATCAAGCATACATCCTATCATACTTTCTGCTTATGCACCTCCTACCCGAGTGTGATCAAGCACACCATCCTGTGCAGTTGGGGCAACCAACCTTGTTTACAGGAGAGAGAACCCGTGGCTTTGTTATTGAAAAGTCCCAGCATTCCAGGAAATTATCTGTTTTGGGAGCAAGTGGGGATTTCAGGTCAGAGGCATTTTTGTTCTTGGATTTTTTTTTTAAAGATTTTATTTAGTTTATATATATGAGTACACTGTCGCTGTCTTCAGACACACCAAAAGAGGGCATCGGATCCCATTACAGATGGTTGTGAGCCATCATGTGATTGCTAGGAATTGAACTCAGGACCTCTGGAAGAGCAGTCGGTGCTCTTAACCGCTGAGCCATCGCTCCAGCTCTATAGATCTCTTAAGGACAGTAATCTAAACTTAAAACCTAACTTTGGCCTTCACCTTAACTCACTGTGGTTGAATTTTTACCCACCGAGCTCCGGAGACAGCCGCCTGTGTTTGGTTGTCCGCCCTCTCAGCCTCTTCCATTCTTCCCAGAGCTTTTACAGCACACCCTTTCCTAGGTGGAGCTCCTTTTAAGTCACTTCCTGTTTTGTTGTGTTCATTGGTGGCTGGACCTCATTATGTAGTTTAAAGTGACCTAAGCTTCTGATCCCCCATCTCCTAAATGCTAAGCTTAAAGGCCGACACCACCAAGCTTTGTTTACACAGTGCTGGGGATTGAGCCCTGAGTTTTGTGGATGCTAAGCAAACCTCTCCCAAGCGAGCTACATCTCCCCTCCTATCTTTGGTATCCTATACGTAGCTCAGGCTGGCCTCAGCTTCCTTGGTACTGAGATTATAAGTGTGCACCGCCGCGTGGAGCTCAACGCTTGCAGTCCCTCCTCCCTTTGCTACAGCTACACCCAGAGTTGAGAGCTTTTCTCACGGTCTCCCTCTTTGCTTCCCCCACGGTACTTGCCCTTCCTTCCTGTCTTCTTTCCACCCACGCTTTGACGCACCCTCTCACCCCCACTTCTTCAGCAGGTGGCTGGCAGATCTAGAGTACCAACCGGACCACAACTCCCAGGATGCAGATGACACTGGCAGACTTCACCTTCTTCTTAAAAGTCCAGAAGCATCTTCAACCCCACGGAACCCAAACAGGGCTCTTAGCTCCTTCCATCCCGTCCCTCCGGCCAGCTTCCCCTTCAGGCTTCACCCAGCAACGACGGGGCTCCATCATCTGCGTCTTTTCTCCAGTCTAAGCTGGAATCAGTCTGGACTCCTCCTGTCCCTGGCTTCTGCCTTCCTCAACAAGTGAGGTCTCTTCTCCAAGACATCGTAAACTTGCCCACCCCAGCTGTGATCCCTCATCTCACTGTACTGCCGTGATGACCTGCTGCTCTCTGTATGCAGGCCACACAGTGGCCCACGTGGGTGGAGTCAGGCCGTAGACTTCCCTTCCCTTTAGAGAGCTTTTCAGTGGCTTCCTGTTGTGGGCGGAACAACAACAACAAAAAATCTGACCTCCTCAGTGAAACACAGAATCCAGGCCTCTGACCCTTGTCTTGAAAAGGCATCTTCATTCCCACCAGGGCCTTTCAGGTAGCTCTGCTCCCTAATTTTCCTCCCCACAATCTGGATTCCCCACAGAGGCCTCCCCCATGGCTCTCTCCCTTCACCCTTGTTTTCTCTGTATTCTAGAAGCTGTTGTGATGTTAAGTATCTTTCTAACATCTTCTAAAACTTCAGGACTTTCCCTTGTATTTGCTACTATAAAACAAGGCTTTTGGGTGGCTCTGCTGTAGACTGAGCTTCTGCATGAGGCCCAGCAGAGCAGACAAGCATGGAGTCGCTTGTGTCTGGTATCACATAACTATCTAAAGGTTGCGATGCCAAGGTTTAAAATAAAACCAAAAGTCAGGAGAATCCTAACAGCCAATTACTGGGGGTGGGGGTGGGGGGATCAGATTTAGTTTTTCCTGCCAAACACAAGAAATTGGTGGAATTTCTCCCTGGCAAAGAAGAAGTCCTCTCTGCAGCAGGCACCAGCTGGGGCTTCCAGATCATTTCTGACACTATCTGGAGATGGCTCTCACAGGCTGAGGACTCATGAGTGTCCCATGCCACCCTCTTGAGATGTGAGTCACAAGACCCTGGCTATTGTACCAGAGCATCTATAAATTGGATTTTCTCAATTTAATTGAACTCGGGTCCACTTAATTTGCTTGAGGGGCTCACAGGAATCCTGCAAACACTCATGATTACCATTAAGTTGCAAAGGATACAGATATGCACCAAGCAGTATTGATAGAAGGGACATGGAGCCTCCATGGGAGCCGAGGCTCCCTCTTGGAACCATCGTGTTCTGGTTTCGGGTGCTCCATGGAGACAGTCCATTTGCAGAGGCTCTTGACTTCCAGAGGTTGGGGAAGAACCTTTTGTCTTTCTGGTGCGAGCTTCCCCTGGAGCTACCTAGGGCTAACATTGAGCTGTTAGTCAGCTCACGACACCCTGGAGATTCCAAGATTTTCAGGAGTTGTACATCAGAAAACAATGAGCAGCAGGTAGTTCCCAGTATCCTAGGACTGTGGCGGCCTCTGCTTTAATTCTAGAAGGGGAGTGACTTCAACATGGCAGGTCTACTTTGTGTTCTGCTTTCTACTGCCCTTTTGTTTTGCTTATAATGAAGCTAATCTTCTCTTCTTACCTCATCAGAAAACATTCTCCATTTTGTTAAGTGGGATGCTGCCCAAGTCTAGAATCACCAAAGAAAAGCCAATTAATTTTTAAAAACTTATTTACATGCCTTTGTGTGTGCCTGGGAGCACATTCATAAATGTACACATTAAGTGTAGTATGTGCATGCAGTGCCAATGAGCACCAGAAGGGGGCGTCAGATCCCTTGAACTGGAGTTATAGATAATAGTAAGCAGCCCAGTATAGGTTCTGATGCAAAAGCTGGGAATCAAACCAGGACCTCTGCAAGAACAGCAAGTGTTCTTTACTGTGAAGACATCTCTCATGCCCCAGCCAATTAGGTTTCTAAAAATAATTTTCTATAATTTTGTCTTTTGAACTATAGCACCTAGTGTGATAACACAAGCAAGTAACAATAATGAAGAATTTCATTTGCCTAGCTTATATCCCAGCTCCCGAAAGGAAGGCCCTGGGAATGGTCCGCAGAAGGCTGGGGGATGTAGCCATGGGAGCTACCTCCTCTTTGTGACCATTTAACAAATGTGTATTTTCATATTGTGTGCTAAGCACTGGAGAGACTTGGAGACAATACAGGCTGATGGCTCAGCAGATTAAAGGTCTGCTGTGTAAGCTGAAGGAAGTGGAGCCCAGTGGATGCTGGGAGCTCCATGGCTGGCCAATCTAGCTGAAGGGATGAGCTCCCATTTCAGAGAGAAACCTCATCTCAAGAAAGAAGGTGGACACCTGACATTGACTGCTGGCACTATGTGCAAATATAAATGCATGCATTGGTGCACATATGCACATAGAGAGGAAGGAAGGAAGGAAGGAGGGAAGGAAGGAAAACACAAGCCAACTGGTGGGTGGGGGCTGTCTGAGACTTTAGACAATGACTGCATTGCAGTTTCCTAAGTATAGTAAAATGGAAGCACACAGTAGGACTGGGACTGGGATAACCCCACCCCAGCTCGCTACCGGAAGCAAGCACAGATGAAGAAGGACTGGAAGACAGAAATGAGCAAAGAGCAACAGAGCCTCTGAGCCTCGGGGACCCGTGGGGGTGGGGCACAAAAAAGCCAGAAGCTCTGAGAACTTGGAGGAGGCATGGGTAGAAGCTAGGAGGGGAGCAGAGGCCACAGCACAGAATCATATTAAAAAGTTATAACAATAAAAAACAAATATGGCCAGGAGTGAGTGAGTTCTTACAGTGGGGCAGGCACTGCACTGAACCTACCCTGGTTGTTACCTGATTTAAGCCCCGGGATAACACTGGGCAACGTTTATTGCCATTTATTGCCGGGGGAATGTGAAGTAACTTTCCTGAGGACACAGACCAGTCAGGGTGGAGTCAGCATGGAAAACACTGACTCTTGACATACTTCCCAGTTTGGCTCTATAAGGCTTGTTTTCCCTGGAAGAATGGAACTGGTCATGAGCCACTAATGCATGGAGCATTGGGGCTTGGTGCGAATTCTCTATCAGTGCCTGAATCCACCTTGGCTACACTCAAAGAGTACCTGAGACTTCTGCTGGTATCCGCTGGGCTTTTGTTTGCTCCGTTTTGGTTTGGTTATAGAAGGTTGCTAGAGAAAGCTACCTGGAGATTTTTCTTTCATGCTGTGCACCTGGACACCAGAACTAGACTGTGGCTGTTGGCTGGGACTCCCACCTTGCCTGTGATGCTCACTGAATCTTTTCCTTCAACATGCTCTGAGTGACTGTCTTCGTTAGGGTTTTACTGCTGTGAACAGACACCATGACCAAGGCAACTCTTAAGAGGACATTTCATTGGGGCTGTCTTACAGGTTTAGGGGTTCCGTCCATTATCATCAAGGCAGGAGCATGGCAGTGTTCAGGCAGACATGACAGCCAGAACGGAGAGTTCTACATCTTCATCTGAAGGCTGCTAGCAGAAGACTGACTTCCAGGCAGTTAGGATGAGAGTCTTAAAGCCACGCTCACAGTGACACACCTATTCCAACAAGGCCACACCTCCAAATAGTGTCTCTCCCTGGGCCAAGAATATTCAAACCACCAGAGTGACCAGCTCTGGTGGTTCTTTGTTTGTTTGTTTTTTTGGTTTTTTTTTGGGGGGGGTGTCTTCCTATAGTATCTTTTTAGAGACAAACTGAAATGTTAAAATATAAAGCTGGTAATTATATGGAAGGATTAGTGATCTAAGTCTTGGGGTTTTATTCATGAAGTAATATATTTACAAGTTTAAAACATTTCTGCAGAGGAGTTGGGCTGTGTGTCTATTTCCAGCACTTGGAAGATGGAGGCAGGAGAATAGCAATTTGGAGCCTGTCTGAACAACATAAAAGTTCCAGGCCAGCCTTGGATATAAAAGTTAGACCCTGGCTCAAAACTAAGTAAACATAGGTCCAGCAAGAGGGC
>JADRCH010000028.1:13783832-13793906 GCA_019843965.1 Rhynchomys soricoides | reverse complement strand
CAGCCCAGCAGACCAGCAGACCAGCAGACCAGCAGACCAGCAGACCAGCAAACCAGCAAACCAGCAAACCAGCAATAGCAAACGGATGAAACAGCAGCAGCAGGGGAAGCAGCAGCCTCCACAGGCCCACTGAGGCTCTCCCATTTAAACCCTCTCCAGAGTCCCTAGAATTAACTATCTGTAGCTGGCAAAGATCACACCCCTGCCAGTGTATGAGGCAAATCATAATCACCTGCTGTGAAGCAGCCTCTTAGCCCACACCTGGGGTTAAAATGAAAACTTAGTCACATAACAATACTGGGTTTTTTGAGAAACCAAAACTCTCATTACAGAAGCCTCTTTACAGCTCCCGACATCCTGCTACAACCCTTGAGCAGGCTGACTTTGAGGCTCAGTCCTGACTTGGATATTCTAGGATTCAAGTCATAGGGAATTTGAAGTTCTCAGAAAAACATCCATTTATTTAAGGGGAAGTAAAAGTGTACAACACAGATGAACGAAGAAAGATTCTAGAGACTCAGAATCTGACCCGAGGAAGGAGAAGGAAATATCAGTGCTGACAACACCATCAGAAAGGTTGTGGTTGGCATCACTGGGAGAAGAGACATATGAGGCCAGCCAGGAAGACCATCAGATGCCGTGGTCATCACAAGAGGAAGGCAGAAGACAAGGTGACCTGGAAGTCTAGGCAAGGTGAGCTAACCTCTCTGCTCATCAATAAAGATATAGTAAATATTCAGACAAGACACTGATGGACAACATAATTAGTGATGCCGAGTAAATGGTAGCATATGAAACCACCCACGTGATGCATGGTCCAGAGGGAACCAGTTTCCTCCTGCAGCTTTCAATGGCACAACACAAGGCGTACTGACAAACCTAGTAAGCTCTCAAGATCAGCATGCCTGAGCCGAGATAGCAAGAACACACTGCAGTGACTCGGGGTGATTGGTCCAATGTTATATGTAAAAGAAACGATCATAGAAAAATGCTTCTTGTATCTCGCCCCAGCACTGTCCTTGCAATATCTTCTAATAGTTAAAAGATTTATTTATTTATTTTATGTGAGTGCATCACTGTCTTCAGACACACCAGAAGAGGACATCAGATCCCATTGCAGATGGTTGTGAGCCACCGTATTGTTGCTGGGAATTGAACTCAGGACCTCTGGAAGAGCAGCCAGTGCCCTTAACCGCTGAGCCGCCTCTCCCCCCCCTTTTCCTTCTTGCTCGGCAGCCTCGATCGCTCCAGCCCAGCCCACTCCAGCCTAGCTCACTCCAGCCACGCTCACTCAGGCCTGCTTGCTCAGACCCTGCTCGCTTTTCCAATACCTTTTAAGCTGATTATAAACAAGAGATTTATTCTTCAAGACGGCCTGCCTACTGCACTGTTTCTGAACGTCTTAGGGAGCCTGAACTTGGCAGCTTCTATTTCCTAGACTTACACATAGATCTCAGTGTTAGGTAAGAATGTAAGGTCAAACCTCTACTCAAACACTGACTTAACTACAATATGAAAATAATCAGGGAGCGTTCTTATCGATCCTCCTGCCTCCGCTTCCCAAGTGCTTGTGTGGCGGGGTGTAGAAGAGCATGCCCAGCTGGAAATCTGACTTTCCGGAAAGCTCTTCCATGTTCTAACTGTGCTGGGTAGCATTCCCCTTTAACGTATTGAGATCTCATCTTTTCCACTGAGATCCCAGACTTGCTCTGTCCAGCTGTTTTGCTTTATTGAGCCAGTTTGGATCTGTCTCCCACTGTTTGGATCATGGTTAGCTGTATACTGTATGACTGAGGAAGTCCTCCCGCCTTCCTTATTCCATCCTCCCTCGCTTCCTTCTTCCTCCCTCCATCCCTCCTCTTTCCGGTTAGATCACAAATCTTCTAACTGCCTTCCTTCTCCCAAAAGGCAACGCCCTATGCAGCTCTTCATCTGATAGAAAGTTCTAGAGAAAGCATTCTTGCAGCTTTCCCCCAAGCCCCCTTTGCAGGCTTTACTGAGTGCGGCCTCTGTGCCCCTTGGCAATTATGTCAAACCAGGCTAGATCACGTGGCACGAAGCTTGCCCGCCCCCTGAAAACCTGTAACCTCAGAAACTCCCTGTGTGCTCTGGATTTGAAGAGAAAGCTCCATTTGCGGCTGTCTCTCCAGGTATAAAAAGAACTGAAGGTTCTGTCTCCCCCTTTAGGCCCCCACCACTCGGTGTTTATCTCCCCATTCAGGGCCGAATCTCCTAACAAAGCCCTCTGGAGGGCGACCTCTTCTCAGTTCCTTCCCACAGGGCTGCCACTATTTTCGGATAAGCCACCTCCCTCCTTCTGCCCCCCCCCCCCCATACCGCTGTGTCCTGCAATACGGATTCTTTTTTTTTTTGTTTGTTTAGTATAAATGAGATCATTTGGATATAAATTTTGCCCCCGCGGTTATTATATAAAAAACAGCTTTCCTATCTTTGGATTTTTTATTTACTGTCTGTATAGCCTTTCCATAACAGAATATAAAACTCTTCCTCTCTGACGTTTCCCATTACATTTTGAGTGTAAACTTAAAAAAAAATTTTTTTTTACCCAGTAAAATTCATTTATTTGGAGTCAGCCTTAAAAAGATCAAGGAGATCTAGAATTTGGGCAAAAGTTGGATGTATGGCAGGGGAGGACAAATATAGGAGTTGAGGCGTCTATGCAGTGAGGGCTCCAGGAAGAGGAGCATAGGGAAGGGAACATTTATCAGAGAACTACTAGAAGAAAACTTAATGGAATTCAGGCTGCATCTTCTGATTGAAAGGTTGGGTAGGCTGCCTTCCCCAGGGACTAAAACCTATCATCATGAAGCCCTTCACTGTAAAATCTCAAAACCCTTACTTATAAGGAGAAGTTTCTAAAAGCTGCTAAATCCTCCTCACTTTCAGACATTTTTCCCCCTTCAACTTCCTGTTTCTCAAAGATTCGATGAATTTATCTCTGAATTCCTCCATTACCGTTCCTCTTGTTCTTCCTATTGAGGATGGAAGCCTGTTACATACTCAAAACAACTTCCCTTTCTCTCTTTTGAAACAGTCTCTCTAGATAGCCCAAGCTGATCAGGAAATTAGGATGTTCCCCAGGCTGGTTTTGAATTTTTGATCCTCCTGCTTCAGGCTCTCAAATGCTGGAATTATAGGCATGTACCGCCACAATTGGATTCCTCCTCTCTGCACCATTTCTAGATCCGTCCATCTCAGGCTGAGTACATATAGACCTGATATGCCTCAGGTGATTACTGAAAATCACCTGACCTGGGCAGTAGTCAAGTGTGGATCACATCTGCACGTGCCCACAGCCTCTGTTACCAGGCTGTCTGCAGAGACTGGCTCCTACTGGCTCTTGCTGCACTCATCAGGCAGGCAGCAGCTTCTTGTTTCCTCCTGCTCATGCTGTCTCAACCCTGGGTGGTGGTAGGAAGTGAGGTTAACAGGCAGGCAGCAATTGCCACAACGCACACAAGACATTTTAAAATCACAAACACCATCATGAGAATTCTCTGCAATGAGTTCCTGATGGTACAGCCATCCATACGTCTGTACTACAAGGTTGGTACGGTAAAGCCGCAGAGAGAGACTGTCAGCAGATTCAGGGACCAGCCATCGTGTCTGATATCCTGTCTGATTCGATGTCTCTCTCAGCTCTCCCAGGTCTCCCTTGGGTTGTAATGATGATCGTTGTGTTATGCTCTTCTTGGGGATCATGGTAAGCTTATACCTCTAGTTCATTCTGGAATTATTTCACTAGCCCAAGTTCCTGTGTCCTTACAGATCAGAGATGTCAGAAGCTAATCCACCATCTACCTTTTGATGCATAACAAATCACCCCCAAAATTAATGGCTCAAAATAATGACTTGTGGCTCCAGTTCTGCAGGTCTCCTCTTCCAGAGAGTTCTCCTGGGATTGGTCACACAGCGACTCTTTTCCAATGGAAGACGACGAGAAGCCAGAACCTCTTCAAGCTTGGTCTTGAATTCTTTCGTTAGCCTTTGACCAGCTGCTATTTATCGAAGCAGAGTGGAAGGCTGTTCAGATTCAAGAGGTCCCTAACTGCTAGGAGGGAAATGTAACAGTTTATTCTGGCCATTTTAACAATGCCGGTGTTACAATGTTTCAGTGGGGGAAAAAAGAGGATTCGAGGGGAGAAAGAAAAAACTTTGCTTTTCCTATATGCCGTCCTATTTGGCTAAGATATGAAAAATCTTGTGTAGCTCATGTACTTCAGCACCAATAATATTCAAACAGTATTCAAAGCGTGTCTTGTACTACTTTAGTTAAACATAATAATAATCTAACCCATTTACATTTTAAAGAGCCAAGACTGACAGTCTGGGATATGTTTTGGGATCCTCTAGCTATAAAGCCAAATAGATTTCATATGGAAACCTCCAGCATGGAGCTTGGCCCACAGTGTCTACTGAGGATGCTGCTTGACTCTTGAGTCTGAATGAGAATTGGGGGAGGGGGAGACGTAGAGTGAAAGGACAACCTCAAGTCGCAACATCAGTTCTAATGGTTCAGTGTTTGTACACAATGTTTCAGCATGGCAGCATGGCCTTTAACAGGCAGGAAAAAAAAAAAGAGCGACTTGACCAGGGCAGTGTGGACTGGGACTTGGAGTAACAGCAAGCTTTAGTTCCCAAAGTAGCCACTCACACTGAGAAACCGTGTATCTTTGGAATCTGTGTATCTTTGCAAACGCCAGGCTTGTTCCTCATCCGAGTCAAGAACCACCCAGAGAAATTGTCTTTTGTTTTGTTTTGTTCAGCTCTTGGAGCACAATTAGGGACCTCCTTTTTGCTTTTGATGTACTTCACGTTCTGTCTTATCTGGTGTGCTCACCAGTCCTTCCTGGCTCCCCAGATTGGGCGCTGATAACTTGAAACAATGGAGCATGCCACAAATATTCTTACGGTTTCATTCTTTGCCGATTTTTCCGTCCGGAATGAGCTTTCCTAAGTCTTGCTTGTTAAACGTTGGTAAGAATAAGCTGGCTGTTCATTTAATGTTCATTACAAGCCACCCTGGCCCTTCCCAGGAAGGTCAAAGAGTAGCTGCTGTCAGACGGATGCCTAATTTAACCGAACAAAGGAAATTGCTTTCACCCTTCATTCTGCCCTTCTAATTGAACGGAATGTCAACTTTCCACTCCATGTTCCCCAGCGCACACTCAAGCTGCTAACGCATCCAGATCAAATCAATCTGCATCTGTCTACACTGTGCCCTGGGACCACATACACTTCGGATGCATATTTATCCTGTGGATTTCATTTCCATATTAATTAGAATGCAAGTTCCTGGAATTTCCTTTCTGAGTATAATCATCGTCTGTCTTACAGTCAGTCTGACAGAGATGGCTATGTGCTGTTTACTTCATGAGGGATGATGTGCCCGGCTCTCATAATCACTGGATATGGACTTTCTAGATCAAAATTGTACCCTGTTCTTCCTAATGGAATGATAATGCTCATTTACCAAGGACTTTCAGGCTCTATTGGCTCACTTCAGTGTTTTGAAGAAGGCACCAAGCACAACAAAAGTTATCGGTCATCAAACATCGTGACTTTTCTCCAACAACCTTTGCTCTCTGCCCGTGTAGTCTTCTTGAAAATAACTAGTTTTATTACCAAATTTATACATGTAAAGTACCAAGGAGTGGGGAGACAGGTTAGTGATAGAACACTTTTGTAGCATGCTTAAGGTCCTGTGTTCAGCCTGAGGTGGCAGTACACACCTTTAACTCCAGCTCTTAAGAGGCAGCAAAGCAGGCAGGTCTCTTGAGTTCCAGTCTGGTCTACAGAGCGACTGGACAGCCAGGGCGACACAGAGAAACCCTGCCTCAAAAAAGAAAACAAAACAAAAAGACTCTGTGTTCAATCCCCAGTACTGGAAACAAACGAACTGTGCATAAAATCTGGAAATTATCATCACTACTACTAACATTTTGATGGCTTTCCCCCCACACGTACACAAAGAATAAGCTTTTAAAAATATTTTATTTTTATCTATGTGCATGTGAGTATGTGTGTATGTATGTGTGTGTGTACGTGTGTGTGTCACGCACATATGAATGCCTTACCCACAGAGGCCAGAAAGGGACATTAGATTCCCTGGAGCTGAGTCACAAGTATCTGTGAACCACCTGGTATAGGTACTGGGAACTAAACTTAAGTTCTCCAGAAAATCAGCGAATGCTCTTAACCACTGAACCATCTCTCTAGTCCCAAGGACAGATATATTTACTCTGGAAGCAGGGAAGAGTGAACTCTGGTCAGTTTACCACCGTTGGGCAGGGAAGAGTAAGATGTTCTGATGAGAGTAGGGGTCCAGGGATAACATCTCCAGTGACATAATATTTTAGCAGAGATCTGAAGGATCGGAGGACAGAGGGAGCCATGCCACTGCCTGGGGAGAGGTTGATCCTGGCAAGGAGGGCAAGGGTTAGAACCGTGCAGCTGGGGTATGGCTGCTGTGTTCCAGGACCTTCCAGAAACCACTTGGCCTGAGCAGGAGGAGTGAAGGACGCAGGTAGGCCCTGATTGGAGAATTAACGAGTCAGAAACTACCTCAGGAGAACATGGTGGGAGTCTTGGGCTCTTGTTTCTATCCTGTTCCCTCATGTTGGGTGATACAGCCTCTGGCCTGGAGACATGACACAGCATATCTGGTTGGAAATTCTGGCGTTGGTCCTAACATTTCCCAGTTACTAGAAAATATGAACCGGCTTGCCAGTGTGAGGAATGAAGGCTGTTGCACTAACTGCATGAAGAAAAGTACACCATACTGTTCACTAACTCCTGGACACGATTGCAGGGGAGGAAAACCTTCCCTCTGTCCTCCCATAGGCTCCAGTTGGCCTAGGAAGAAAACGGTCATCAGACATCAGACATCATACACACTGAATACTTTGTGCATATGTAAGGGTCTGCAGAGTGACAATGAAGACCTCAAAAGGGTAGGGCCAAAAGCTTTTTACACAAAGAATAAACTCTGGGGACACGATGGGACACTAGGATTTAGGCCTGAGGCTGGAAATTGTGGCGATTCTTCTGCTTCTTGTGTCTGTCTGCTTTGCCAGCGTTTCCTAGGCTCTGATGAAGGAAGGCATTTTCTCCTCAAGGAAAGCTTCATGGTCTGCTTCTAGGACGGGACAGTGGTTCTTAACCTTCCTAATGTTGTGAGCCTTTAACACCGTCCCTCATGTTGTGGGGACCCCCTGACTATAAAATTATTTTCATGGCTATCTCATAACTGTAATTTTGCTACTTTTATGAATTGTAATGCAACTACGTGAGATACGAGATATCCGATATGTGATCCCCATGAATGGGTTCTTGGATGCCTATGGGGGTCTCGCCCCACAGGTTGAGAAACAGTTCTAGGAGAGAGTTGGGGATAGGCAGTCAGTCTGTCCATCTGTTACTGGTTACATGCCTTCAGCTGAACATGCTCACTCACTGTGTCCATATGGTGTCATGGCTTCTCTGAGTCCCTTCACTCCTAGGGGAGGCTGGTGTCTAGCAGCCCAAGAGCTGAGGCAGCGGCAGAGACATTCTTGAGCAAAGGCTCCAGGCCCTGCAGGTCCTCCTCCTGTTGCTTTGGAGACTGTCATGCTACCTTTCCTGAGGAAGGACCTGGTGAAGGCAACAGGCAGGCATGCTTCTGTCAGCCTGACAGGAGGGGCAGCACCACCCACCGAGAGAACAGCAACCAAGCTAAACAGTGTCTGACAACCTTCATTTGCAAATCCGAGAAGTGAAATTACAGGGTTCAACTCTCAGAGACAGAGAAAGCCCGGCTCAGGATCGTCACTTTGATACTTCTCATTACTGATTGGAAAATATGATCCTCTATAATGACAGTGTTAAAGACTCTCACTTCAAGGGAGCAGGAACTAATCTCAGAGTCAAGCTAAGTGGGGACAGCTAAATGATCACCAAAACGCTATCATGACATCATTTGTTGAGACTACCGAGAAAGATCTTTGGGGGGACGGGGAGGGGATCTGCTGATTAAAGGAAACCATAAACCGTCTTTCTAGTCTTTTTTATCTTGTATAGGTCAGAAGAATGTACTCTCCGCCTGTAAGTCAAGAAGGAAAGAAGTATAAAGTTAGAAACTTTCCCAGAAGAAATTTCACTTTTCCCTAATATTTCTATGGATGTAGATTTCTGAGTCATGGACAGCAAATCACTGGCCGTGTTGGCTGTGTTATAAGCCTGTGTTTCATTCTCTTGCCGGGAGACTTGGGGCAAGTTAATAAGATTCTCAAGTTTCTGTTTGCTCTCACTCAGGAAGAGGAGGTAGCCAGAGACACTGAGCTGAGCAGCAGGCTGCGGTGAGGGCTAAACGGGTGGCCGTAAGCACATCAGCACGATGGAGAAGCACTAGTTTGTTATTGCTCTTGGGGAGATTGATGCAAAGAAGGCTTATGTTCAGAAGCATTAGAATCAGGAAAGGGAGGAGAGCGTCCGAATAATCCTTAGGGGGCTCAGTGTTTCAGAGCTCTTCTAAGAGTAAGAGTGTTTCACTTACTGCTCTTGCAGAGAACCCAAATACAACGCTCAGACTGAGCACTTTACAATCACCCCAATTCTGGGGCACCCAGTGCCCTTTTTCTGGCTTCCATGGGCATCTGGACACATGTGTACATACACATACGCATAAATGTGCATCTTGAACATTTTTGGAATTCTATGACTGACCCTGCATAAATCTGCTGTAAGGTTTGGTGTACATGAATTTTATTTTCTTAACGGGCACCTTCCTTAGAAACACTGGGAATATAGGAACAACACGAATGGCTACAGATCTTTTTTTTTTTTTTTTTTTTTCCCGAGACAGGGTTTCTCTGTGTAGCCCTGGCTGTCCTGGAACTCACTCTGTAGACCAGGCTGGCCGCGAACTCAGAAATCCGCCTGCCTTTGCCTCCCAAGTGCTGGGATTAAAGGCGTGTGCCACCACTGCCTGGCATGGCTACAGATCTACCATGGGTGCCAAAATAAGTGGCCTACTCCAAAAAATTAACAGGAAACCTATATACTTGCATATGCAGAAAAAAAACCAAAATAATGAAATAAAGGTAATTTCAGATTAAAAAAACCAAGACTATACTGCTAGTGAATCCCTGTGAAACACAAGAAAAAAAATAACAGAGAAACTCAGATCATCAGAGCTGAAGAATGATAAGACAAATGTCTTGGTAAATATAATTTAGAGTTGAATTCTGTTTTTAAAATGTTGGGCAGTTGAACTAGACATGGTGATATGTTCCTGTAATACCAGCCCTCATGAGGCTATCGGGAACACTGTAGGTTCCAGTCTAGCCTAGGCCACATAGTAGCAAGATCCTCTCAAGAGAAAAAAGAGTTTTATAATTAAAAGTAGAGATTATTACATGATAGGTTTTTTGAATGGATACGTGTTGATAAATAAGATAGATTGCAGTATAAAAGAGATGATAAATGAAGCTATAGGTGGTAAGACTGCTATGTTTCACATTAGCCAACACAATATTGAGTTCAATACTTTGGAGTGTTGATGGTGTGTATGTATGCTCTCAAGAAACCACCTAAGTACAGATTAATGAAGGGTTAAAACATATAACATGTCACTTTAAATAGGGTGCCATGGGGTGGCTAAACGGCACAGACCACCCCACACACATGAGGTCAAGAATTCAGTTACCACCACTACCAAAAAAGACAAAAGAAAAGAAAAGATACAGAGCAAAATGTTTAAATATCCCCAAAGAATGTGGGAAGGGGGGCCCAGAGACCAGATGAATAAACAGAAAATAAGGTTGAGACAGCAACATCAACCCAAACCAACCAACAAGAAGTTAAGGTTTGCCCGGCAGTGGTGGTGCACGCCTTTAATCCCAGCACTCGGGAGGCAGAGGCAGAGGCAGGCAGATTTCTGAGTTCGAGGCCAGCCTGGTCTACAGAGTGAGTTCCAGGACAGCCAGGGCTACACAGAGAAACCCTGTCTCGAAAAAACCAAAAGAAGAGGAGGAGGAGGAGGAGGAGGAGGAGGAGGAGGAGGAGGAGGAGGAG
>JADRCH010000028.1:13746985-13783822 GCA_019843965.1 Rhynchomys soricoides | reverse complement strand
AGGAGGAGGAGGAGGAGGAGGAGGAGGAGGAGGAGGAGGAGGAGGAGAAGTTGTTAAGGTTTTCATTTCCTATAAAGGGCCAAGTAGTAAATCTTTGAGACTTTGAAGCCATACATGCTGTCACAGACAACCTTATTCTTCCATTGAAGAATGAGGACACAGGTGCCCTGTGCTCTCACAGAAATAGAGGGGGGCTGGTGAGATGGCTCAGCAGCTAAGAGCACTGGCTGCTCTTCCAGAGGTCCTGAGTTTGATTCCCAGCAACCACATGGTGGCTCACAACCATCTATAGGGGGATCTGATGCCCTCTTCAGGCAGGCAGATGTATATGCAGCAGAGCACTCATACATTAAATAAGTAAAATTTTAAAAAATACAAAGATAGAAGGCTTTTGGCATAAAGAAAACAGCAGGAGCCATAAAGGGACTCGCCTGGAAACACTTTCACAGACATAGCAAGGAGCAATGTTTATCATGGGCACCCTCTAGGATGCTCAAGTAGACATGGGCAATTTAAAACGACCAAACTGACCTCATGCCAGGAATGAGAAATTGGCTTAGTATTTGTTACTCAAGTACATCCGCCATTTTAGCAGACTGGGATGGTTAATTCTCCTTGTCACTGTGACTGGACTTAGAATCGCCATGGACACATACCTCCAGGCATGTCTATGGAGTGTTCCCAAGAAGGTTTAATGGAGGAGGGAAGACCTGCCCTGAACATGGATGAAATCAACCCTTGGGCAGGGAACAACGGAATGAAAGAGAGAGTAAGCAGAGCACCAGCCTTCCATATGTGTCTCTGCTTCCTGACTGTGTGCCGTAAGAGCAGCTGCCTCAAACTCCCGACGCCACATCTGTGCATGCAAGGTGCGCCAAAAGAATCCTTCCCTGGGGCTGGAGAGATGGCTCAGTGGTTAAGAGCACTGAATGCTCTTCCAGAGGTCCTGAGTTCAAATCCCAGCAACCACATGGTGGCGCACAGCCATCTGTAATGAGATCTGATGCCCTCTTCTGGTGTGTCTGAAGATAGCTACGGTGTACTTATATATAATAAATAAAAATAAATCTGAAGAAGAAGAGGAAGAAGAAGAGGAAGAAGAATCCTTTCCTTCCTAAAGCTGCTTTATCCAAGCATCTTGTCACAGCAGTGGACACGCACATTGGCCAGGGAAGCAACCTCACATGGATTAGCAAAAGAACATCAGCAATAAACACAGATGCGCAATAAAATTTCCAACAAGCTGGGGAGAGACTGGCAGCTTCCTCAGCCAGATGAAAGCAACCTAAAGCATCTACACTGATAAGAAATTGATAAATCTCTTTCATAATAGGAGTGAGAGAAATAGAGTCATACCTCAGTATTTGTGTGGGTTCAGTTCCAGGGACCCCTGCAGATACCCCAACCCACGGGTGTTGAAGCTGCATAAAATGATGTATATGTGCATGGGACTTGTGTGTGTTCTTCTGTGTACATGGGACTTGTGTGTGTTCTTCTGTGTACATGGGACCTGTGTGTGTTCTTCTGTGTACATGTGACTTGTGGGTATTCTTCTGTGTACATGTGACTTGTGCGTATTCTTATGTGTGCATGTGACTTATGCATATTCTCTCGAACACTAAATCATCTCTAGGTGTTTCACAGTATCAGACACTTGGAGACGTTCTTCCATCATCTTCTTCTTAAGGAGCAGTAACAGGAAAGCCTGCACATGCTCAGTACAAAGGCAGCTTTTGCTTTTTCAAATGCAGTCTATGTGGGGTCTGTCTGAGGGTGCAGAAGTTGAGCTGTGTGTTCTTTAGGGGTGTGTATTCAGATGGTGAAAGTCTAATACAAAGCAGAAGGTCGTACTGGTGACTATCCATGCCAGGATAAGGAAAGGAATTGTAGTTTTGAGGAGGTAAATGAGGCGTGGAGCGGTCATCATTTGTTTCTTATCCTAAAACTTGTAATTTTTTGGGTAGTGTCTCAGTCAGGGTTACCACTGCTGTGATGAAACACCATGACCAAAAGCAAATTGTGGGGAAAGGGCTTAGGCTTCCACATCATTGTTCATCATCAAAGTAAGCCAAGACAGGAATTCAAACAGGGCGGGACCCTGGAGGCAGGAGCCAATACAAAGCCATGGAGGCGTGCTGCATACTGTCTTGCTCCCTACATCTTGCTCAGTCTGCTTCTTTATAAAACCTAGGACCACCAGCCCAGGGATGGCACCACCTACAATGTGCTTGGTTTTTTTAATCAATCACTAAATAAGAGAATGTCTTATGGGTTTGCCTGAAGTCTACAGAGATATTTACTTAATAGAGGTTCCCTCCTCTCAAGTGACTTTATCTTGTGTCAAGTCGACATAAAATTATCTGTCACAGGTAGGCACACTACAATGACTTGTTAAGTTGCATATTATATAGGTTTTATGTATTTTCCTACATTTCTGTTACATTTCACGTTAAAAACAAAACAAAACAAAACTAAAGAAAAACAGTTTTGTTTTTTTGTCTCCATGGTGTTGGCTACCAAATCCAGTGACCTGTGAATGGTAGGAAGGTACTCTACTAAACTATGCCCCAATCCATATTTAAAATTTTTTGAAGTTAGTTTTATTAGAAAGAATTATTTAGGGCTAGAGAGATGGCTCATCAGTTAAGAGCACAGGGCGCTCTTCCAGAGGACCTGGGTTCAGTTTCCATGTGGTGGTTCACAGCCATCCATAACTCCAGTCCTAGAAGATCATATTAGTCATGATTCCCTAGAGTCACAGAACTTATGGGTAGTCTCTATATAGAAGAGAACTTGTTCATGACTTACAGTCTGTAGTCCAACTCCCCAACAATGGTGAGCAGCAGCTGTGAACGAAAGTCCAAGGATCAAGCAGTTGCTCAGTCCCACAAGGCACACAGGTGAGGAAGAGTGAATCTTCCTTCTTCCAATGTCCTTGTGTAGGTCTCCAGCAGAAGGTGTGGCCCAGATTAAAGGGGTGTGCCACCATGCCTGGATCTGGGGCTTGCTTTGTCCCAGATGACCTTGAACTCAGAGATGAGTTCTGCCTTAGTCTTCTGGGGTTTATAGCCACTATGCCTCAAGATCTCCGTCAAGATCCAGATCAGAAACTTGTATCTTCCAGCCTCCAGATTAGGATTACAGGTGAGCCTTCCAGTTCTGGATTGTAGTTCATTCCAGATAGACAGGTTGACAACCAGGAATAGCCAGCCACTACAAAGATTCTTCACTCCTTTTCTACCCCTGGAGATGGGATATATATGTATACATGTGGTACACAAATATATATACATGCAGACAAAACACCCACACATGTAAAAATAAATAAGTAGTTTTTTAAAATGGTTTGGGAACCTAGAGAGATGGCTCACAGAACACTGACTGCTCTTCCGGAGGTCCTGAGTTTGATTCCCATCAACCACATGGTGGCTCACAACCATCTGTAATGGGATCTAATGCCCTCTTCTGTCATGCAAGCATATAGAGCACTCACATACATACATAAATAAATAAATAAATAAATAAATCTTTTAAAAATGGCTCGGCCTCTTACTTCTTATAATTCCTCATATTTCAATATTAAACTCTGAGTACTACACAGAGTAATGAACTGCTCTCAAGAGCTTTTACTCTATCGGCACTAAGATCCATGGCTCAGCTGCTGAGCAAAGGGGAGTGGTCTCAGACAGCTCCTAGGTTTTAGCTTTCTCATCTGTGTAGTGTGAACAGGCTAGCAATGGTTCTCCCTGTTTGTCCAAGTCAACTGTCAGTTACTATAACAATATTTGAAATAATTAACTCTCCAGAGAAGAGGATTGTTTTGGCTTAAAGTTCTGGACACTGTGTGTGTTAGTTTCTGTCAACCTGACACAAACTAGAGTCAGCTTGGAGGAGGGACTGTCAGTTGAGAAATTACCTCATCAAGCTAGCCTGTGGGCATGTATAGGGGCATATTCTTGATTGATGATTGATATGGGAGGGTCCAGCCCACTATGGGTGATACCATTCCCTAGTAGTCTTGGGCTATATAATAAAGCAGGCTGAGCAAGACTCAGAAGGTGATCCAGTAAGCAATGACCCCTCCAGGTTCCTGCCTTGAATCCCTGTCTTGGATTTTGTCAATGATACATTATCATCCCTGAAGTGGAAACTTCTAGTTTCTTTGGAACGTCAATTATGTCAAATGATGGTTTGCTGGGACACACAGGTGAAAAGCTGTCTTGCTAAAGCAGACACAGGAAAGAATGTTTTCCTGAAGCAGACACAGGTGAAAAGATAGTTAATACAGCAGACACATAAAAGAACCTGGGATGAAGAAGTATAAACGTGACCCCACAGACAGTGGGGGATGTGCACTGAGCATTGGTTTTGTTTGCTCTGCCTCGCTATTCTTTGCTAATGACAGTTATATATTAATTCACCTTACATATTATCATTGAGCTCAACTTGTGATAAGGCCAACATTGCTGTATCCTAGCCTTGCCTCAAGACAATTGGTGAGCCTTACAATTTCTTCAGGATTGAACTGCAGTTGCTGGTTCATGCCTGGTGTCTACCTGCCAAGAGGACTGGACTATAGCTGCTGGTTAATGTGTGGTGTCTGCCTGCCTAGGGAACTGGACTGTAGCTGCTGATTTGTATGAGGCATCTGCCTGCCTAGAGTCATATTTGATGTTTGCCACAGGACTGAACTGCTACCAAAGAAGATTGAGCTCACCCCCAAAGAACTCTTGCTGTGCAGGACCACTTGCCCCTCATCCTAACAACTTTTCTCTTCCGCTGCCTCTGCTGGGTGGTGGGCGAGAGGAGAGGTTGAACCCTTATTAAAATTTACGCCATAAGAAAAATTTATGCCCACAAAATCTAAGACAAATAAACTTGGAGAGGATAGGGTTTATTTGTCACAGCAACAGAAAGCAAATTAGCATAAGAGTTCTTTCAGTCTGTGGTTGATTGGCTCCATCGCTTTTGGTCTTCTGGTGAGGCAGAAGGCCTTGCTCCATCATAGCAGAAGTTCATGGTAGAGCAAGGCCTCTGACATCATGAGCCAAGGAGCAAAAGGGAAAAGGAAGGGGTCAGGATCACATGACTTCCTTCTGGACATGATCTTAATAATCTAAGGGCCTCCCATGAGAGTCCATCCTTTAACTACCAGGAGTGTCATCGTGAGGACCAACCCTTTACCACATGGGTCCCTAGGGACAAACAACATCTACAATGTAGCGAGGGCTCTGGGTTGGCCATGCAGCACTCAGAGAAGCATCAGCTAGCTGTCTCTTCAGTCTGTTCTCAGCCTCAGTCAAAAATCTTCCCTGATTGAAAAACAATGTCAAAAATTGGCTTTAATTACCTAAAAGCTTTTCAATATAAATCCCTTTGAAGATTATTTATAGCAGAGCCATTTTGTATCATTAAGATAATTCTATCTACATTTAAAAAAAAACTTACTTTAAAATCCTGTAATGGCTCAAATTCTTTTCCTAATTTATTTTTTTAGGTTCTGTTAACTTAAAATGGTGCTTAGAAATAAAAATTGGATCTAGGAGATAACAGGAATTTTGAAAATAAGCATAGATAGCATATTAGAGGTGATGGGAAGATCTCCAAATTAATACCAACTCATTTCAGCACTGTGTGGAAAATAGAAACCTATATAGGCAGACCTTAGCAATTATGCTCTTAACAACGCCCGTTACCAGAGCTGGGACAATGGTTTAGAGTTTGGGTTTTTATTGGGAGCATGATTCACTCCAAAATTTCCAAAGGCCTTACTTGAGGGAGAGTGGAAGCTTTTTTTTTACTCTAGTAGCCTTTGTGTTTTTCTTGTTCACGCTGAAGTTTTCAATTTGTAAATTGTAGATCTAGGATTCCCTTCTTTGGGGTTGGTTTGGTTTTTGTGTGTGTGTATGTTGTTGTTGTTGTTTTGTTTTGTTTTTTGTTTTTTGTTTTTTTTTTTCCGAGACAGGGTTTCTCTGTGTAGCCCTGGCTGTCTTGGAACTCACTCTGTAGACCAGGCTAGCCTCGAACTCAGAAATCCTCCTGCCTCTGCCTCCCAAGTGCTGGGATTAAAGGCGTGCGCCACCATTGCCCGGCTTGGAGTTGATTTTTTTTTTTATAAAATGTTAGATATAGATATAGATATAGATATAGATATATAGATATTTCCCATATACTCTACCTGAGGGCATATACATTAAAGCAGTTTCATATAACTGCCAGAGAGACTGAATACTCCTCTGAGAACTCTTACCTCTCCTTCATGAGGGGATAGAAACTGTCAGCAAGCTCAGTGTGGACAATTCTTTTGCAAAGGAGTGAAGATGAACCCCCCAAGATAGTGGTTGCTTGGATCAGAGGCTAGTCACTCATAACATGTTACATAGCTGTAATCCCAGCACCCTGAGGCTGAGGCTGTACTACATAGCAAGCTTGAGACCATCCTGGGCTACAAAGTGATACCTGACTTCAAATTAATAAAATAGGGTCAGTGACATGACTTAAGGGGCAAAGGCACTTGCTGTCTTACTCAGAGTTTCTGTTCCTGCACAAACATCATGACCAAGAAGCAAGTTGGGGAGGAAAGGGTTTATCGAGCTTACTCTTCCACATTGCTGTTCATCACCAAAGGAAGTCAGGACTGGAACTCAAGCAGGTCAGGACGCAGGAGCTGATGCAGAGGCCATGGAGGGATGTTACTTACAGGCTTGCTTCCCCTTGCTTGCTTAGCTTGCTTTCTTATAAAACCCAAGACTACCAGCTCAGGGATGATATCACCCACAAGCCCCCCCACCCCCCTTGATCACTAATTGAGAAAATGCCTTACAGCTGGATCTCATGGAGGCATCTTCTCAAGGGAGGCTCCTTTCTCTGTGATAACTCCAGCTTGTGTCAAGTTGACACAAAACCAGCCAGGACACTGCCCTATGACCTGAGTTTGATCTCCACAACCCTTATAGTAGAAGGAGAGTTCCTGCCCACTCTCACAAAATTTTCTGATTTACAGACACACACAGAGAGAGAGAGAGAGAGAGAGAGAGAGAGAGAGAGAGAGAGAGAGAAACACACACACACCACCCTGGAACAAAACCATGTGGCTAAGGTGGGATTAGGATGTGGAGCAACCACCACACCAAAAATAAGAGATCAGAAGCCCTGTCTTGACCCATGGGCAAATTTTTACCATCACTAAATTTTTTTTTCCTCTGTGAAAAACAAATAATAACCCCTTCCATTACTCCCTTGTCTACATCAGCCACTCGCTGTCAGATTGATCTTCCAAGAAAGGACAGTTCAGGGCACATACGAAGTCTGTCACTCCATTCCGGCTAGTCTGTGTTGCCAAATGGATGGCGACACATTTCATTTCCGTGGCCTCAGACTAGCTTACCAGCACCAGCCCTGTCCTGGGGAGTGTCTCCTCAAATTGTGTGCTTTAGGCCCTTCAGGTGGGTGCCCGTCCTGCTCCACAGGAAGACTTGCATGTTGGCTCTGGCTTCCCATTCTTCCCTCCTTCCTACTCTCCCTTCACCTGACCATCCCCATCTTGCTGTGAGCTCACTAACGATTCTCCTCACACAGATTTGTCTGGCTTCTCATTCACACTGTGGACCATGGCCTGGATGGCTTTCTTATCATCTGCGTCTCCTTTCAAGTGGGACCCTGAAAGAGGACTCCCCAACCCATTCAAATGAAGGCATCCCCTGCCAGGGCATTTGCTGTCTGTCTTTACCTTGTTTTAACCTTTGTCTGTCTGTCAGTATTTGAACCTTTTTAATGATGACATGTCCTGTTCTGTCATCACAGGCATCTGGATGCTTGTTATATAACTCAAGTGTTTGTCTGCATTGTTCAGTCCTTCGTCTCCAGGGCTCGGCATGGTTACATGAGGTAACCCAGGAGAAGTGTGCTGTTGTCTTGGCAGCTGTGTTTCCTGATGCTCAGACTTTTCCTTTGTGGTTAAACATCCTTGATTCTGCATTAGGTTGATCTCACTCTAAGAAACTAAGGTACCAGGGCATTTGCCTACACATGTATTCCAATGAAGGAATAGTCCTCAAAATAAAACTCACCATCATGCTGGGCAGTGGTGGCGCACGCCTTTAATCCCAGCACTCGGGAGGCAGAGGCAGGCAGATTTCTGAGTTCGAGGCCAGCCTGGTCTACAGAGTGAGTTCCAGGACAGCCAGGGCTACACAGAGCAACCCTGTCTCAAACAACAAACCTCAACATCATTATAGGATCACTTGTAGCCGTGGCTTTGATAGCCCTTCTCTTTTGTGGGGACCATGGAATGAAATGCTCTAAAAAGGATCTGGTCCACCATGGCTTGGGACAGAAAAGGATCACCTTGTTGTGTTTCAAAGGGGGTTAGTTCAACAGAGTCAGCAAAATGGATGACCGGGGAGTGCCAAGTTTATTGGAAGAGCTATTTGTAAAAACGAATTCAAAATTCTAGCTAGCCCGAATTAAAAAAAAATACACAATGCAGGTATTTTATTTGCAAGCTGTACGCCTAGACTGGGCAGGTTGTGAGCTAATCTAACCGACATCCCAGCCGTACTTGCCTTGTTTCTTGCTGTTGCTCCTGGTCACGTGCTCACGGTCCATCTCCTCTCATGGCTGCCTCCTCCTCTCTCTGTGTCCTTTCTTCTTTCACCCTCTCTACCTGTGACCCCTCCATCCCAGCCAAGTAACTGAGAACCCGCTTACTACTGCCCAATCACAAGCTTTAGCCTTTTATTGACCAGTTAACTTGGGGATCAAGGTTCACACAACAAAAGCTGGTAATACATGACAATCTACATCCAGATCTTGGGGTACAGAACTTAGCATTTGAATACAAGCTGCACCAGACCAACTTCCTACAGCTATTAACGCATAGACAGAAAGGCAGAAGTGTTAGGGGGGTGGTCCTGAGGAGAGTTCAGACCCTAGCACCAGAGACAGACAACAGCGGGGGGTGGGGGTGGGGGGGTGTCTGAAGGGAGGAGTCACAGTTTCTGTGGCAGAAGGTGTCTTTAAACATCTGGGGTTCATCATGCAGGAACGGATGGTGGCTTATGCAAGCATTTGGCACGGGTACGGACAAACTTAGCATCAAGAGAAGCCTACCTCCCTTCTTGTTTTCACTGGCCATTTCCTATCTTACAAAATAAGTCTACCTCTTCACCTTCAGCAGCAGCAGTTGTCAAAACTGTCTGCTTCCTGTCTTGTAGGGTCTTGCTGTTTGATGGCTTTATGCTCTCACACATTTTAAACCGTGAAAGTCATTCTGATCAAAGCTATACACATAGACACAAAGCCAGTACTTGGCCCAGGAAGCCACCGTGGTAGTTAATCTCAGTGGTCAATTTGATGAGATTTAGAATCACCATGGAAACAGACCTTTGGGCATCACTACAGGGGATTTTTGAGATTAGGTTCGTTGATGTAGAAAGGCTCTCCCTAAACTTAAGTGGCATCCTTCCATTTGGTGGTGTCCCAGAGAATATACATTTATTCATCATATCATTCACAATATATTTATTAATATATATATATGTATGTATATATATATATATATACATATATATATATATGTCATATATATATATGACTCCCAGGCTTCATAAAAAGGAGTAAACGGGCCAGCAAGATGGCACAGTGGCTTGAGGTGCTTGCCACCAAGTTTGATAACTTGAGTTCAATTCTTGGGACCCACTCAATAGAATTAGAACTGTTTCCCACAAGTTATTGTGATGGCTACTCTTATCTGACTATATCTGGAATTTACTAAAACCTAAGTAGCTGAATATACCAGGGAGGGACTTTTTCTTAATTAAATCATTTGAAACTGGAAGACCAGCTTTTAATCCAGTTCTTTTAAAGTGGAAGGCCCATGTTTAATCTGGACCACACTTTCTGCTGGCAGTCTATATAAAGGACGTGGAAGAAGGAAGCTTGCTTTCTTTGCTTGCTTGTGTTCTCTCTCACTGCAAGTCCATTCCTTTACTAGCCTTAGAGCACTCTGTTTGGGGATTCCAGCATATACCGAAGAGCAGCTGAGACATCCATCCTTGTGGGCTGAACAACTACTGGATTCTTGGAACTTCTGTTGGTAGACAACTTTTGTTGGAATAGCTGGACCACAGCTTGTAAGTCATTCTAATAAATCATATATATACATATATATTAATAAATATATCATGAATGATATGATGAATAAATGTATAGTCTCTCAGTTATATTTGTTGGGGTTCAGGAGTCGCCCCACGAACCACATGAACACCGATCTCAGTCATGCAGGGATAGTTTATTGAACACACACACCCCAAGACTGATCCATCAGGGCCACAGCTCACAGACTCAGGATCTGGAAGCTGCAACCGTGAACATTTCTCAGGGCCAGTTTATAAAGGCTAAAGCTGCAAAACCACAATGAGTTCATACCCAGGTGCAGGAAGTCCTGCCCGGTGGTCAGTCCTGACTCAAGCTACGTTAGAAGTGACAGTTCATATTGGCCTTTAATTTGATGGGTCCTAAATGAAGCTATGGTTGTAGAATGTCTTAAGATTAACAAACATCCAAACATACAGAACATAACTGGGGATGTGGTCAGCATGACCCTGCTTTGAGTCAAGTTATTTTCCTGCATCAATGACCAGCAGGCATGTTACAGCAACAATATGAAATAGCTGGCGGGCATGAAACAAAATGGCTACAGCTATGTGGGGGGGACAACAATGTTTCTCTAGAGAACCTGAATTTATAGAGTTGTCTCTGATCTCCATATTGTTCTGTGCACATACACATGGTAAATAAACAAGTCAGTCAGTCAGTAAATAAAGTATGACAAGCAAGATGGCTCAGTGGATCCAGATGACTGCTGCTGGATACTGCAAGCCCAGTGACCTGAGATCTATCCCTGGAAACCCACATGTAAGGATTACCTTTAATAGCCACCTTGATAGGACCTAGCATCACCTGGGAAGATAGTCTCAATGAGGGATTATCTACACTGGGTTGGCCCTTGGGCTTGTCTGTGAGATAGTGTTCTGATTAAATTAACAGATGTGGGGAAACCTAGCCCACTGTGGGTAGCACTATTCTCTAGGCAGGGAGTAGAGAAAGCTAGCTGAGCACAGGCTGTCTCAATTTCCTGTCACTGTGACTAAGTTGAAAGAATGGACTGGATCTTGGAATTAGAAGTTAAATAAACCCTTTCTCCCCAAGTGGCTTTTTATCAGAGTATTTTATTACAGGAACAGACGTTAAATTGGAACACCACATAAAGGTAGGAGAGACAAGTCTACAAAGTTGTCCTCTGACCTCTATGTGGCACTATAGCACATGTAACCACCCACCCCCACGTTGTACACATGCACAAAACACATGTGTATATAGACACACAACCACATGGCAATAATGATACATAAAATAATTTTTAAATGAAACCAAATAAAGATAATAATTAGGCAGAGCAGGAGCTCTTCAACCTCGGCTTTCCGAGGGCAGAGACATTGTGACGGGCTGTCTCCTGCTCCTGCTACCGTGCCTCCCCCTCAAACAGGGAGCCAAAATAAATCCTTTTCCCATGAAGCCATTTTTATGAGGGTACTTTGTCACAGCACTGGGATAGAATCATTGCTGTACTGTGAGTTGGAATTGTGTGGAATTCTGGGCTAGAAGTGCCCTGAAATTCTGTAAGAAGACCTGAAATGGTCCACTCTGTTGGGAGAGAGAAATGCAGACAGTGGAAACCCAGCTATGAGGTTTCAGAAAGGAAGAGGGACTATCAGGGGGCTGGAGACATTTTTTTTTTTTTTTAGGACATTCTGGTGGAAAATCTGGTCGCATTCCAGCCTTACCCTAAGACTCCAGTGGGGCTCCACACGGAGCATTAGGCTGTGGTGTGGCTGCTGCTTACCTCTCTAATCCAAGTCTCCAGTTAGAGGGGGCAGAAGGGAGATCAGAAAGGATGGACAACGCACAGCTTGGTCAGGAAGAACGGAGATTGAACGTTACAGGCAAGGCAGCCTTGAAAGCAGCTGTGATTGTTAAAGGGTTGAATATGCTACAGAGGAACTGGGCCCTGGGCCTGCTGGCACTGCTATACAGACAACCATCGGCTCTGGATGGAGCAGTCATGCCTCGCTTGGACACAGCTGTACCTACTTCCTGTGGCGTGATGTGGGCTGACTCTGGGAAACTCTCCCCTGGGTAGTTGCTTTGAAGGATCAGGGATCCCTGCCACTGATGTTCTCAGTTTAGAAACCCTTCTTTCAAATAAATTTGCATGCTTACAAAATTGAACCTTTAAAATGATAATATTATTATTATTATTATTATCATCATCATCATCATTATTATTATTATTATTATTATTATTATTTTATGTGCATGGATTTTTGCCTGAATATATGTCTGTGTGCCGACCACATGCATGCCTGGGACCCACAGAGGAAAAAACAAGGCATCAGATCCCTTGGAACTGACGTTACAGTTGGTATAAACTGGTGTGGATGTGTGCGCGCACTGGGAATTGAACCTGGGTTCTTTGGAAAAGCTCCTAGTGCTCCTAACTGCTAAGCCTCTCTCCAGCCCCAACATGGAGCCTGAGTTCTAGTCCCCAGCACCCATGTGTGGTAGTTTGGGTGAGAAATGTCCCCCATATGCTCTAGGATTTGAACACCTGGTCTACAGTTTGTGGCAAAGGATCAGGAGATGGCACAGCTTTGCTGGAGGAAGTGCGTCACTGGAAGGGGGGTTTGAGACTTTTTTTTAAAAAAAGATTTATTTTATTTATTTTTACGAGTACAGTGTTGCTGTCTTCAGACACACCAGAAGAGGGCATCAGATTCCATTACAGATGGTTGTGAGCCACCATGTGGTTGCTGGGATTTGAACTCAGGACCTCCGGAAGAGCAGCCAGTGCTCTTAACCACTGAGCCATCTCTCCAGCCCCATTCAGATACATTTGTACTCCATCCTCCTCCTCCTCCTCCTCCTCCTCCTCCTCCTCCTCCTCCTCCTCCTCCTCCTCCTCCTCCTCCTTATCCTCACTCATTTAAGAAATGATGTGCTATGGTGGTGGTATATTCTGGAAATGCCAGTCTGGGGAAGCTGAGGTAGGATTGTGAGGTCATGGCCAGCCTCGGCTAATTGGGGTGGGAGTAGGGGAGAGAAAAATCCAAAAGAAGACACTTGGTGTGAGTTTCCTGAGATTAAATATGCACAACCAGGCTCTCTCCACAACCTGAGTTCTCAGCTTCCCTTTTCTCAAGGCAAGAAGCCACTCTGTTCTGGGATGGAAGGGGTCTGCCTGCCTGAGGTTCAGCAGGCTTTTGGTGGCTGTCATGCCCAAGGCACTTCTATCAGGCAGAAGCCATTCTGTAACTTGACCTTCTCAGCTTCTCTAGAACAGCCCTGAGCACATCCTGTTCTTTTGATAGAGAGAGATAGAAGCAAGAGTTAGTCAAACCTGCACAGGCCCCCAGGTTCTCCTGTCATCCCCTGTTAGGGATGCTTCTCACCCAGAATCCTCTGCCATCTTCTCCATGACCATCAAGAAGTCATTCTTGAACCACTTGCTCTGGACCCAGAGCTCGGTCTGCGGAAGACACTGTTGTAAAGTGGTTCTTGACCTCCCTAGTGCTGCTGACCTTCATTCAACGCAGCTCCTCCTGTTGTGGTGACCTCAACCTAACGTTATCCCACTTCTACTTCATACCGGTAACTTTGCGACTGCTATGAATCAGAATGTACATATCTGATATGTGACCCCTGTGAAAGGGTCCATCTGCCCCCCAAAGGGGTCATGACCACAGGTTGAGAACCACTGACAGAGAATATATGCTTTCCCTACTTGGAGAATTCTGGGCTCTTTTGCTCATTCCTCTCAATCTGGGGGTGCTTAGAAATTACTTCTAATTAACTAATTCGTGCAATGATTTGTTAATGTATTTAACATCTGTTTCCTGCCCCAACAGGAAGAAAATAGAAAATTCCTACCTAGCCCTGGGGCTTCAGTTCAGCTTGGTCCCCTCTGCTGATTCATCCTACTCAAATTGTCTTGTAGCTGTCCATCTAGATCCAGCCAGTGCCTTGATCTACAGCTCAACTCAACCCCAAGGCCCAGCTCAGTCCAGAGACCCTGCAGCCAGGTTCTGCACCTCTGGTAGCTCTCCATCTAAGCTACTTAATACCTAACTAAGGACTAAGCAGGACACCTGTCTTTATCAGCTTTCCTTCTCCATCTCTAACGAGGCTAATGTGAACTCCTTGAGCTCACACGCACGCACGCACTCAAGCGTGCAGTTACCATGAGCTGTGGAATGTGTGATCAGAGAGCTAATATTAGGAACTAAAATTGAAAAGGGGAACTTGGCACTGCTTGTCAGATTGCAGCCTATGACACTGACATAGCTTATGAATTTGTTATTCAAAATTCTGACCTTGTGGAAAGATACACACTGTCTAGGTTGCTGGCATGTGAGCCCAAAGCAGGCCCTCCCCTGTTCTGACTAGGCACCTGCTGGTTCCCCCTGGGTAGGAACACTGGAGAGGCTGTTTCTGCAAAACTCTGTGGCTGACTCTCTTTGGCCTCTTCCAGTTGTTTTCTCTGAGCTCCAAATTCCCCTTGCCTGAGACCTGACTGCTGAATACACACGTTTGCATTCTGGCTTGCATCAAGAAAATGCCCCCTTCTTCCCCCAGGTTCTCTTTCTGAACAACAAGAAATGGCTCTCTGGGTAAACGTGATCACCACTCCCTCTAAGAGAACCCCTTCTGGAACATGCTGGAGCTCCTGGGGGATCTTTGCTACCTCCTTACGCTCAGCTGCTGTTTACATTTTGTGAATTGAATGTTGGCAATTATAGAAGAAGGATTTTTTTCCTTTCCCCTAGCATATGCTGAACATGATAAAATATTTAGCACATCTTACTCCGGACTCATAATTACACTACATTTTTCCAGCCCATTTATGACTAAATTAGAATATTCAGTAGTGTTTGGTGACAACTCCCACACTTTGTAATCACCAGGGGGGAAAAAATAGAATTTATTTAATTGGCTTTCTCTTGGAAGGGAAAGAACCCCACTTGAAGCTGTTGTTAGAACAGAAAACTCACAGATGCTCCTAACTTTGGGGAAGTAACATATACCTTCCATAGGTAAACTTGCAAAGGACACTCAGAGTCTCAGCCATCCCTTCCCTGGCTTAGCTGTACAGGTCCACAGCTGTCCCCTCCTGTCCCTCACTTATTTGTTATGGAGACCCAGGCTTCAGGCAAAAGGATGCAAGCTACTGTTGGCTTCTAGGCCACAAAGTCAGACTAAATGACATCCGTCATTCTGAAGGTCCTTAAGGGGCCCTTGCTCCATGACAGGCCTGCTATGGGCACTCGATTTTGAGATGAACTGAATGTTTTCCTTTCATTAAAGAGATCATGCTCTAAGGGCAGGGGCCAAAAAGAAAAGCCACGCCTCTTACTTTTAAAGAAGGGACTCTTGGGACTGCCTAACCCACTGGTAAGAGGAGGAAGGTAAACAGGAAACGTAAGAAATATTGGTAAGAGTCTGTGGAGGGGGGGAGGGAGAGAAGCTTCATTCAGCAATGCTGCCATCTTAAAATAGAGGTGGGAGAATGTGAAAAGCAGGGGGAGGGGAGAGGGATCCAGGGTGAGGGAAGAGGGATCCAGAGTGAGGAGAGAGGCATCCAGAGTGAGGGGAGAGGCATCCAGAGTGGGGGAGGAGCGGGATCCAGAGTGAGGGAGGATCCAGTGTGAGGGGGAGGGATCCAGAGTGGGGGAAGAGGGATCCAGAGTGGGGGAAGAGGGATCCAGTATGAGGGGAGAGGCATCCAGAGTGGGGGAGGAGAGGGATCCAGAGTGAGGGGGGATCCAGTGTATGGGGTGATCCAGGTGGGGAGAGAGGGATCCAATGTGAGGGGGGGATCCAAAGTTGGGGGGAGAGGGATCCAGAGTTGGGGGAGGGGGTCCAGTGTGAGAGGGAAGGGATCTAGTGCGAGGGGAGAGGGATCCAGAGTGGGTGGAGAGGGATCTGGGGTCTGGGGAGAAGGATCCGGAGTTGGGGAAGAGAAATTTGGAGTGGGGGGCAGAGAGATCCAGTGTGGGGTGAGAGGGATCCAAAGTGAATAGGTGCAACAATCATAGTGCTGAGCTTTGAACTTGCGTTTCATTCTGAAGGCAGCAGCAAGTCTGCATGTTTTCTAGGATGCAACCGGGAAAGTGGGCACGAGCTGGACAAGGCTAGTGAACCTGGCCAGGACAGACGTGGGGGAGTTTGAGAGGATATGATACTTTTTAAGTGTAGATAACCTTATCTCTAAGAGTGTCCGGGCAGAAAAACTGGGTTCCAACACTGTAAAGTGTCAGGCATTCTGCTCCAGTACCAGGTAATTGTCACTGTGAACAAATCTGGTATAAGGGGATCAGAATGTTCAGCCTTCAGATACGTCACTTTGGCATGAGGGCTATTTTGAGCTGAAGACAAATGACAGCGAACATCAGAAGAGTTTTTTGCCTTTCTTCCATCTGCTCTAAAAGGCAGGCATATGAGACATACATTTTCTTCAGTGAAAGTGGTTTCCTGGGGCCGAGACAGAACAGAACAAAGAATCACCCACAGAGTGATTAAAGAAATAAAGACAGCTTACTGAAATCACTCTTACCGTCTTATTGGTCACTCTTCTGTTGCTGTGATAGAACACCAGGACCAAATCAACTTAATGAGAGAGAGTTTATTTTGGCTTACAGTTCCAAAGGGATAAGTGTCCATCACTGCAGGGGGCGTGGCTTACCTGTCCAAACAGGAGGGGGTGTGGCAATAAACAGCAGGCATGGCAGAGGAAACAGAAAGCGGAGAGTTCACATCTTGAACCACAAGCTTGAAGCAGACAGAGCAAACTGGAAATTTTAACCCTCACAGCCTACCTCCAGTGACATACTTCCTCTAACAAGACAGAAGCTCTTAAGCCTCCTCAAACAACATCAGCAACTGCGGACCAAGTGTTTAAATACATGAGCCTATGGGGGGCACTCTCTTATATTTTGGGTTGTGATTTTTAGCCTTTAGTGGCTGAGCCATTTCTCCATTCAAACCATCACACCAAACCTTAGGTCCAGTCACTGCCTCATGTATATTGCCCCCCTTGACGCCTCTTTCCTGTCTGAACTGGTGTATGATATGAGCCTCTAGCCACTTTATCATGCCGAGGGGCTCCTTTAATAATATAATATGTATATTATATTACATATTATATATTTTAATAATATGTATATTATATGACATATAATAATATAATATGTAAATATTATTAAAAGTTACCTGTTCTCCATTTAGTCTCTTTTGTTTGTTCCGTTTGCAGCTCCTGGGAATGAAACTGAAGAGGGCAGGGGAAATGATCTTCTTCCTCAGTACACATCACCTCACTGAATCCTCATCTGGCTCAGGACAGATGTTCCTGATCTTACACCACACTTGAGATTCAGAAACTAAACTAAGAGAGGTTAAGAAACTGATTCAAGATCACAGAGCAGAGCTGGGATTTGGACCCATGCTATCAGGACTGTATAGCCTACGTACCTACCAACTATGCTGTAATTCTAACACATCAAAAAAAATATTTCCCAGCATGCCAAGAAACAAATATTCCTGTCTACAATCATGTAGACATTTTCTGTGTTTTTTGATAGTTCAGATAATTAGATAATTGGAGAATACCATATAACCTTTTTTTTCATTTTTTGTTTTGAGACAAGGTCTCATGTATTCCAGGCTAGCCTCAGACTCAAGATAAATCCCAGGTTGACCTTGAACTTCTGTTCTTCCGCCCTCTCCCTCCTGAATGCTGGGGTTGTAGGTATGTGCCATTATGTCCAGTTTATTCTACACTGGGAATCAAACTGAGGGCTTTATGCATACTAGGAAGTACTGTTCTAACCGAGCTACATCTCCAACCCAAGCCCTGTTTTAATTTGAAAATTATATTCTTTATCTTTCATCTACTTTGGAATACAAATTGCCAGCATCCTCTTTAGTGAACCCACAAACTAAACAATGGATACTCCAGTTCTGTCGGTTGCCAAGAAAATGAAACAGAAAGTCTTTCTTTGAGTTCTGTTAAGGGCAAAATAAAAACCTATGAAGGCCAGCTGATGATTGCAGGGGCTGCAACTGTCATCTGGGCTTTAAGCAGGGTAACTCAGGGGTCCTTTGCTATGATTCTGGGAGGCAGGAGAGTTCCCGTGGACGATGGTATTTTAAGCACTGGCATACTGAGACAATAACAGTCAGTGATGAGTGGGACCCTACCTTATGCTTAGTTACCTGAATCCTTTTGCTCTATTTAAAGCTAAATACCACTACACCAAAGGTGAGCTTGGGATGGGGTGAGTAAGGGGCATGCTGGTGGTCATCTCAGAGGTTGCCATGTAAGGGTTTTTTGTCCTTTACATGGACAAAATACTGCTCATTCAAGAAATATAGGAGGGACTGCAGAGATGGCTCAGCGGTTAAGAGCACCGACTGCTCTTCCAGAGGTCCTGAGTTCAATTCCCAGCAACCACATGGCGGCTCACAACCATCTGTAATGAGATTGGATGGCCCTCTTCTGGTGTGTCTGAAGACAGCGACAGTGTACTCGTATACATAAAATAAATAAATCTTTTTTTAAAAAAAGAAAGAAAGGAAAGGAAATATAGGAGAGCAAACTACAGAGAAAGGAAAAGTAACAGCTTGACCCTCTGGGATGGGAGGCCTAAAGGCTGCAAGTCTGCCAAACTGACTCTGGCTTCCGCACTGGGAGTGAGGGGTGGAAGGCAGCCCCATCGATGGCCAGATCCCAGAGAGGAGGTAAGGAGTCAGAGAAGGAGAACTGGATCAGACAGCAAAGCTGGGAGAATCTTGCAGTTCTTACTAACAATCACACTGCTTCTTTATTTATACAGATCTCATAAAACAAAGACTCAGGATTTTCTAAGAGGTGCCGATCATATCATTTTGTCCCTGGACGCGTGTTTGGTTTTTTTCATTGCATGTCCGGGGTCGCAGGTTCAATTACAGTTAGCAAGTACAAACAGAACATTTTGTTTCTGTTATCAGCCCCATAACCCCATTTCAAAGAATCTACGGAATATTGCTGCTAAAGCAAGCATACTTAATACATGGCAGCCTGTTCTCAGGCTGGCAGCAATTGTGATTTGAAAGCACTAGACAAATAGAAAACATCCGAGCCAGTCCAGGTGAATCACCATGCTCTGGGCAATGTATTATTAACCCGTGGTGTTCAAAATGCCACCTGCAAGTCAGCCTGATCCCAAGAACATCCTCAGGCATAAAACCTGTGGAGCTGTTAATCAATCTCTGGTATAAAGGCGATATCTGCATTCACGATCTCTATAAAAATCTAGTTGTTTAAGAAAATACTTTTGTAGCCAGGCAGTGGTGGCGCACGCCTTTAATCCCAGCACTTGGGAGGCAGAAGCAGGTGGATTTCTGAGTTCGAGGCCAGCCTGGTCTACAGAGTGAGTTCCAGGACAGCCAGGGCTACACAGAGAAACCCTGTCTCGAAAAACAAAACAAAACACAACAAAAAAGAAAATACTTTTGTTCCTAGTTAAATAATGTCACCGTGGCCTGGTGTGAATCAGTCTTTCTATGAATGGCAAATCCTGATACCTAACTCTTCTTTTTTTTCTCTTATTCCTTCCATCATCTATTCACGCTATTGTGTAGGGAAAGGGTGTAATCTCTATGACCCTCTATCTTGTAAGCCACATTTTCCAGGAAACTCTGAGTGTATTGTGGGATGAAGCCTCTGATCTGTTGCCAGTTCTCCTGGCCAGTTGGAGCTTGTCAGCTTCTTCTAAGTTTATACTGTTAGGATTATCCTGTTTCTGAGTTTTCTTACAGATAGATGTGCCAAGCAGATCCTGGAGCCATGGCCTCATAAAGAAGTTTCTAGAGTCTCCGTGCTTATCACGATCTCCAGGGCATAAGGAAGACTCCCAAACAGAGCCAGGTAAGGCTATTTCCCTGAAAGCAGCAAGGATAGTAAGTTTAGGACTTTCCTAAAGAGGCTCAGACATGATTTTCTTGGGAAAAGACATAAAATGAATCATAATGCAGAAAGCCCTCCCAAAATTTGACAGGTGGAGATTAAAACTGACAGTGAGAGATGGCGTGACAGCCATTGCAGCATTTGGCTCAGCTTTGCTGGAACTGTGTCAGAGCGCTGTGACTCTTCATGACTCTTGTCATTTCTAGTGGACATGGCTGTGCCACTTGGGTATTTTACTGGAGCCAGGCCCAGGTCCTCAGCTTTCCCTGATTGGTCCTGTTAGACACTCACCCCTGTGCCTTCCCTCTATTTCCTTTCACAGTATCTTCTGAGAACAAGAAATCTGGGCTGGGCAGTGGTGGCGCACGCCTTTAATCCCAGCACTCGGGAGGCGGAGGCAGGTGGATTTCTGAGTTCGAGGCCAGCTTGGTCTACCGAGTGAGTTCCAGGACAGTCAGGGCTACACAGAGAAACCCTGTCTTGAAACAAAAACAAAAACAAAAACAAAAAGAACAAGAAATCTCCATCCCAGAGATCCAGTTTCACCTTTCTTGGTCTACCTATGCCTCTCTAACTTTTCTTCAAGTTGTTACTGGACTGACTTCTTGACCATGGCTGCTGTAGACCAGTGAGTGCTTGGTTTGATTTAGGTCTGTCGGCAGCCCTCTTGACTATAAATATAAAATGTGCATTTCCAGCCTGTTCTCCAACTGTAGCAAAGATGGCCCTGCCTCTCTTAACCTTTGTTTTCTCTCTTCAACTTCTTGGATGCCTGGCCAGGAAGAGGAATGCTTTACATGAAACTTGTCCCTTCTGAGTCTTTAGCAGTACTCATGAGTTCTCGTGGGGCTGAGTGCCTGGGTGTTTCTATAGACTGAAGGAACCGAGAAAGGCTGGAAGACAGAAGTAACTGGACTTGACTGAGTAGACTAGACTCTCTTCCTTGGTAACTTCGGGGACACCACTGTCCCCAGGCTGAGCTCACGTGTGTCCATGGATCAAGCCTGTCCTTGTTTTTGCTTCCTTCCCAGCTTTAGTTTCTAACCTGAGAGGTGCACAGTGCTGTCTTATTCCTAACGCCACAGCTACTTCAGTCAAAATGTCTGCCAGTCCTGAATCCCTTCCCCTCCTCCCAGTTCCTAAGGCTCACACCTACTCCCTTGGTGGAAGTCCTTCTGGGCTATCCATACTCCTCGGGGGTCTGGCTGTTTTGGGGACACCTGGATGATGACTAATCGACTTGAGTGTACGTGAGTTAAGTCTTTTCTCTAGGAGCCCCAAGCAAATGGAGGATTCAGTATGTATGCCAAAGGTTTTCCCTGAAGCACACCCTGCAGAGGCAGCTGAGTCTTAGTCACGACCTATGCCTTTGGCAAAATTCTGCCTTCTGGACACCACCCAGACTCTTCCTTCAGCCCCCATGAACTCTCATCAGCTGCTGTGGCTCTCTCTTTTGGAATGAAGTCAGGCAAGAAAACCTTACAAAAGAGCACATTTCTTCATGGCTCTACTGGAATTCCCCCAAGGGGGCCAGGATTCTGGGGTAATAGGTAGACTCTGCTGTGGGGGAGGATTTGAACTGGCCTGCAGCCTCATGGGCTTGGTGGTCAAATAAAGGTCGGTAATAATTCCACATAGCACTGCATAGGTGTCCTGAAATTCTATGTGTTTCTAACAAAATTTCAGTGACGGAACAGTTCAGCCATGTGTTCTTCCTTCCATCTGGATCCTATACACAGCACCGGGACCTGGGGCCCAGAAGAGGGGCAGCTCAGGCCCCAGTGCACAGCAGAAGGTCCATCAATAATGAGCTGATAAAGAGTGAATGAATGGATCATTTGAAAATTGTTTATTATTCTTCTCTCATAGAATCGATCCTGATCCCGGCTTCCCTTCCCCCCATTCCTTCCAGCCCCCCCTCCATTCCCCCAACTCCTCCCAGTTCCCCCCCACCTCCTCCACCCCCTATTCACCCCTTATTTCCCACCTGAAAAAAGCGGGTCCCCCAAAGACATGAACTGCACACAACACAAGATACAAAAAGACCAGAAATCTCCTCTCATATCAAACTGGTAAAGGAAAGAGATCCCAAGAACAGACAAAAGGGTCAGAGACACCCTCACTCCCTTGTCAAGAGACCCTCCCCGCCAAACAGCAAGCCAACAACCATAACATATATGCAGAGTACTTAGCAAAGACCCATGCAGCTCTGAACGGGTGATTTTTATACTATTTTTATGTGATTGTTTTGCCTGAATATATGTCTGTATAACATGTGTGTGTAGCGGAGTCCAGAGAGGGCACCAGATAAACTGAATTTATAAATGGGTATGGGCTGCTATATGGTACTGGGACCCTGGGTCCTCTGGGAGACCACCTGACACGTTTAATCTCTGCAGTATCTCTCCAGCCCATGATTGATGTGGTAAGAATCTTCCAAAGCACCAAGATGCTCTGATGCAGAAGAGACCCAGTCTTGTAGGAACATGACCATTCCTCTTTCATCACAAACTCTGATTCTGATACCCTCCTTGTTAACCTTGTCTTCTTACTTGACCTAATTTCTCCCCCGAAGGCTGGTTGTGCCCCGAAGGCTGGTTCTCCCCCGAAGGCTGGTTCTCAACCTTCCTAATGTGGTGTTGCTTTGAGAAGGTTCCTCATGTTGTGTTTCGTTGCTCCTTCGGAACTGTAATTTTGATACTGTTGTGAACCATAGTGTAAACAGGATCTCTGATATGCAAACCCCTACAAGGGAGTTGTGTAGTTGTTGGACCCAAAAGTCACAACTGCCAGACATTCCCCCTCGAGAAGACACGGAGATCGAGAGCGATGCAATTAACAAGGTGTTTATTATTTCCAATGCATTGGGGTCAGCCTGTACACGAGATAGAGGTGACCCCGAATTCTCAAGGCTCACATCTTTTATACATTCTTGAGGCAGATTCTGGTCACAGCATGAGTTGGTTGGTGACCTTTCACACAATTAGGGGACTCTTAGTGAGTCATCACTGTGGTTATTCTTTACCCCGGGGCCATTGTTGTTTGGGAAAGCCTGTGTTGACAGAAAATATCTGCTGGCCAGGTGGCCTTATCTCTAGGGAGGGGAAGGAGGGGAGGAAAGGCGTTTCTTTCATAGTGAGAACTATGGTTTCTTTAAATAATAATAATAATAATAATAATAATAATAATAATAATAATAATAATAAATAAACAGAAATAGGAATGTACTTTCGTTTTAATCCCAGGTGTGGGAATGGGGTGGGGTAGTTGGCTAGATGTTAGTAGGTTGTTTGCTCTTGGTTGTGATTTGTTAAGAGATCATGCACGCCGGGCAGTGGCGGCACACGCCTTTAATTCCAGCACTCGGGAGGCAGAGGCAGGTGGATTTCTAAGTTCGAGGCCAGCCTGGTGTACAGAGTGAGTTCCAGGACAGCCAGGGCTACACAGAGAAACCCTGTCTCGAAAAACCAAAATAAATAAATTTAAAAAAAAAGAGAGATCACGCACAAAGAAGACACAACAAGAAGAAGAAATTAGATATCCTGATGGTGAAGATCCAACTCGCCCCGAGATGCCCCTACTCAGCAGAAAGTTGTCTAACAGTAATGTCACCCTTTCCTTTTTGCCCCTTTCCTCTCCTATCTAGTGTGAGGGGACTGAAAGGGTGAAAGAAACTCACAAATAGCAACAGACAACTACCCTGTTGGGACTCACAGGTTGAGAACCACAGCTCTAGATGCTTGTCTGTGAGCAGGAAACACCTTGTCCTTTGATGG
The DNA here is from genome assembly GCA_019843965.1 of Rhynchomys soricoides. Classification (NCBI taxonomy): domain Eukaryota; kingdom Metazoa; phylum Chordata; class Mammalia; order Rodentia; family Muridae; genus Rhynchomys; species Rhynchomys soricoides. Next base: position 13,759,984 of record JADRCH010000028.1, on the reverse strand, counting down.
AGGGACAGGGAGTTCTCTTGGGAAATGGAAGCCAGACAGGATGGAGGGATTCTGTCTGCTACTACATCTTGTCTGCCTTGGATGAGTTGTCTAACCCCTGAGCTTCAATTTTATCACCTCCAAAAGTTTTCAGTAAAAGTAGCTCTAGATAGGTTTGTACAGGCAATAAAGGAGGGGCTGAAAAATACAACCTTGAAAGCTAAAGTTGTTGTATTCAATCCTTTTGGGGATTGACTCCAGGGACTAACGCACACTGGGAAGGTGCTTTACCATGGAGCTGTATCACCTACCCTGTTTATACTTTGAATCTTGAGATAAAGGCTCACTAACTTGCCTTGGATGACCTTGAACTTGTAATCTTTCTGCTCCAGTCTTTATAGTAGCTAGGATCACAGGCCTGTGCCACCTGGCCCAGCTCCAAAGCTCTGTGTTTTATAAGCAATCATTGTTCTGCATGTGACCACAAAGGGTCATTTGATAGCCTAGCACAGTGAGAGGCTTCGCTCACTGAGATCCACAGGCCTGAAGTGGTATGAATGAGCTCATGGATGCACGAGCATGCTCTCATTATCAGGGTTTCATACCAAGAGTGTGGGTCAGGAAGACCACCCAAGAGTGCCCAGAGGGTATTCTGGAAGGGGACAGCTGTCTTCCATGGAAGGTATCTGTGGAGAGAAGCTTGTGGTTTCTGAGAAGACTTGTGTATGGCGTTAGGGGGAGAGAGGAAAAGGGACACCGGAGAAAGTCAGGGATGGCTACCTGTGAGAGTTGGGGAGGTGGCTGCTATGACCAGCCATGACACATGGGTTTTGATTAAGAGCGTAACAACCAGCCAGGTGGTTCGCTTGGTATGTGACATTTGTGACATCTCCCCTATCTCCCACTGAGCAGGCTCCTGGAAGCTCTCAACTTGCTTAGTACAACTAAAGGCAGAACTGCAACATGGCTCAAACCAGTTTTGACTGCTCCAGCTCAAACCCTTGAGTGCCTCCTTACTTTGCTGAGGATGATGGGAGCCATTCGTCTTCAAAAGAAAGAGGAAAAGCTAAAAAAAAAGATGGAGAGACCAAAACATGTCCAGTCACTGGGGATGTAGAGAAGGAGTGCTCTTCATTCCTCAGTGTGAATTCTGTAAGCCTTTGTGACTGAATGTAAGATTAAATACAGAGTCCCGAGAAGAGAAAACAAAGAACTTTGGGTCTACTTTTTCCCATGCCTCCTACATCTTGAGAAGAGATGCAAGGAAAGCATTTTGGCACAAAGAGGTAAGATTCAGGTCGGGATATTTGGGAAACACAGCAGAACAGCTAATGTGGGCGAAGGGGAGCTGGGATGAAAGGAAGCTCCTTTCCACATGCTTCTGCGAATTCATCAGTTGCTTCTGAACTCTGTTCACTTGGGCAGGACCGCTAAGGCGTCTTGATAATGTCACATGACCTGTTATTCTCCTCATATTTCTTCATATTAGTGTACCAACTTACCATATACTAGGTGTCGATGTTGTTGAGAATTGTGATATCAATTTAAGTGGTAGGGATGCTGAATAGGTACAGGAGTCAAGTCAGGTTCGCTCTGAATGCACATCATCCATGGAGACACAGCTCAGCTGTAGAATGCTTGTCTCCAGGGTAAAATATCCTGGGTTGGTTTTTATTTTGTTTCGCAACAGGGTCTCATTATGGCACAAAAGATGATTCACACTCCTCCTTTCTTCACCTTCTGAGTACTGGGAACACCGGCATGTATTCCCCAGCCCGGTGGGAAGAACCCTTCTGTTGCCATAGCTACAATACAGTTACCACACCAGGAGTAGGTTAAAAATTATATCAATAACACCAAATACCCAATCAGTATTCGATTTTCTCCAAGTTGTGTTCTTTTTAAGATGCTTTTTTGTCAAATCAGTCTCAATAAGATGCATACGTGCACAGCTGCTTCTTAAATTTTTTAGTTAGTCGGGCAGTGGTGGCGCGCACACCTTTAATCCCAGCACTCGGGAGGCAGAGGCAGGCAGATTTCTGAGTTCGAGGCCAGCCTGGTTTACAGAGTGAGTTCCAGGACAGCCAGGGCTACACAGAGAAACCCTGTCTCAAAAAAACCAAATAAATAAATAAATAAATAAATTTAAGTTAGCATAGAATATTACCATGACGTTCACATAAGTTCTAGTTTCTCTGTCAAGTGCATTACCCTCCCCCACCTCTCCAGACTCCCTGGCTGGTTCCCACACTCCCTATTTCATGTCACAGGAATTCTGTTACCCTTTCCACCTTCGTTATGGTTTCTACTGCCCCTTTCATCTCTCTCTCTCTCTCTCTCTCTCTCTCTCTCTCTCTCTCTCTCTCTCACACACACACACACACACACACACACACACACCTAAGTCTTGAATATAAGAGAAAGCACAGTCTTTGGGGGGGGGGGTGGTCCCTACAAGTTCTCCTGTTGGCAGAGAAACAAACTCTAAGAGCTAAGACAGAACCCTGTTCAGCACAACTTTGTTAGCGTGACTCATTCAAACTTCTGGAGTCTGACTCCGAGCGATTTATTTTTGACATATTTAAATACAGTACAACTCGGGGAAAGGTACCCTTGTGACAACGATCACAATACGTCGGGCATGACTGCACTGGCACTCCTTTGCAAAATCCAGGTCTTTTCTAAAGTACCTATGACTTCTTCCACAGGAATGGTTTCTATTGACTGATGCTCGGGATAACGGCCAAGGAGGAAGTGTTTGCAAGAAGCACAATAGCAAAACTTTTCCAAAGTGCAAGGGCCTCTTCCTTAAGATGGGTTCTATTGACAGAGAACCAACGCTCAGGCTGAGGGAGATTCAGAAAAGATTCTGCCTCCACAGAAGAGCAAAAGACCATTAGGTTATTAAGCAACATCTGCCTCAGTCTTCTAGGTGAACAGGAGTCAATGTCTTCCCTTGAGGAAAAAAAAAAAAGCTGTCTGCTTAACAAGTCTGGTTTCTCTAGTGCTACCTATAAGCACGTGGACTGCGTGTCCTCTGTAGCCTCTGTCTGTCTGAGTTTGGCTTGTTTTGATGAAATGAATATCTCTAATTCCATCCATTTTCCTAAGAGTGTTATAATTTCATTTCCCTCGGTGTCTTAAACAGTTCCATTGTGTCTATGTACCACATTTTCTTTATCTATTCATCTGTCAACAGACCTCCAAGATGGTTGTATTTCCTGGCTATTGTGACTAGTACACCAGCAGATACTGATGTGCAAGTTATCTCCGTGGTGTGGTGCCTTGAGAGTCCTCCAGGGGTGCCCCAGTGTTGTACAGCTGGGCCAAACAGCAGTTCTAGTTTAGTAATGTTTTGGGAACCCTTTCTCATGTTGGCTGTATAAGCTTACACCCCACCAGCAGTGACTAGGGGTTTCTATTTCCCTATATCTTTTTCAGCTTGTGTGTGTGTGCGAGTGTGTGCGTGTGTGTGTGTGTATGACAGCTATTCTGACTGGGATGAGATGGAATCTCAAAAGTTTTAATTTGCATTTCTCTTATTGCCAGAGACGTTGAACACTCTCCTAAGTATTGTTGGCCAATTTTATGTCTTACTCAAGAACTGTCTATTCAGCTTGTTAGCCATTTGTTGATTGATTTGTGTGGGTTTTGTATTTAACTTTTGAAGTTACTGATATATTTTAGATATTCATCCCCTGTCTGGTGTGTAGTCAACAGTGATTTTTCCCATCTAATGGGCTGCAATTAATTTATAAGAATCTTTTGATCTCTCATTCTTTCCTGTCACTATCTTCATCCCCATTCCCAGAGAAATTAGAAATATAATCTTCAGTTGGTTTGGACTTTTACCAGTCACCCCTCTAATGTGTAGGCATACATTCTTCCCACCCCACTTTAACAGGGTTCAACTTATAGCCCACCACCCACCAGAGGTAGTGAAAAGGAAAAGTTACTGGGACACAGGGGAAGCAGACCTTTTTAGAAATAGTCCTTTGGGGGGCAAGTCCAATCTTCATTGTTCTCAGTCCAGTCCATTAGCAAACACCAAACATGAATCAGCAGCTGCCGATCAGTCCACTGGGCAGACATCACACACGAACCAGCAAGGGCAGTTCAGTGCAGAAGAAACTGCCAGGCTCACTAACCAATGTTGTTGTGATGTCGCTCAGCTCCAGAAACCACACCAGGCCAAACAGTTCCACTTGGGGTTTATTGAAAGAGAGGGGGACAAGGTGGCCCCAAAAGGAAAAGGAGAAAGAGAGAGAGAGAGAACGAAAGGAAGAAAAAGAAAGTGTAGGAAGGATAGAGGGAGGGACATCAGGAGGAAGGAAAGAAGGAAGGAGGGAAAGGAAGGGTTCGACAGAGTGGAAGTGAGAATCTCTACAAGTTAGAACCATGGTGTCATCAAAATGGAGAAGTTTTACAAAATGGCGTGACCAATGCTAACAATAAACCCAACGTGTTTGCCATCATTAGTGATGTGTTTCAAAGTGGACTTGTGTGGATTGTGGATAATGGCATTGTGTAAAACCATCTCCAAGGAATTCTAGTGTGGACCTGGGAGGGGGAAGCACAGGTTTGAAGAGATGATGCTTGTGACTGGATTATGCTTTCACGAGATGGACTGAGGATGCAGCTCAGCTGGTAGGGTGCTTGCTAGCTTACAGGGAGCCAGAGCACTGCAGACACAAGACACGGTGAAGCAAGTCTGCAAAGGCAGCTCTTAGAAAGTGGAGACTGGATGGATAACAGCTCAAGCTTGTGAGGCTAGCCTGGGCTATATGAGATCCTGTCTTAAAAGAAAGAAGGCAGATGGCCCAGGGACTGATCCTTTTCTTTTGTTTATCAAGAACACCCTGAGCTTTGGTAAATATGTCAGCCTCTTAGTGCTTAGTTTCTCCATCAGAGCTAAGACTAATGGTAGTGCACACCTAGAGCCATTAGTCAGATCACTGCTCTGGACATAGTAAGCGGTCAAATTTTAGCTATCCTGAAAATTACAGATCAGGTCCGAGTCTCATAAGCCCCAACTGACAATCTTCTCTGCCTAAATTTTTCTCTCCCTATAACCAGAACTGTAAACACAGAAATCTGAGGAAACTGTTTCATGCAAACATTTGTTTTTTTTTTTTAAAAAAAAAAAAGGGAGTTATCTGTCTGTTTAGCATGATAAACAACTGAGCAGAGGCATGTTCCGGTAGCTCACAATATATTTAAATGATATTTCGTGATCAAATAAAGAACATTTGAAGACCTATGCCCATATCTAAATGGGTTTTCTGGCTTCTTGCTTGAGTTTGCAGCTGCCTAGGGTGTACCTTCCATTCCACAGAGCTCATGCTTTTGGTTTTCTTATCTACACATTATAAATTGGGGGCATTTCATCTGATATGCTGTGTGCTTTAAAAAGGCAGTATTTTGTCTTCCAGACATCTTGATTTGTCATCCATAAAGACTACAGACAAGATAGTCTTTTAGAGACAGATGCTATGGAATGAATTATTGATCAAAAACCACAAACAAGTTAGAGATGAAATATGTTTGCTAAATTCTTAAAAAAATTATATTTCCTACCTCCAACTCCAGAGATCTGTCAACAGTAGAGAAAAATGTATACAGATGAACACTGGTAAGGCCAATGGGAATATGCAAGGGCCTTGAATTTTAGACAGTAGTTCCCAATCTTTCTAATACTGAGATCTCATTATATGATTTCCAAATAGGCTGAACCTGACAGCTGTGTGTGTGTGTGTGTGTGTGTGTGTGTGTGTGTGTATTTTTCTAATCACAGTCATCTATAACTGTCAATCACGGTGTCCTGCCAGGAGAGAAGCCATTTTCCAGACACTTTTGCCCCTCCCTTTGGCTATCAGACTTTTGAACCAATGATTCCCAAGGAATTGAAATTTCCTCTAGGAATCTCATCCTGGGAGAATGCTGTGCAGCAGTTTCTTCTGAGGGCAAAACCTTCCATCTTGGGAGGAAACATCTTAAGACATAGGCTGTGAAAAGAGAGGTGAAGCAAGAACAGGTTTTAAGGAGTGTGTTTACAGAGAGTGAAACAACAGAATGGTCAAAGGAGAGGCAAAACCCTCCCTCTTGCAGGGAAGCTCATTAAAACCAGAAGTGAACAATTCAAACAGCTTCAGGAAGTCCCTGAAACTAATGAGATTCACTAGGCTTCTCTCCTCCAGAGTACTTAAGCAGTAAAGATTGCTCCAGTCACTTTCTGACAAGCTATATTGCCTATAAGATCCTCAGACAAGCAGAGCTGCCTGGAAGACACGCAGAGCAACTGAACTTCCTGCTCAGCACACTCTTCATTCTGTTGATCTGCCTGCAGGCTATGCAGTGTGCTCCAGTGCGCTGTCACCCATGCAAGGATGGGCTTTGGTGATGGCAGCTGTCTGAGTCATTTCTGTTTCTGTGAGTGTCTTAGTGTTCTATTGCTGTGAATAGACACAATGACCAAGGCAATGCTTATAAAGGAAAGCATTTAATTGGGGCTGGCTTACCGTTTTGGAGGCTTAGTCCATTCTCATTGTGGCAGGGAACATGGTGGCACACAGGCAAGCGTGGTGCTGGAGAGGTAACTGCAAGTTTTACATATTGATCCTCAGGTAGCAGAGACACTGGGTCTGGTGTGGGCATTTGAAACCTCAAAGTCCATCCCTAGCAATGTACCTCTTCCAACATGGCCACCTTTTCTAATCCTTCCAAACAGTTCACTGGCCAAATATGTAAATACATGGGGGCCATTCTCATTCAAACTAGCACAGGAATCATAATAAACTCACTGGTTCATCAGGTTGGACTCTGGTGGTATACTTTGGGTAGCTGTTGGCACTCTGTTAGGGGTGAATGCATATCTGGTCTAGCCTCTCCAAGAACAATGTCACACAACATTCTAGGAAAAGGCTGAGGCCTATTGTCAGCCAGAGGATGAATTCACCTCCTAGGAAGAGATTTGACACAGTCGACAACTTGTCAGACCACCGGATGGGAGAGACAGTGGTGGGCTGGACCACACCTTGACCAGTTATTTGGGTCTCTTATTCTTTATTTTAACCCATATCTTCAAGAAGGATCTGAAGGCAGAGCACCTGTCATGAGTTCCCCTGGAACCTACAGACTCCTGAAGGTTGTTCTCAGACCTCTCTGCCACCCCATCCCCCAACTCACCCCTGCCCCCATGCGCCAAATAGTAAGTAAAAACTTGGGTTGGGGAGGGTGTCCTAGATCTCCTTATTTGTTCCCCCTCCTAACATGACCACATTGGGTTCATCTCTTTTCTCTGTTGACTGGCAATTACATCTTTAACTGGCCTATTGAGGACAAGTGGCAGAGCCTAGCTTGTTAGGGCTGCCAGGACCAGGCTTCAGCACTACTCTGGTACAGAATGAGACAGCCAGAATTACTCCCCTGATGTATTAGAATTCCAGCTAAAACATAATTTGAGTTCAAGAGGGTTTTTTTTTTCCTAGATGAAACCATTTTTAATTATCAAAGAGCGTTTTCCCTAGTGATGGAAGATTGGGTCTTCTGTATATGGCTCAGCGGTAGTGATGGCCAACCATTTGTGAGAATCTGAGTACAATGGGTAGCAGCAAAAATGACTGAGAATGACGATTCTGACATTCCTCAGTTTAAACCCCTGCTTGGCAGAATAATGGCTTTTCAAAGATGCCCCCCTCCCTGCTCTCTCTACCAGCAAGATTATCCCCACATGTGGTCCCTTCCCATTAGGCTAGAATCATGAGCCAGGATAAGCCGCTTGTCCTTGTATGTTTCCAAGTATTTGGTTACTCTGTAACATACTTCTCTTTCCTACTTCTGAATTCTTGTTTAATATACCTTCATTGGGATGAGGCTAACCTTGGCTGTTTTTTACAAGGCAGAGCCACAACTTGTACTGTCTCTCTCCTGTTCTTACAATATTAGCTTCCCCTCCCTTAGATCTGGGTACCGTTGTAGATATTTCTCTCACCCAGAAGCATTCACTGCGTTGTCTGGATTAAAGACAGTGTGAGTAGGCTGAATCTCCTCTCTCTCTCTCTCTCTCTCTCTGTGTGTGTTACTGGACTCAAGGACTCATACATGTCAGGCAAGTGCTCTACTATTGAGCCATATCCCATGACGTTTCTCCTATTTTAAACCCCTGACAAGGATCATCTTTGACCGGCCTCTAAATCTACAGGACTTGAGACAGTTTATTTCCTATAAACTTGACAAAGTCTTTTGTATATGTGTACATATACATGTGTATATGTATACGTAGATATCCAGAATAACCATATGCCTTCATGGGAAGGCATAAAAGGAAGAATACTAGAGTTGCTCTGTAGCCCATCATCCTCTGGGAGGACTGGAGCACAGCAGTGGAGCAGTGGCTGAGGTGCCTGGGGAGGTGTGTCTGAACTGTGGAGAGCTGTAGCTCAGGCGCCTCTTGGATCCAAGCAAGGAGAACTGTGGAACACTAGCCACGTAAGCCACACCCATTTTCCTTTTGTCTGAGATCTAGTCAAGAAACACGGATGCAGTATGCTCTTTTTTTCTAGGCTCATGTTAGACAATATCTTTCTGGAAAGAAACCAAAAGGGAAGCAAGCCACAACATCCAAATGCTGCTTGTATACCTGTGTATGTGTTTCAATTCAAGGCCATCGTTTTTGTTTTAAAAGCAATGGAATGGTTTGCCTTCAGGGAAAGAAGCTTTTGTAGCTCTGTCCTTTCTAGGCCTACGGGGTTAGAAAGCATCCATTAATGTGGCTTGCTAAGGCAACTGCCTTGGCTGTCCTCTAGCCTTGGTCTTTTTTAAGGAAACATCTGACCTTAAAATAAATGAAGGGGCTCTAGCAGGCCTGAGCCGGGCAAGCATGGCTCTGGCAGGTCTCCTCCTTCCTTCTCTCTCCTTTGCTAAGCCATAGATCACCAAGGCTAGCTTTTCCCTTATTTGGCCACTAACCTGTCCAATCAAAATGGACCAGCTCATCCTACAGGGTCTCCCTTTATAAACAGCATCTGCCCATGGGCCAGGGCTGTCTCCTTTCTGTCCAGAGGCAGTCCTTTGTTCCTCCAGGGCAAGTATCCTCCACCAACCCGCTTGCTCCTTCTCCCTTCTCCCTAGTCCTCTGTCTCCTGTCTTTTTCCCTTATTCCTGACCCCTGGGGCAATTAAACCTCCTTTGTGCCGAGACCTTGGTTTTGGTGTGTCCTGTGCCAACTCTGGTCCATTCAATAAGCAGCCTTTTAAAGATGCTTCCTAATCCAGGACACTTTTGGTTGACCTTTTCTTCTTAAAATCTAGAAAAGACACACCAGGGATATCTTTTAAACTGATTATATTTTAGTTGAATGAACTAGTTACTGTGTGCTCAGGCAGTATACTAAGTGCTTTCCAGCTATTATGACATACACAAGGAACACCACCAGGCTAGAGGAACTTAATTAAAAGAGTTCTTTTATTAGTTTTAAAATTGTATGTCTTTGAGTATGTACCCAAGAGTGCAGGGCTCCGGGGAATCCAGAAGAGGACACGGGACCCCTGGAACTGGTGTTAAAGGCAGTTTGAGGCTCCTGATGTAGGTGCTGGGAACCAAACTTAAGTCTTCTGCAAGAGCAGTACTTGTTCTTAATCGCTGAGCTCTGGCACTGTTGTGTTAAAGTTTAGGTGTCTGTGCTGGGTAATTTCATGTCGATCTGACACAAGCTAGAGTCATCTGAGGGGAGGGAACCCCATTTGAGAAAATGCCTCCATAAGATCAGGCTGTAGGGAAGCCTGTTGGGCATCTTCTTAATCAGTGACTGGTGGGGAAGGACGGAAACCATTGTGGGTGGGGCTATCCCTGGGCTGGTGGTCCTGGGTTCCATAAGAATGCAAGCTGGGCTATGTCATCAAGGCTGGCTCTGAGTTCCTGCTTCTCTTTCTTCCATCTCTTGAGTGCTGCGATTTTGTTTGTTGTTTCTTTTAGGACTTCTTAGTTAGGGTTTTACTGCTGTGAACAGACACCATGACCAAGGCAACTCTTATGAGGACAACATTTAATTGGGGCTGGCTTACAGGTTCAGAGGTTCAGTCCGTTATCATCAAGGTGGAAACATGGCAGCATCCAGGCAGGCATGGTGCAGGAGGAGCTGAGAGTTCAACATCTTTATCTGAAGGCTGCTAGCAGAATACTGACTTCCAGGGAGCTAGGATGAGGGTCTTAAAGCCCACACCCACAGTGACACACCCACTCCAACAAGGCCACACCTTCTAATAGTGCCACTGCCTGGGCCAAGCATATACAAACCATCACAAGGGGAGAGGGCTGAATTTCAGATGCTGTCAGACACAGTATTAAACATGTGCTTACGTAGGAAAACACACTTATTTACATATACATTTATATAACATATTAAAAATAGCAGAATGAAGTATCTGTTAACAATGACTAAACCTGTATTATACCACACAAATTGGAAAGCATGCCATGATAACCCAGACTTAGGTGTTTTGTACTTTTTAAAATATATTTATATATTTTATATTTTAGGAGGAGAGATGTTAAGAGCCATGGTTTTGAGCATAGTCCTCTCCTGTGAACTGCCTAGATGTCAAAATTCTAGGGTCCCACTATGGACACATGGAATTGAAGCTTGGGGTTTTGGGAAGGCCTTGAAACACCAAATAATGTTGAGAACACTGGCATCAAAGGTGGTGCAGATTGCTGACAGGGACAGTCACTCTGGTGGTGGGACATCATTGCTGAGGTAGAATACATGACCAAAATGTACTTGGCAAGGGGCTAGATGATGACTCAGTGGCTAAGAGCACTTGTTGCTCTTGCAGAGAACCTAGGCTCAATTCCCAGCAGCCACATGGTGGTTCACAACTACTAATAACTTCTCTTCCAGAGAGTCCAGTGATCTCTGACCTCTGCAGGGACCAGGCACACATGGGGTGTTCATATATACAGGCAGGCAAAATACTCATACTAGTAAAATAAATAAACCTAAAGGAAAACAACAAACAAACCAACAAATAAACCACTTGCTCAAACTAGTCCATTCTATTTAGTAAGAAGTGACCATACCAGTATCTTCACCATGATTCCAAGTTAAAAATTCTTACTTCGGGCAGTAGTGGCACACACCTTTAATCCCAGCACTTGGGAGGCAGAAGCAGGCGGATTTCTGAGTTCGAGGCCAGCCTGGTCTACAGAGTGAGTTCCAGGACAGCCAGGGCTACACAGAGAAACCCTGCCTCGGAATAAAATAAAATAAAATAAAATAAAAATTCTTACTGTATCCTACACTGTGCAAAGATGATCAAGTTTGTGCCAGTCCCTGCTAGAACAGCCTACAGGTGTAAGAAGTAAAGATAGATATATACCAAGTTCAAGAAGTCCTGTACCAGCCAAGGCAGAGGCTGATGGGAACATGACGGTACCTGCCCCAGAGCCCAGGTGTGGCAGTCAAACCATATGGGCTTTCCAGAAAAGCTCTGGGGTGCTCTTGGATTTTGAAGACGGGCCTTGGCTTAGGACTGGAGTCCTGCTCCTAAAAAATGGTGTCCTGTGTTTAAAGAGGGTATTGTTGCTCAGCTTCAGAACACTGCTTATTCCCACTCCTCATACCATGTTCCACTGTGGTACATCTTGAGATATTCTGTGACCCTGATACAGGCATCAAATGCCTGGGATACTGTCATGGTTTGAATATGCCTGGCCCAGGGAGTGGCATTATTTGAAGGTGTGGCCCTGTTGGAGTAGGTGTGTCACTGTGGGCGTGGGCTTTAAGACCTTCATCCTAGCTGCCTGGAAGTCAGTCTTCCACTAGCAGCCTTCAGATGAAGATGTAGAACTCTCAGCTCGTCCTGCACCATGCCTGCCTGGATGCTGCCATGCTCTTGCCATTGATGAAAATGGACTGAACCTCTGAACCTGTAAGCCAGTCCCAATTAAATGTCCTCTATAAGACTTGCCTTGGTCACGGTGTCTGTTCACAGTAGTAAAACCCTAACTAAGACAGATATAAACCACACTATGCAGGCTGTTTTAGTAGGGTCTGGCACATGATCATGTTTGGATAGTGTAGAATACAGGAAGAATTTTTATCTTGGAATCATGGTGTATTAGCTTGGGTTCTCTAGAGAAATAGAACCAATAAAATGAATATATTACCTTCTCAATTTCAGCATCTTGTCTATTCCAGCTTTCAGGTCAAACCTCCCATGCCTGACTATTTCCCAGAAGTCCCCCCACCCCTCCCTCTTTCTCTGTTGGAACGCCCATCTTCTATTTCCTGCCTCGGCTCATTAGCCATAGGTTTTTTTTTTTTAATTGATTGACAGGTGATGCTTCCATACAGCACAAGAGAATTGCTTACAGGCTGAGGTCCAGCTAGTTCAACAAGGGCTGGCTACCAACCAATAAAAGGTCAAGAATCCAGTAGTTGTTCAGTCTACGAGGCTGAATATCTCAGTTGGTCTTCAGTACACATTGGAATCCTGAAGAAGTAGGTTCTAATGCCAGTGAAGAATAGAATTGCTAGGAAGAGCAGGAACAAGCAAGCCAAGAGAGCAAGTTTTCTTTCTCCGTGTGCTTTATAGAGGCTGCCAGAACAAACTGTAGCCCAGATTAAAGGTGGATCTGGATTTCAAAAGATCTGGATTAAAGACAGGTCTTCCCACTTTGAATGATATAAGGAAAAAACATCCCTCACAAGTACACCCAGCCTCTTGAGTTGAAAATATGAGCAGATTGGTAATTACGCCAACATGACATAACTATCCCATGTTCAATCGCAAACACATTATATTTTAGGATAGGTAGCAATGTGTCCTGAAGGACATTCTTTTAGTATCTCAAACTTTAATCATCACTGATTATTTTCTTGATGTTACATTTCATGATAAAAGAAATCAAGGAAAGAAAACAAATATCTGTACAAGCACATTCTTAACAAAATATGACAGAAACACTCGTGTCAACCACAGTCCTTTTTTTCTGCAGCTGGTCATGTGGTCTTAGCTGGTA